>CM057814.1:120384403-120799403 GCA_030067965.1 Latrodectus elegans
TTTACAGCTTGCTTTAACAGAAAAATTTTATTTAAATAATAAAAACTTTTTATATTACTGGATTATACAAAGTAAAAGGTAAATTTATGGTTTTAAAACAGCTTCAATCCTATCTATTAATTTACTTAGTATTTCAAGATGTGCACAGCAATCTCTTTTCAAATATAAATATTCTTACTCAAAACAAATACAACTATTAGATGAAGTTTCAAGAATAACTTTTTTAGAGTAAAACAGAAGAAAATTTTAAATTATTATTTAATAAAAATAATTCTAAATTTTTCTTCTGTTTACTTTTAAACTTTTAAAACTATACAATTTCGTACCCATATGGGTCATTCCACAGAATTTGAAACCAGGGGAGAAAAAAATTTTTTTAAAGATTAAGGTAGCAAATACTTCTTTTATACTGAAAAAAGTGTGATCTTTCTCATACTTAACTTTATTTTTAAGTCAGATGCTTGGTTTTAATAATACAGTGCATTTTAAATACCCTGCAAATATTTTGAAATCTTACCTTTAAGGTATGACAAAAGTTTGTTCTAATTAACTCATCAATATTTGGTTTAAAAAATCTATTTTGTATTTATTACTGATTATTAATTTATTTTTAATCAAAATGCACCTCATCAAATCAGAAATTTTTTTTTAATTATTTTTTAGACATAAAATATCCAGATCATATTGAGTAGTCACATACATGACCAAGACATGAAAAAGTTTTTTTACAGACTGCATTTTTTACTTTACAAAATCCATATTTTATTTGCAAAAGTAAATCACTTTAATCTATCTAAAGCCCTAAAAAACTTTAATTTAATTCCACTTAATAGTAGAATAGACAATGGTCAGGTTTGTGACAAAACCAATGGTCAGGTTTGTGACAAAATCAAGTGATCAGGTTTGTGACAGTGTTAGTATGTTAGTGTTTGTAATTTTTCTCACTAGATGGCTGTTTTCTATACTGATCAGTACTTTCAAATATTCTAACCAGGTGGCAATACTAGTCTTGTTCAAAGCACATGTTGTTTATGTACTGAAATTCACATTACAATCTGCAAACATCAAATTTAGTCTGCATTGAAACAATATCAGAAGATGAACACTGATCAGAGAGCAAGAAAAGCTGAAAATCAGAGAAGATATTATGTGAAAAAAGGAATGATACCAGTTTTAAAGAGAAAGAAAAGGAAAGACAGAAAATGATAAGGAAAAGAAAGGCTATAAGTATGACCAAGAAAGAGAAAAAGAGACAAACTGAGGAAGCCAGAGAAAGACAAAGGAAATGTAGAGCTCTCAAAAAGGATCAAAGTATTTCTGGTTTATCTAAAATGACTTCTGCCTCTATCTCCCAAACTTCACCTTACAGAGAACACCACAAAGTCTTGGCAAAGCTGTAAAGAAAAGCTTAAAAGCATTACCAAAATCACCTAGTAAACAATTGGCAGTTGTCAGTGATCTGGTAGATAGAGTGGGTTTAAAATTACACAAAACCATGGAAAACAAACTCACTGACATTAACAGTAATCAAGATAAAGCATTGGTAGTAGCATTTTTATTTCGGCCTGACATTGTATATACTGCTCCAGGTATGAATGATGAAATGACTATATGGGAGAATGGCATTCGAAAAAGGGTTCGTAAATATTTTCTTACAATGCATTTGAAGGAGGCATATGCTTTGTTCAAAGAAGAAAATCCAGGTTTATACATTGGATATTCAACATTTTGTAGTATTAGACCACAGAATGTTCTGCTTATGAAAGATACTCCTTGTGACCAATGCAAGTGTAAAATTCATGAAAATTTCATGTTCTTACTAAAGGGACTAAGGATAATATATAGCAATGACTTTTGGGAGAAAGTCTTGTGCAATTCAGTTTTAAATTCTGACTGTTGGAAAATGAACTGTGTTAAGTGTAGTAGTGGACAACTGCTTAATGAATTTCTGGAAGAAAGGGAAATAAAGGATTCTACAACTGTTCAGTGGCATGAATGGGTAATGTCAGAAAGCTCACGGTTATATAAAAAAACTCATGAAGGATGCAAAGGAGAACTAACAGAATTGATACAATCAAACTTCAAGAATTTTCAGCAACATGTCCATGTAAAAAGAATTCAAGCTGCAGCATTCCAGTCTGATATTCAGCAAAAAGATACAGTTGTGTTACAAGTTGATTTTGCCATGAATTATTCATGTGAATGGCAGGGGAAATACAGTCAGCACTTTGGAGCAGACAAAGTGTGACTTTATTTACAGCTGCAGTTTTTGAAAAAATGAAAACTAAGTGTTATCTAATTGTATCCGATACCAAAGATAAGTCGAAACAGACTGTTTCTGCTTTTATAACCAAACTCCTTGAGAACATTGTGTTCGAATCTATAAAACCTAAGTTGATAGTATGGAGTGATGGTCCATCAAATGAATTTAAAAATAAGTTCATATGTTACTTCATTCATATTTTATCAAGCACCGAGGAAAGATTTTCATCAATTGAATGGAAGTATTCAGCAACTTCTCATGGAAAAGGTGTAGTAGATGGTGTGGTGGTAGTGCAAAGTCTCGTGTGTGTATGCAGAGGTCATGGGTAGACGAGCTGTTGTGCAAAATGCTGATAGTTTTGCAGCAGTGGCAGCAAAGTAACGCCAAATGTAAAAGTCATTTCTGTAATGCAACATGAAATTGATCAGTTTCCAGATTATGTGGGATCTTGCAAAAGAGGTGTCGGGAATAAAAAGGCCCATGTACTAAATTACCAAAATAAGCACATATATTTATTTGCTAATGCCCAGTCAATAGATACCCCAATACAGCAAGTTTGTTATGGAGACATTTCCCATGATTGTGAAAGCACACCATCACTTCAATCAACATCTGTTTATGAACAGAATGCCAATATAATAACAGGCACATTTTTGCTTGTAAAAGTATGGGGCAAAAATCATGGAAACCATATGTTGCTCAAGTATCAGCAATTGAAAACTTTGATCTTAGTGTTGTTTTCTTGAAAAAACAAACTGAAACTAATTTTATATATCAAGAAAATGATGTAGCATATATCCAGAAATATGATATCCTTAAAAACTGCCTGTACCAACAATTAATAATCGTGGAGTTGTTGTATTTCCTTACCCAATAATGTAAAAAGAAGCAATAAAGACATGTTAGTTCATACTATGTCACATACATGACTACCTGTCACATACATGATACACAGAGTTTTCTTAAATTTATCCATCAAAATACAATTTTAAATGAATTGTGCTTATGTATATTTCTTTGGTACTACTTCAATAATTATTTTTACAAATCTCACTAAATTTGACCCATATGATTCACAGAATTTTAAATAAGAAGCATTGCAAGTGTGATCCAACTTCCATATTTTGTCACATACATGATCATACATATTTGTTTGTTTTTTAAACTTAAAAGAAAACACAGAATATCTATTATTTATTATTATGTATTGTCACTTCATATTTTACTTCAGTTAAATATATTTTCACCTTATTTACTACATTTATGTCTAGAAATACCATAATTGTATATGTATATATCCTATGATTGTCACATACATGACTGTGGAATGAGCAATATTCTAGGTTTTTCTATTACTTTTAATCATTTAGATTTTCTCATTTCTCGATTTATGTATACAAAATTTTCCTAATTATTTAAGATATCATGGAAAAGAAACACATAATTACTAATATTCTTAAATTTTTATTTCATTAAGTTGGAAAAATACAGTGCAATTCCAAAAACTTAAATAAGCACACTTTTTTTCATGACAACTGAATTGCTTGGTCATATCATTGTTTGGAAACATTGCTTGAAGGAGATGATTAATATTACCACAAAGAACAGTAACTAAATCTACTGTTGAAAACTTTAAAGGCCTATAAAATTTTAGCTTATAAAATTTCTTTAGAGGAAACAAATGAATCTAAAATTTTAGACCATGCTTTAGGTTCACATTCTTTTACAGGAACAGCAGTAGAGAAAAAATCTTTACATAAGTAAATTTTTTGGCAGATACAGCTATTTCTAACAAAAATGCATTTTTTCTCCCTTCATATGGGATTTGATTGCTAATTCACCCAAACTTGAAATACAGAAGTTTTATATGCAAAACAGATGATGAGCATGTATTTTTTCTAAAGCATGTGAAAACCAATCTTTGTATGGCTATTTCAGAGTCTACTGGTCAGTGAAAAGACACTTTGCACTAAGCATATCAAATAATTTATTTTAGCCTTTTTTTCATTGATAAACAAATTCATCCTCATTCACTGAAATTATATGCAATTTTCTACTAAGGGAGACACAGAAAGTATAAATATTAATATTCAGTAAATTTTATACCATATAAAGAAAACAAAAGCAAATAGAAAAAGAATTACTTAAAATCCCCTGCTTGATAGTACAATATCACAATCTTATTTGGTGATTACTTCACTTCAAACGCATAAATATAAGTATTAAACACTAGTAAATAGATTATATAGAAATTATTGTGGCTACAACAGTCAACAGTTAAGAATACAACCATCTAATATCAATCATGCCGGCATTTAATAGTAAAATTAGGAGCCAATGCTCATTTAGGTTTTCGGACAATTTCATTGTGAAAATGTTTAAATATTAAAACTAAAAAAAATTTTAAAAAACAGGACATTCAAATCAAGTTGGTTTTTTATTATTCCTACTGCTTTACTTCCTCATATTTCCTTTAATTTTAATTTGCAAATATTTTTAAGAAGAAAACTTTAATTAATTTTTAATACAATTATTGTACTCTAACATAGGCTATTAGGCTTAGAGATATAAAAGTGGCAACAATATAAGACATCGGGTTTTTCCTGATTTCTTATATTGTTGTTAACCTTTTCAAAGATTTGATTAGCAGCTATTAGGGGTTGTTAATCAAATTCCAATACTTTTAGCTCCTCCTTTTGGTGAGTCTGCGACTATAATCTTCACTTTTACCCAAAAATCATGTTATAATAAATATTTATTATATATATAGCTTTAAAAAGAAAGAATGAAATTTATACAACATTTTCAGAAGTATATACTTCTTCTTTTACTACACTTTATTTAAAAAAACTATAAGAGAATTATTCTACCTGGTATTTTGGACAAATTATTTTTGTAAATGCATAAATTTTAAGGAGCAAAAAAGTATTAGTAGTAAGTTCATAAGAAAATTTTCAACAGTTATATGTGTAAGCTATGTACATTAACTTAGCTGATATGCCATTACTTTTACACATAGCCATATTATCATGTTTTAATAAAACTACAGTTCAATAACAAATAACAAATTTATTTAAAATCGCACCCAGCCATTCTGATGGTTGGCATACATTAACTGAACTATTTTCTGTTCGCCCTTTTGTGGCAATTTTACATTTCTCACATATATAGCTCATTTTTGGCAATGCCAAAAAGCTAGAATTCCATATTAACCTTAATTCAACAGAACAACATACATTATGAAAATGAGTGCCTAAGAACATGGCTTGTCACAACAATTGTAACGCTATTTTCAGACTTTTCAAGTGTTTACTTTCACCAGATAAAATTTCAACAGATCTTTTAAAATTATGATAAAGCATATTACCAAGAAGCAGTAGAGAAAAATTTGATTGCTGTCTTTTTGTACTAAAATCATAATATTATAGGAAGTAGCGAGTGTGACAAATTTTGTTGGGAAATAGGTGTATTGGCTCATTTTTTTTCAAAAAGGAAAAAAATTCTAATTATTTTTTTAATAGCTCCAAATTTTAAGTTTTGAGTGATAAGAAAATCAATCAATTTAAGAAAAAAAATGTTTGATTAATAATGGCCCTGGTTCCTGGGATGAGTCTGAATAAATCTTATTTTTCTTAATGGCAGTAATAATATTGATTTTCAAAGACATTTGCTTTTGATTGGCACAATGCTGCTGTAAATATTATCCTTAAAACTACAAGAAATTCAAGTATCACTTACAAGAACATCCTTAAATTTTTTAACTGTTTATCTCCAGATATTATAGACTTTCTTGATAAAAGTAAAAATATGTGCTTTACAAATCTGAAATTTGGTTGGAAAAATAAAAAATTGAATCAAAATGGACAGGTATCAATAGATTAGAGTTAAAACAATTTTTTAAAATTTATTCTTCTAATGGGATAGATTGATAAAAACAATATTACAACAAGATTAATAATTAATTCAATAATTGAAATACTTGTTTTTCACATGATTATGTTAAGTGATTAATTTTATAAAATTACAAGATTTTGGTAAATAAATTTATCAAAAATTTAACTTTTTTATTTTTGGTAGACATAAGGTTTTACTAATACAATAATAGGATGGATTTTGATGTAAATTATTACAGATTATGGAAATTATGAATAGTAATAGAAAAAATTCATTCTTCATTCATTATTAAATTCCATCTTATCCGCAACATTGATGTATATCAATAAGTATAACTATTTATTCCTGACTATAAATAATTCAACAGCTTTCTGGAATAACTATAAATATGCCATGTCCGAATTTGTCGAAATGTTCAAATTTATTCCAAAATCTAATAATCTTACAATCAAACATATAAATTTTTAAAAAAATTGTGAAACAAAGATTTAAAATTATAGAAATGGTGAACTAGAAAATATTTATAAGTTTATAGTAATATTATAGATATTCACAATTATATAAAAGTAAATGAAAAATAAAAGAGTTCAGTAAATGGAAAAAGTAAACATTTTTTTTCAAGATTCAGTTATTTGAATTTGAATATACAAATTTTCTTTTTTAAAAAATAACTCTTGATATGAAACTTTCTGTTTTAACATCACTGCAGTTGCAGTTATGATTTTTCAAACAGTCAACAACAAAATCTACATAAAATCCTTTTGCTTGTATGTTGCATTTTTGTACAAGAGTGAATTAAGAACAGCAACATGAAATAAAGGAAGTTTTTTATCAGGACATTAGTCTCTAGATAAGTTGAAATGAAAACTATGTTTCATTTTGATTACAATATTTATAATAAATTTAAAACATAATTAAAGTTGACTTTTGTTCTTAGTAAAATAACTTGTGCTGAAACAATACTTTGCTTTACAGTTTCTCTGATTTCAAGAAGTGTCTGCCCCCCCCCCTTTTAAAAGTGTCATTTGTATATTACAGCTGGCATTAAAGAAAAATAATTGTGGCATTTGTTCCACTCCCCTACTTTCTATAACCTAACAGATTAGTTTAAAAAGAGTGCTGCCTTTAATATCTAATACTTTACAGCAAAATAATTTTCAAGCATTCAATATTCCGTTTTATAAGTCTTCAGTTAATCTATACTAGAGATCTTATTTTGTGGAACAAAATAGCATTTTGAATGAAATTAAGTAAAATCATTTTTCAAATTACATTTTCTTTCTAAAGATGGGCATATTTTTGTACTGGTAGTTATGGCTAATATAAGTTGACAGGTTTAACTAGCTGGTATACATATTTCACACTTAACATAAAATTTCACTTTTGTAAGTTCTAGCTCAGTATCAGCCTGAGACCACACAGATCAAACTAATTACATCAAATATAGAATTTAAACTTAAAAAATTACATTATACTGAAACAAAAATAATAGATTACAAAAGTGTAAGATTTCTTCCTGTACTGCTGCGATATATTTTGTAGCATAATGTCAACAGAGAAAGAAAATTTTCAAACCATTATTTTCCATTAAGATTAACATATTGGAATTTTACTCGCATAAAAACATATATCATTATTTTTCATAAATTGATACATATATTATTTAAGGAAAAATGTTTAAAACTATTAAATCAGCTAAAATTTCTTCATAGATAAGCAAATAGTTACATTTATATATATAACTACATATACATAAGATATAAGGGGAAGTTATTTATAGAAGTATTCAGAAAAATAGTATAATTCAAATAATTTTTATTTCTCTAAATGGAATAAAAAATATAATGACAAAATTATAAACAAACCTTAAAAGTGAAAAAAATTCCATTTTCGAATTTCTTGGATTCTTGGTAACAAGCAACCATGATTTGATGATTTGCACTTCTTCGCATGACATATCTGGTTCTTCAATTTGATTATATGAAGATTCCTACAAAAAAAAAAAAAAAAAAATTAACATTTGGTGCAATTTTATTTCGAAATTTTAATGCTTGAAAATTACTGATTTAATATTTTTATGAATAAAATCAATGTTAAATTATGGAATAGGAATATTATATACAAAATTAATACAGAATTAAAAAGTTTCTAAAAAGAAATTATATACATTAAATATTTATTGTTTTTCTCTAGTTGAATTGAGAATTGCTGCCTCATCCCTCCAGTTAAACTTAATTGCTGCTGATATAAAATTCAGGTAAAATTGCTTATACTACAAAGAAATTAAAGTGATGCATCATTTTGCAATGAAACTCTTATTTCAAGAAATAAAATGCCCACATTTCTTTTTGTTTCAGATTAACATCTAGGTGTTTCTGCCAGAAATAAGAGAAAAATATGGTTTTGGATCTTCCATTATTTCAACATTACAACAGTATAATTCTAAAAAATAATATATATTACTTTGATTTTTAAAAAGTATTCTTAATCCTTTCAAGAAATACATTTTCCTTTTTGTAGCATATCACTGGTTGAAAATGTATTAACACAGATATAAAAAAAGTCCAAAATTTAATAATTAAACATTATTTTCCAGCATTATACCTTATTCAATTTGTTTTTAGGTTATATATATTTATATATATATATATATATATATATATATATATATATATATATATATATATATATATATATATATATATATATATATATATATATATATATATATATATATATATGTATATATGATAGCTTTATTGTCTTAGTTGATGAAAGCCTAAATAACAAATCTTAAAGTTTATCAAATCAATCAGAAATTTAAGTCACTTAGATAAATATAAAGGGATGGCAATGTTGATAGAATGGGTACTTTTTAAAAACTTTTCTCTCTATATATACACTGTTGATATTTATAATATATATATTGGCATTTATAATGTATTAAATATTAATTAATATTAAAATTATATTATAAAATGTACAAAACATTTCTAACAATGAGAGAGAATAAAGGTTTATTTAACACAAAATAAATGCAATACATTTAAAAAGGTCACAATAATGTTCATGTAAACAATAGATAAGTTTCAGAAGTGGCAGAATTACTCAATTTAATTTAAAAAAGAAAATTTTTTTCTCTCCTTAATTTTCAACAAGTTTTAACTGACTGAATCATTGTGTGTTAAACTAAAAAGAGAGCTCAAAAGAAATATTCAGCTTTATAACCACTTCACAGTAGCCATAAAATAGAGCTAAAGCCTTTGTAGCCATTAAATATAATTAATTTTTTTTTATATTTTATCAAATAAGATTCTTGTATAACTGTCCCATCAGTACTTCAAACAAAATTGCACGATTTTAATAAATAGGTGGATTTTTATTTTAATTCATAATGCATTTTTCTGATCTTATTTCTTTATCAGACGAGTCTTGTAAATGTGTCTTTAAAATATTTACAAAATATACTTATCATATTATCAAATGACAAACAGAAATGCAACAAATATATTACTAACTAATGGAAGATATAACTTTTTCCATTATTTATTCTCTCAGTTCTTACTATTATCTCTTAAAATTACTTTTTTGTTTAAAACTGTCTAAGTATTTCTAGAAATGTTTAATGTCATTGGATTGGTTTGTTATTAAATGTAATTATATACAGCAGTTATAAATTATAAGCTGAAATATTCAATTAAAAAAAAAGAATTTGTAATTTACTGGCAGTAAAATCAACACATGAAATATTTTGTCTGATCCAGTCAGAGCTTCATAGTGGCAATATTAGGTTAGGTTAGGTTTGTTTGTCGCTCAACGGTCATTTTTTGCACACGAGGGCTAAATAGACCGGGACCTACGGTTTAAAGTGGATTCCGAACCCACGAACTGTTGAACCGAAGGCAAGAGCGCTAACCATTCGGCTGCCAGCTCGGCGTGTCAATATTGCCAAATAACTTGTTTGTGAGGAATCGTACTGGAAAAAATGTGCATATTAACATTTTGTTATAGAACATATAAATTTACATATAAGCAATTTCCTTTCACTTTATGTAAATTTTCAGTGTTACATTTTTCTCAAGAGTCTAGAAATTATAAAATCAATAAATGTCACTTGAATTATTGTTTGAATACTTTTTTCCAATTAATTGCCAATCACGCAAACATTTGTTAGTTCACAAGAGGGAATTATGCACCAATGCTTTTGTTTTATCAAAAGAAACTATATATGAAGCTACCAAGAGGTAATTTTCAAAATATTACAAACAATTTAAGTTAAAAATATAATTTCAGCCTTTTTTTTTTTTTTTAAGAAAATATCTATATATATATATATATATATATATATATATATATATTTTTTTTAGAAAAGTTAAATTGAGTTCAAATCTTTTAGGTACAAGTAAATTTTAAAAAATAAGAGCAAAACATTAAAATGATGAAAAATGCATTATAAAGAACTGAAATAGCTTTAAAAAATAAAGTTAATTGGAATATAGATAACAGTTTACACTGGTCATCAACATTTAATGGTGTGTCAGAAGTCAGAATTTATTTCAAATTTTAAAATTACAACAGATTGTGGACTAACTACAGCAGAACCTGATGTTTGTATACTCTGAATTAGTACACTCATCTTCAAGGTGGGTATTGAATCAGCCATTGCTGAATGATGAGCAGAACACTAACCAATCAATTTGCCAATTGGATTCTTTATTTATAAAAGAGTAGGTTAGATGGGTTTTATGATGCAAGAAGCAGAACTGGACAAGTGCAATAATTATTTATAGAAAAATAAGAGTGAATAAGTTCATTTTGTATATGTTTACAATTAATATATACCTCATATTTCTTAATAATTTTCTCAAGAAACACCTAGATCAGATAGGGCTTGTGGATTCACCCAACTGCATTTTATGTAGGGAACATGTTGACATGGATGGCAAGCATCTTTGGAAATGTTCTGCCCGCCAGGAAGCCCGCTCTTCTTCACATTTCAAGACACTCTCCACTCCTGGAGATACTTCTTTTCTTTATTGGACAGCAAGACTTATTATGCTCGAAAGAGCCAATATAAAGGACGTAATTAAAAAAATAATAATAATTTCTTAAATAAAAAGCAGATTTAGGAAACCAATTTAAGTTTTGCCAAACATTTCTACGAGTTGATACAGATGCCAAGCCTGTAGATTATTGCGCTAGAATGGATTCTTGTGCATTTATAATATAGTCTGATATATAAAGTGAAAGTTGCTTCTTAAATGAATCTTAACATGGTTAATTAGAAATCAGTTTTTTCATAAAAAAAAATGCATGTTATTCATGCCATTAGAATTTTAGTGCAGTGAATATCGCCTTGATTTTGTTATACAAGAAATATTTTCAAAGGGTATGCATTATTTTGATTAACTAAAAAATTTATGCATATTTTATTGACTGATAACAAATAGCATTGATTTTTAGTTTTATATTTCATCTGTAACATGTAAAAGTAAATTCATAGTCTTTAGTTATGAATGTGAAATATTCATAATTTCAATATCTGAAATTAAAAATAGTGCAAGATTGTGATATTCAAAATTGGTGATAGCATTATCAGGATTTTGAAAATCATGATTTTACAACAGGCAGTTGTTGATTTGGTGAGATTTTGTGGGCTATTACTTTTCAGACAGTTTTTATTTGACATTTTGAATTTTACATTTACAAATTTTGTTGTTGGTTATTTCTCCTTTCAACATTCCAACATTGACAGAGAAGCACAAAGAGCTGCAGGATAAAGTTTAAAATATTGTCGACATTTAAAAAGTCAACTTCCCAAGATTTGGTGGTTTAACATGAATAATGAAAAATAATTAGAAATTTTTCACTATACTGAGATTCACTGCATTTTAATAAGCATTTATATATAAAAGCATCTCCCTAATCAGACAAAGGATGACCAATTTTTACGATGTATTTTTAATATTAAACAAGCCATATGCTCAGTAAAACTATCTGGCATAAATCTAAAGAGAAAATTAACACTAAGAGAGAAAAGAAATTCTTATTGTAAGTTTTCAATATACCTGATTCTAGTCACTACCATAAATATATAGCATAAGCACTCCCCACTTCAATTACTAGTTTATTAGCCAATATATCAACAACTGGAAAGTAAATATTTCTGAAAAACAGCTATTTAATGGCTAAAAACTCTAATTTTATAAATGATCGACGAAAGGCAAGTTTTGAGAAAAACAGAATAAAAAAAAATTTAAGGTTTCTTTGAAGTGATGAGAAGCAGAGAAAAACACAATTTAAATTTAAAATTTAATAAATTGATTAAATGTTTTTACATCACTATAACAGTTCAATTAATTTTAGTATGAACTTTGAAATTATTTCTGCTTTTGCAAACTATTGAACAGAACAGTTAAAAATAAATTTTAAAGAATATCTAATTAAATAAGAAGAGTGATATTAAATTGAAAATATACTCAAATTGGACAATAGTCAATTTCACCACTTGTGACATTTTTGAAAATTGCACTAAAATATGTTATGTACACTAGAATTTTACTTACATTTGCATTTTTAAAATTATAAGTGCAAGTATTGTCTAACCAGTGCAAGTATTGTCTAACCAGTGCAAACGATTCTTCTACAAATAATGATCAGGTGAATATTTTACATTATAGGTTATTTGATTAAAATTGCTATTGTGATTATTAATTTACATACTTTATTAAGCATGAATAAAAATATTTGAATATATATATTGGTTTATTGTGGGTTGTAATGCTTGTAAATTAGAAACTCAAACATTCATAAAAATGTATGGGTAAAATCCCCAGTAACTACGCAAGTTTGGAATGATTTACAATGTTTGTACTAAGAGCTGCACAGTTAAGTTACCAACCTAAATTATGGCACAATGCACAACACAACATCCATTTACTATAATACTGATCACATACTACTTCAAATATCAAAATGTTGATTATTTCCTTATAACTGCTTACTACAAAAGTATTAAAATGCTAATAACTAGAAACTAATAATTCACAAAGATTAATTAGTAAAAAACAAATATAAATTAAGTATCCCTTAATCTACAATGGGTGGCAGCATGGCAATAAAGCTTTATCTATAATGTAAAGAAATGCATTTTTAGAAAAACTCGAATTTTAGTTAACTGGAACAATAGTTTACCTCTCAAAAAAAATTTAGTGCAGTGAAACATATATCTGAATTGAACCAGGCAAAAAAATTAATTTATAACATCTGCACAGCTAAAGACTAGAAGTCTATGTGAACGATAAAATGCAATCACATTTTATTTGTCATTCTTATCATTATTTATATTATTATCCTTCATTTAAAATACATCCATTATTTTCTTTAAATTCATTTTTCTTCTATGGCTTATTGGTGTACTGTCATGCAATTTTTAGATTACTAATACACTTAGAATTTTATCACTTTGCCAATCTGGCATGGCATTATTGAAATCTAATTATTAATTCATTGTATTTAATTGATATTAATTATATATCCATGCCAAATCATCAAAGGGGTATATCTCAGATGTTTAAAAGCAGCAAGTTAGAAGAATCGAAAGATTGGCGACATGTTCATACAACTACAATGTTTGATAGTTTTGATTAAAGTGTAATGCTTTTGTATTATAGTTACAATAAACTATAATATAAAAGAATTATAGTGTTTTTTAACATCAAATTCAAATTATTAAATTTTAAACTTAATTTACATTAAGTATTTATTTTGTTTAATATAAATAAACTAACTTGCTATTTTTATTGAATTATAAATAATGATATACTATTAGTTTCTTAAAATATTAATTAGAAACTAAGAGTATATCATTAATTACCTATTAATAAAACAAAATACTTTATAACAGAGATCTAACAAATTTCCAAGAATCGAATTCCAGGAGTTTTCCAGGCGTCAATTAAAAAATTTCTAGAAGGTAACGACGTTCACGTTAAATAATTTTTTTATTTTAAAAACTGTACTTAACCAAACATGCATATAATTATGTACATGCAATATTTTTCATTCATTTCTGTAAGTAATAAAAATAAATAATTACAATCATTAATGAGACTATTTTTTAAGTTAAAATTATTAATGATTATTTCAAAAGCCTTCAATGAATTGACAATTAATTTTTTATTTAAATAATCCACATTCTATATAATACTGGATTATACATTTTATAAAATAATGAGTTGTTTTAGAGTTCTTAGACATTTCCAATAGATTCCTGTCAATTAATTTATTGAGTATTTGAAAATGTGTATGATAATTTCTTTTCAAATATAAATACACTTTCTCAAAACAAATACAATTATTGGATATAGTTTCAAGAGTCTATTGGTCATTGAAAAGACATTTTCCACCAGGCATATTAAATAATTTTTATTTCAATCTCATTTTCATTAATAAGCAAATTTATGCTGATTCAATTGAATTATACATAACTTTCATTAAGGGAAACAATGGAGAATATCATGAACCGAGTTACCATGAAATTTTGTTGTAGCTGAACTAGATCATGAAAACGTTTAAACAAGTCAACAGTTAAGAATACAAAAAAATTTAATATTGATCACACTCCCATCAGTGTCAATATTAAAAACTAATACAAAATTAAGTTTAACAATTTTTTTGAAAATTTTAAAATACTAAAACAAAAAATTTATAATATTTTGTAGGAAAAAATAAATGCATTAAGGTAAGAAAAAATTCCAGGATTAATTCACGATTTTCAAGGAGTCAAGTCAGAATTCCAAGTGTGTCAAGGGTCCTTCATTTTTTTTTTTTTTTTTTTTTTGAATTTAAAGAGTTTTAAGGAGTTGTGCGAACTTTGTTATAAATACTTAAACCATTAAATAGCTTTTCTTTTGTTTCATTAAGCCCTTTATAATATTGACTCAGCTTATATTTATAACTCTTTGGCAATTGACTTAATTGTGGGTATTGGTAACAAGAAACTACCCAAAGGTACTTAAGCTTTTGAGTCTTTCGTCACAATTTCGAAAATCAACTTCTATGATGGCTTGAGAAGATATTTTCAAATTATAGGTTTGTCATTTATTTTCGCATTACATTAACCGGAATTAAATGATACATAGACATCTATATTGTTATTGTCATTAAGAAAACTACTATCTCTGAATTTAGATTCAAACTCAGAATCAAAATCATTATCTGGAAACTTTTCTTCTGATTGACCCAATAATGTTTTAACTATCAAATACTTACGTTGTGAAGCCACTGAAAGTATTTTTTATATGACTAAAAGAGCAACTAGTTCTAATGAAAAAGTTTGCTAAAGTGATAATGAATATGCTTTGGATTTTCTTTTAAAAATAGCCAATATATCTGTTTTTTGCCAAAATTCTTCACTCTAACCATTAACCAGTTTTTATGACTTTCAAACAAGAAAGCAGCAATTAAATCTCCCTCAACTGCCCAAAGAAGTTTAAGTGGAAAAGTTCAGCTCTTGAAAGGGGCAAAATATCCATGGTACAACTGCTGTACCATAGCCATCTTCTGAGACACTCATTTTCATGACATGACAGTTGTACTCCTGGGACAAAAAGATTATATCATATTATAGGGATTAACAGTATTTAGTAATCAGATTTGGCGGACAATAACATAACTAACATAACAGGTTGGCGACACATCTGTTGGCCATATTAAATATTTCTTAAATTTTATATTATTTATCATATTTAGCAATAAAAAATATTGCTGTATGGTCAATCTCTACTAGTTCACCAATTTCCAAAAGAAGAAATAATTTCAAACGTTATACTGGAATTATTTACATTGTTATGCAAAAATAATTGTTTAACCCGTTTCCAGTAACAGAGAAGAAAGTTTGGATTTCTTCGCTTTTGCTTTTGACAAAACTTGCGCTTTGTCAGTCACTCATAAAGTCCAAGATTTAAGATTATTAAGTACATATTTGTAAGAAATATTTATCTTCCAGGTTTTGGCATTGGCAAATAAATTAATTTTTAGAAGTGGGCAATGCTTAAACTGTCTACAATAACTGCGCAGTGCTTGGTGTAGAAATTGGAAATCACACTAAACCTACATAGTTACCTTGTCTTTTACCGAAAATTTATTTTAAACTTAAATTCCACTTTCAAAATATAAATAAATATGAAATCGATACATTCAATCTAAATCAACCACTTTATAAACTTAAACTTTAATCAAATAAAAATAAATTACTAATCATATGCTTCATGGTTTTAATTGCACATGAAACAAATTTCATGCATGTACACATTATATCATAAAATAAAAGTTGCATCGTACAAATGCATTCCAATGCAGCAAGCCAATTTGGTGCATTTTATCACCTGCAATCTTTGGCAAATGTACGTTGTTTATATTAATGATATAGCTTCATTAGCCTGTTGTTTCCAGTGTTAAAACTGTGTTTACACAGATGCCTTTAAAAGTGTGTGCCATAAACCACTTAATTAAAGCCCAAGTTTTCATATTTAGATTATTAAGTAAGCATTATAACCTGGTTGTTTTCTCATACTAGATTGAATTTATACAAATGATGCAGGCTGGTACTGTGAAAATTTATTTGAGGACTCATACCCTGTTGGCATAAATGCTACAAATTTTGAGGCTGGGATCGAGGCAATTAAACAGGCTCCTTTCTAACTTTTGACCTGTAATACTTCTCTTAATCATGTAGTCTTCCTTGTCGATTCGCAGGCAGCCATCCTATCACTCTGTTTCTTTCAGGCTTGTCAATCAAAACGTGAAGAACAAACAAAAATCCAAATAGACAAACTTGTTTATGATGGATGGATTCTTTTCTTTCAGTGGATTCCTAGCCATTGCAATATACCTGGCAATGAGAGAGTGGATTGACTGGCAAAACAGGGATACTTGTTCTCACAGTCCTCTTTGTCTCTCTCATACACAACCGAATTTCATCCCAAATTACCAAAACAAATGTTTTATGTAAAAAAATGCAAGAAAGCAGAGGCTACAGAAAAAGTGTGGTCTAAACTGATACACACTCCTATTCCTATGGACCTCCCATGACTAATTTTTAGTGCAAATTTTAGAATTCAATGTGAACATGACTACCTTCTCGAGATCATCCTTGTCGTATTGGCATTTTAAACTACCCTGACTGTCCCCTGTGTTTCACAGGAGAGGCAATGAATTTTAGTCGATTGACCGTTTGCCCATCTCTGCACAACGTTAATTCTCTTATGGTTGACAACTATCATATGAAGGCTACTTTGTATTAGGCTACTAGAAGAAAAATGGCTGATGCGGCCAATTCCTGATAAAGGAAAAAAAAAATCTAAACAAATGTTCATAAGATGAGTGACACTGTCTGATTAATAAAAACCCAAGTTTTAATAAACTTATGTTGCTTACATTATTAATTTAGCTTTATTACCCAGTAATGTTGCAGTCTAGATTGCATACAAATAGATATATTTTTAAGGTGTGTGCCACTGACTGATTAATTGAAATCTGAGTTTTCCTAAGCATATATGTTATTTACAGTACTTATAATGCAGTTGTTAATATGTGCTTGGTATTGTTATGCATGTGGTGTATTTTGAAGTATTTGAATTATTATTAAATATAATAAAATTATTGGTACTTACGTACTATTGCAGCCATGCCAATCTCAGGGATAAATTGCCAAATTAACAACCCCATTGTCGCACCCATCTCAGGTGCTGAATTGGCAACCATGTGCTTATTTTAAAATTTCCCAGCTTTTCACATTTCTCAGCATAACTGTTCTTTGAAAATGGCAATGTCGAATATTAAAATGCGAATCTGAGAATTACCGAAAAAGATGGTGTTACATTTTTATAGAAATGTAACATTTTAAAAGACCTTAGGAAATGTACCAACTGTCTCCTGATAAAGCTTCATTTCGGAAAACAGATTTTTGTATATGCAAAGTTGCAACTTGTAATCAACACACGGGAATAAGAAGTGGTAATTGGTTAGAGGGAAGCCGTACCCCGTTATTAACAACAGTAATATTCATGTATTACTGGTGCAAAGAATTAACAACAGTCAAATTTTGTGACAGAGAACTTAATTTGGCAGACAAAACAGCCATAGACTGTAATAATTATATGAGAGAGATTTGTGTTCTCCCCACATGGAATGCAAAGAAAGAATGAAAATAGGTGTAGCTTGCCGCATTGTGGAAACAGATGAAAGCTTGTTTACAAAAAGAAAAAATATTTTGGGTCAAATATTGCCAAAGCAATGGATTTTTGGCGGCGTCTGTCGAGAGACAAACAAGCATTTGGACAATCGTTCCTAATAGAACTGCAGTCACACTTTTCCAGAAATTTGTCAAAAACTTTGAGGAAGGGAGTACACTTTATTCTGACAGTAGGAGAGCGTATCAGACTAATCAATTGGCAATCGCTGAATTTAATCAGTTAAGAGTTAATCACAAATATAATTTTATTGACCCCGAAGCGGGTGTGCATACCCAAAGAATGTGGGGTTCTGTGAAATGGAGGGACAAGGGACAACGTAGTACAGCAAGACACCATCTTGAGTCTTACTTGGCAGAAATCATATGGCGACAAAACCAAGAAAAGGATAAAAAAATAGTTTTGATTCTATTCTAAAACCATTTTGCAATATTTTCCACCAAAACATAATTGATATACAGTCAAATAAAGGTAAGAATTACTTATTATTTTTCTTCATATATTATTATTTTCTTTCATACTGTTTCTATCACACTGTACATTCAACTACGCAATCCATGTCCCATTAGCGTATTCTGTTTTTAGAATTGGCCTGGTCTTATATAATTTCGCCAAAATGGTTGCTATAATACATAAGTAACAAAATATGTATAACTTACCAAGTACCAATAGTAATACTGACTTTTTACTATTTTATATTTGATTTGTAATATGAAATTTTTGCAAAATTTGTGAAATTTGTAGTAATCAGTTTTTTTATTATTTCTGTAGTAAATATATACAATGAAATTTTGGTATTTGAAGTTGAAAATACTGGAGTGCAATACTTAAAGCTTGTCAGGATTTTTAAAATCAGTTTTTCTGCAAAAAGATGTAATTTAGGTAAATGAGATAACTGTGTAGAACTTGGTGTAAAAATGGGAAATTGTACCAAACCAGTAGCAACACTTGTAGGATTTTACCAAATGATTAAGCATAATACAGAAATTCTGAAGACTAATTCTCCAGGTTGTTACTAGTTCCAACCATTGCTTTCTTAGAGATACAGGAGAAAAAAAAATTAAATAATGGAGAATAAATTGATTAATTACAAAAAGTACCCAAATTATCTAGTATACAAAAAGTTTTAAAAGATGAAAAATGGAATTATTTTATCAATATTTTTTACACATATTGTAAAATGATTCTTAATATATAGATAAAATATCATAAAAAAAAAAAAGTAAAATTGATATTAGTAAAGAATTCCTCCAATTCCATTCACAATTTTTTTTATCTCCACATTATTAATATTCAAGTCTCAGGAAAAATTTGAAAAGAAATTCACATTTTTATTTAAAACATAATACTCATCTAACCAATAAAACATCTAGTAAAATTTATTAATAAATATATCTTTCTACAAAATATATCACATTTTATTCAACACAAATTATAAAATACCATTCATATAATCTTGTGCACCTAATTAGACAAATGTATTACTAATATCTACCCTATACTCTTATAGAATTCAAACATAAATCAACAGTGGAAAGAAAAACTATTACCTATCATCTGCAAAATAAGCAAAACAATATTGCAGAGTTAAGGTGTATGTGTGAATGTGCATTTATCTAATTACAAGTAATATTTTTTTATTCATAAAATTTCTGTGGCATAATTTTACTGTAAGACTCGAACAATATAAAATTTATCATGACATTATATAAGGGATATATATATATATATATATATAACCTTACATGAGCATTAATTTCTTGCTAATAATATAATTTTTGAACAAAATATATAAAGACAAACACTAAACATATCATATATTCTCACAGGAAATTATATTTGGCAACACAATACATATGTGGAACTAGTAATCATAGTAACTTAAACGCATATCTTATTAATCATTTAAGAATTGCACTAACTAAATATTTTGAGCACAGATAATTGACACTTTTTAATCATTAACTACAGCATTTTAAGTTTTATAAATAAGTGAAACAACATTTTTAAATATTTTATATCGATAGCTTATTAAATACAAGTTCAACATTACATTCTGCAAATCTGACTCTTGGTTTCAACAATAATTATAATATGATAGACTCAATTCTTTCCTTAATCTGTTCTGGATTATGTAAAAAAAAAATTCATTTTTTTATGAATAACCGTTTTCAACGTTGATTGAAAGTCTTTTAACCCCAATTTAATCATAGGTACAATTTCACAATCAAATAAATATTCCACTGATAAAATACAACTAATGTTAATAACTACAGGATAAACACAAATTAAAAGATTAAAATGATTTCCCTGATGAGAAAATTTTTTAATTAAATAAAAATATTATAACAAATAAAAGTTAATATATTATATGATTACAATTATGAAAATTGCATGTTTGTACATTTAAAGTTTACCTACGAGGAACTCTCTTATATTCTAAAGTTACATAAGAAATCTGGTAAAATCATGCTCATAAATAAAAGCAAAATTCACCAATTTTTTAATTATTAGCATCAAGTTAATGTAAATTAACTTAAGTGCGTAATTTTACATTTAGAAATAAAAATTAAATTTTAATTAAATGGAATAAGTTGCCATAAAAAAATTACTTAAGTATTTCGCAGTATTTAAGAAAATAATCTTCGAACTAGTTTGAAATAATCATTAAAATTCTGATATGATCATGATCTCAATATGAATATGTTCGAATATATTCAAACTAATAAAGTTAATTTTGTAAAGTTAAAAAATTTCAATGTTGAACAAAAATTTATGGGATCCAAAATCACGCACTTTTAAAATAAATAAGATATGCAGACGAAATAAATCACAAAATATCCAAACAAATAAATAAACGTTACTTCCATGGTTGCGAAATAATTGCATGCAAATGTAAACATATGATAACAAAAATAAAATAACCTAATATATACTGCACTTTTTTAATATATTTCGATAATATGTTTAAAATAACTAAATTATTCACAAACCTTTACATTGACAGTTATTTCTTTCCTTGTATCCAGTTTTTCTAAATAATCCTGCATTCTCAACACAAGTCCGTGCGCCATTTTAGCCTCAGCCATGGCATCACATAATCATGATAGTAAGAGTATAAGCTTCAATTTTTTGAACTTCACATCATTGATAGTTATTTATTACTTCTTGATCATATAATAAAATACAATACAACAGATTACTTAAAAGTTTTGAGGTATGTTTCAAAATATCAACACAGATAACACAGTAACAATGTTTTCGATCAGCGAATCCATTACCGATGAAGGACAGGTCACGTATACAATCGATATATGCAAAAATTATTTTATAAATATAAACCACGCAACAAAAAAAAAATTATACTTTCAAAAGATATATTTCAAGTACTACACACATGGCTTAAATAGGAAGTAAATATAAATGGACGACGACGCCGCTGGAAAAAGTTTCCTCATCGATAATAAAAGCAAGAAATTCGCTTCGTTTCCTTCTTTAACATCTAAAGTATAACTACAAAAAAAAAAAAAAAAAAAAAAAAAATTGTTATTTAATGATTCATGTCATACATCATATTGAAATCAGAAAAAAAATATTATTCTAAATCACATCTTTGCAGCATTTATATAAATGTTTATGAACAAATAATGGTTATTATTTTTGAAGCAAACGTGGTTTTCCTGGGCTTATAATTTGAAATAAATTTATACCATGATGTTCGCAGACTTTATTATGAATTTTGAAACGTTTAATCCAATTTTCTGTAGATTGGTTACTACGATATTGCTACACTAGCTCTAGATAATAACTAAGGTGTTCGGTTAATAGTTGATTCAAAGATAACATTGCAAAACTAACGCTCTCGGGTTCGAATCTGGGCAGATAATAAAAAAAGAAGGGACATTTGAAGGAAGAAAGTTTGTATGCGAACAATTTTAAGGATATCATGCAAAACATATTATTTCAACAGCCGAATTAAAAAAATAGCATAAATAATAAAAGAAAAATACAATGTTAATTTTAACCAAGTTTCGTAATACTTTGATTATTCAGAAGCAAAATAAATATTAATATAAATTTTCAGCGATTAAATATTGAAATTAAATAAGAGCTCTTATGAGTTGCAAAAATATGTTTAATGATCACATGTTAGGTTATCTTAATAATGGTCAGTAGACATCCGCAAATTCCCAGAATTCGAACCCAGCACTAAAAATTAAAATTACCCGAATATATATTGGTATTATAATGATTGTTGTGTGTGAATTTCACACTATTAAAGAGTTCAAATAAAAATTATTCTGAAACAGCGTAAAAATTTTATTCTATTCTGTATCTAGTATTCGAACCCAGAACGAACGATAAAAAATATAGTTTTTACTGATGTGTGAATGATTGGTTATACGAATTAATTCATTAATACTGAGTAAAACATATGATTCTAAGAAAAAAAGTTTTCAGCAAAAAATATTATAGAAAATTTTTTTAGCTTGAATTTAAAATTAACATATAGTGCTACGTTTATTTAAGAACAAAGGAATTTAAAAAACAGTAACAATAAAATAATAAATATTTTTATTCAAGAAAGAAAATTTTAATTCAACAATAATTTAATTCAGTCAGCTAAACGTAATTTAAAATCAACAGACAAGTTCCATTTAAATTTCATAAATACTAATTCTACATTTTTTACTTTCTACTGTTCCATCATTAGGAATAGTTCATGCTTCAGCATTACAATGGACAGAATTCATAGAATCTAATGTAAAGTACATAGTGAGTGTTGCACCCCCCTAAACTGTCTTGATCTAGATAATTTAGAAGCAGAGACCAAACAGAAGACCTACTGAAATATCATTTAACTTGAACGATATTGCGACCACAATCCATTTTATGTGTTCCAGCAGCTTCCCTAATTCGATATAAATTATTCGAGAGTTAAGAATTTTTTATTTATTTATTTATTTTCTTTTTTCGATAGATAGATAAACTTTAAAATCAGATCTTATTTTAAGTTATTTTTTATGCTTTTATAAAATTTAAATGAAAAACATAACTAACACTTTAAATAAAAATATGGTTTTTAAATACTTCCTTCAAATATATTTTTATAAAATTGCTTATAAACTGACTAAACAAGTAATTGTAAAAAAAAAAAAAAAAATATGAATTCCACAAAAATTTTACTTTTTATTTATTACAAAGTATTTATTTAACTTTGCATATAAATTCAAATATTTAATTTCTATTTTATTAATTGTTAATTAATTAAATATTAATTAAAGTTTGTTGAATTTTAACCATTTTTAAATACAGGCAAATTTAATACCTGATAACTTCTTTAAAAAAAATAACACTTACTGTATCAATAATATAAAATAAAATATTTATAATTATAATCATTACAGTCAGAGTGATTAATTTTAAAACGTAAAGAACATTAAAAAAAACTTAATCTAATCAATAATAGAGTTTAAAAAAACTGGAAAACTGAATTTAAATATGTCAAGTTTAAAAAAATAAAAAATAAAATTTTCTATTTAATTCTTATTAACAGGAGCTTTTTAAGAATAATTTAAAATGTCTAAATTTATAGTTTATTTGTTATATAGGATTATATTAATTTTGATATAGTATTATTCATGCCTTGTATTTTCTCGTTATTCTTTAAGAATAAAAATTACAATAATTTAAACTCATAAATGTTATTGGTTCAGAAGATGGGATTGAGTGGTTTACGCACATTCAAATCAATAAGTCTTCTTAAATCTCTCGGTCTCGATCAATTTACAAAAAATTACATTTCCCACATGCTCTTCGTAATGATGGTTGATTTTTTAGAGTTACATGGAAATTGTGGAAATGGAAACATGGAACAAACAAACATGGAAATCGTTTGTATTTTTCTTCTTTTTTTCGTTCCAAGATTTGTTTTTGTGGTAAAGTTTGACAAAAAATACTTAAAAATTCGTTTTCTATGTCTGTTACATTTTTCCAAATGTATTCTCCTTTGCAAATTCGAATTTATCAAATTATTAATGTAACGTTTTAGGTATTTTAACTAGAAAACTTTCATGACTATCCATAAGAAAATTATAAGTATAGTATGTAATATATGATATATTTATTCTCTTTTTTAAGCATTCCTAAACAATCATCTGTCAAATCAATCTTAACTTGTACAATAACCACAGATTAATTAAGTGCTGCGTTTTATTAGCATGCATCACAAATATAATTTTGTTCAATGTTTGTAAGTCAGTTAAACTATTATTAATCGATATCTAAATTTTTCTTAAAATTTTCAAAAACTAACCTAGAATAGTTCCTATACTTTAATTACTAGTGAGATAATAAACTATACATAAAAACGGAATTAAAGTTTCAGAATTGCTTATAACCAAACTCAGTAAATCATGCAAATAAAATCGTAATTTTAGAAGAAAAAAATTTTTTTTCTCAAAATAAATGCAATATTTATCAAAACGGTATATTTGATTTCCGTTTGATATAGTGGATTTCAATTACTAATTTTACCTATAATATGTCTTAAAAATTAAACATGTTTTCACCTCATGAAAAAACAGTGCATTTCCAAATTTCTAAAATGTCCAATTTCCGTTCTATAATCAAAGAAAGCTAATGAAATTGCGAACTAAATACTTCGGACTCGGATGTTGATCTGTATTAAAAATTGAGATATTTTACTCAAAATATGTCACAACTTAATTTAACAATTCAAACGAATATATAAATTTAAAAATTACATAATAAAAATATTTACAACACATTGAAAATATCCCATGTATTATATTTGTAATTCTATTCTTTCAAACATTCAATAATTAAAATCGTATTGTTATTAAACCTGTCGATTATGCTTGTTTTTTCTTTTTTCTTTGTAAATAAAATTATTAATGTTTTTTTTTTTTTTTTTTTTTTTTTGGTGAAAGTAAAAAGGATAATACTTTGTAACGATTTTAATTTTTTTTCGAAATTTTTCCTAAAAATGAGAAGTGCTTTTTTGTTACAAAAGACAATTTTAATATATATTTTTTGAATTAATTACGCTTTTCTCTCAAATTTTATTCCCAAATATTATTAAAACTATTATTTATAATAAATGTATATAATTTATAATATGAATTTTTTATTTTATTTAAATAACTATTACATTAAAATCTATTTTAATTAATAAGTTTTTTAGATACACATTATATTATTATTTATCGAAATCCTTAAATTTATAACAAAAATTAACAAACAGCTTGAGTAAAAAATATCAAGCTACTCAATTATTTTTTTAAGAAAAAATTGACTCTGGTGGTCCACTATATTTACATAAATCCAGTAAATAAGCAGGACTTTAGAAAATTTCAAGATTTAGATTTATTTTCCGGAAAATTTAGGATTTATTACAAATTCCAATATGCGTTGGAATCTTGATTTGACTGGAGAAATAATTTTTTTAAAAATCCCGAATAAATACCCGTTGTTTTTAGTTAAGCACCAATTTTTAAAATTAAGAATTTCATAATTTTTTTTCAAAAATTTCCAACACAATTTGATTTTTATCTTCGTATAACAACTTTATTTGCTGGTAGAAACAAATAAAAGGAAATAATGGCAAAAGAAGGAGAGAGAGAAACGAGTAAAAAAAAAAAAAAAAAGATTTAAAATACGAAGATTAACAATTATTTTTTAATTAAAACAATCAATTACTTTTAGAACATGAAAAATACTTTCTTGGGTTACAAACAAGTATACTTTACTTTCTTGGGTCGAACAAGTAAATTAACTCACTTTTTCATCCTCGTGTTAGTTGTGTGAGATCTATAATTTAAAATGAAATCAAACTCACATAGAATAAACAACACTTATTTATATATTATGCAGTGCTTTATAAAATTTATAAACGAATTTTTAAGCTATCCCAATTGGATAACTTTTACGAATAATAAAATAGACTCTCATAATAATATAAATTGTATTTAAATATTATTAAAATAGATTCTGTAAATATAGTTATTTCAAACGTATTTCCTCCTGATATACAATCACGAGTTACTCCGCCCTCATTTCCTGGGCTACTATAGATTTTGATAAATATTGCTTGTATTTGATATCATGAGATGGAATTTATAAATCTATCTGGTTAAAAAAAATTCCAAATATTTAGTAAAATGTAGTCTTAACGAAATTATCGTATTTTTCTGTATATAATCCGCAAGATCGTTTATTGAACAAAAGACAGAAAGTCGAATTAAAAAACATTCAATATGGTTAAAAAGTATAAAAAATTTTGCAGGAAAAACATTTATTATGAAAAATACCTGATTGGATCCTATTTGGATCCACTTCATCGCCAAGTGCGATAAACTGAGATGAAAGTATTCTGATCGATCGCCAAGAAGGATGATTCCGAAAGGATTCTTGTGAAATTTATCAATTTTTAGTTTTTAAAAATTACTTAGACATTTTAAAAATATGTGTTTAGTTAATAATTATAAAAGAAAGTAATGGATTATTTTCGAAAAACGCCTTGGCTACATTTTTTTCTTTTGCATTGTGCATGCTTTGTTTTTCACGTTATATATATTTTTATTTACCTTATCTATAGCTTTTAGTTTAAAATTTGCAGTGTAATTTAATAGTTTTCGCTTTCACTTTATGATATATGAATTTGAATGTTTTCAGAGCGAAACAACTACGATCAAGAGAGAAGGTGAAATGATGCTAGCCATTTGCAACAGTAACATCGTTCCGAGGAAATGAATTTGTTCTTGAACATAATTGGACAATGCTAATTATAATTAAAATAAGTTAGTCCTGTCGTGGCGCCATCTTTTATTTATTTTATGAAACATAAACGTCATTTTTTTTTTCAAAACTTTATTGTTAGCTTTTCTGATGAAGAATATTTTTAATTAGATTATCCGTGGGGGTGTATAGTAAAAACAACAAAATTGGAAACATTTTTAACACATAATCCTTGGATTATGTGTTAAAAATGTTTCCAATTTTTATGTTATATGTTTTAGGATTATGTGCAGGAAACCACGGTAACTAGTATTTTTCAATAACTTCAAGTTCCATTCAATTTGTTTTTCAACGGGTTAATATTTTTATTACTGTTAAAGTAGTATAAAAATCAAATGATTATATCAGTTATTTTCAAAAATATTTTTTTTCATGGCATACTTTTAACGACTTTAATATTTGTCGCACACAAAGAGAAAGATAAGTTTAAAAGTTGTTTATTTACTTTATAAGACACTATGTAATATAATTTATGATAATAATTTCGAATATAAAATAAAATAATATAATATATACTACAAAAATAATAGTATATTCATTCTCTACACTTTTTGCTCGTAATATAAAATAATACAATTCTTTGTATAAGCATTTCTAAAATTTGGCGGCTCACAAAATTCCTTTTGCCTAGTAGTTGAGATTATATAATAGTGTTCGTTAAAATTTAGTCATTTTCTTAAATGTAATTTTAATTTTTTCAATAAATATTTATGTTTATATACATTGCCTGACATTGAAAATGTAACTCCAAGAAGGAGTTCACAGATGATTATGCAAATTTCAGGTTAGACACACCTTACCAAGTTATTCAAATGATGTGAAATGCGCAGCTCTCCAGCTCACGTAGAATATGATGTAAGATTATTAACCGGCAGAGTGGGCAATATTAGCGCCGTTATTGCTGCTTATAAAATAATCTATGAAAGTTTGTCTTTGTCGGAAAGGACACCTATAATTTCAGAGAATGCCATGCCATAGTCAATATAGTCATTTTCAGCAAACTGACAAGTTTACGAGAGGCATGGTGATCGTACTGAGAAGAACAGGTTAAACACTGCGTTCAACTCTGGCATCAACGTCGAGACAAGTCCAATCCTGCAGCAATTGTGAAACGTCCCACCCCTTGTGATATCATGGTTTGGCATATATTGAATATAATTCCAGGTCTTATCTAGTTTGTCTTTTCGGCACTATGACAGCTCAACGTTAATGATGTGCTGTGGTTGGTGAAACTTCACTACCTTCAGGGGTGAGTAGTGCCCTTTATCAGCAGAATAATGCCCGGCCGCACATTTCTAACATTAGCCAACATGTCCTCCAAGGTGTACAGCTGCTTCCCTAGCCACCCTGCTAGCCAGATCACAAATTGATTACGTTCGTGATATAATTGGACGCCATTTGCAGACCATGCCACTTCTTACTTCAGAAGACTCACTTTGGCAAATGATTGACTGAGAATGGTGAGCCATTCCTCAGGACGCCCTCCGTACTCTCATTGACTCTGTGCCTAGACGTGTTTCTTCATGTATCGCTGCCTACAGTGGTCTACGACCGACTGACTCACCCCTGTTCTCACTCTGTATTATGCCTATCATTTCGAAATAGTAATCACTTATTGTTCGTAACTGTCTCTCTCTCGGCCGAGTTTCGTTACTTTCTAGCAACTCCTTCTTGGTGTTGCATTTTCAAAGTCAAACAGTATATGTAGTTTGTTGCAAATTTATCTGAATTTTTATATGAGTTTGAAAAACTTTACCCTTAGAAAAATTACACCCTTATTAGCGAAAGGAGATAAAGAAAATATTGTTCCTTTAAATTGCGAGTTAACTTTCTCCAAAAATTGTAATGACTATTTTCAGTTATTCGATTAATTGGAAGGAAACAAATGAATTATGTTCATAATAATCTGAAATAATATTTGACTTTCTTAAACATAGTAATATTCTTCAAAGCAAATTTTTACTTCATTAAGAAAATTTTCCAATGCAGATTGTGGAAAAATAATAATGTTTCTATTCTAAATGGTACAGTTATCAGACATTCCATTAAATCAAACAGAATTTTGACATTCCCAGAGAAAGACACATCACCATTTTAAACAAAAGGTTTATTAAAAATGAATATCTAAATTTATGTTTTTATCTGAACTGTCAATCTGATTTCCATCTTCCTTTATATTTATTATGGCTGAAAATTAATCCAGAATGAAAAATCGTTTGTTGGGCTGAAGAAAAAAAATTATTGCTTAAGAAGAATTTTTTTTAATTTACTTTAACTTAAATTAAGTTTTCGATTTCAATTGAAAGTAGAAATACTTTCCTATTAATTATTATTATTATTATTTTTAAAAATTGTACAAATTGAAAATTTGTACAAATTGAAAATTTGTACAAATTGAAAATTTTACTTTCAAATTCTTATATAGAATAAAATTCTTAAAAAAAAAAAAAAAAAGAAAAGAAATTAGTATACTAAGAACTTAATAAAAATCTCTTGATACGATTTAAAAAATAACCTTTCGTAATAGCTGAGTAAGAAAATTAGAAAATTCAGATTATAATAAAAATGGTATAATATAAGTTTGATTTTAAAGTAAAATTTAAATGATAAAGTTGGTATACATTGCGAGAGAAGACATTGCAGGCGTTGAAACTAAAGTGGATGGAGTAAAAAATACATTTACGAATATTTATTATGTTTTGGTTTCTGGAGAACATTCCATGTGTACTAGCCCATATTCATGTGCCACAAAGGGAAAAGCATTAGAAAACTCACAAACATCAACCTTAATAAACATGAATGCAGACATGTTGCTTTCTTGTTCTCATCTGTTCAGCAATATTTAAGATTTGAGGTCTTTCATTCATTATGAATAGAGTCCTGCCACTGCGCCAAGATAAGCTTCAAAGCAGATTAATTTGTTCAAATACAAGGATAAAATTACAACCAGGGTCACAATTCGTGGTAATATGAGGGTTAATCTGAAATTTTTGAGATACGCGCAGACGAGAATTTATAAAATAAAAACAACGGCTTTTTTAAAATACAAAGTATTTTAATACAGAAGACGATTTTTTACTGACTTACTTCAACTTTTTAGCGTAGAATAAATTTTAAACAGAAGAGAAAATAGAGTTGACGCGAGAACATTTTTGCGCTATGATTTTCTACGATTTTAAAGCAGGATTAAATCAAGAAGAATGCGTTCAACGGTTGCAATTAGCATTTGGTGATGAATCTCCAGCTCGTGCTACTGTATTCAGATGGTTTAGAGAATTTAGAAAAGGTCGCAATTTTCTTCAGGATGAAGAAATCACAGGAAGGCCGCCGTCGGCAGTAATCCCGGATAATGTGTCTGCTATACGAAAAATGTTAATGGATGATAATCGCTGTACCTATCAAATGATACAGAAGGAACTTAACATTGGATCCGCAGCTATGCACAAAATCATTCATGAAGAATTACATATGAAAAAAGTAGTTTGCTGTTGGGTTCCCCATAATCCAACTGAGCACCAAAAAGAGGAGCGTGTAAGAATCAGTAAGAAATTCTTAAATTGCTAAATGATGGTGGCCACTGCATTATTTCTGAAATTGTAACAGGTGATGAAACGTGCATACCGCTTTTTAAAGTTCCAACGTGTCAAGAAAGCAATAATATATGTCTTTGAAGATGATTCCACGCTGGCAATGGGGTAAAAACAACGCCCACTGAAAAAAAGTGATGTATGCCGTTTTCTTCAGATGTACGGGATTGGTCAAAGCCATCAAGTTGGAAGGACAGAAGACAGTAAAAGCAAACTGGTATACCACTAATTGTCTTCCAGAAATTCTACAAGAACTGAATGTTAGAGAACTAATGCTTCACAATGACAATGCATCTTCACATACAGCCGGATTAACAGTTGAGTTTCTTAAGCAAAAACAATTTAAAGTGATCGAACATTCACCATATTTACCTGATCTAGCTATGTGCGACTTTTGGTTATTCTTTAATCTAAAAAAGAACTTACGTGGACGTCGTAAGAAGAGAGTGATTGAGAAGAAGAGAGTGATGTTGTTTTATATGCACTTTCTTCATCTAATCCAAGAAATGAATGGCTTGAGACATTTAGTCTGTGAAAAATTCGTCTACAAAAGTGCATTGATGCTGGAGGAGACTTCTTTGAACACACCTAAAACATTTTAAGTATAACTTTTAAAACGTAGTTGTATCTCAAAAATTTCAGAGTGACTCTCGTAATATCATCGTCATCGTAAAAAAAAAAAAAAAAAAAAAAAAAAAGTTTTATTTAACCCCTAAAATGGGCAAAATAAGAAACATGGGAATTTTTTTTTTCGGAATAGAAGTAGTAAGCGAATCCTACGTAGAAGAACTTTGACAACATTATAATATAAAACTCAGAAACTTGTAGTTAAACAAGATCCATTTAAACAAATTTTATGATTTTTTTTTTTAAAAATTACTTATTTCACTAAGCAGTCTCTATATAATTAATAAAATGTTTTTTAAAACTTTTACAAAGATTAAGCACTTAAGACTGTATCAATTTACAAATTCAACTCCCAGTTCCAACTGGTGTATCTTAATGGCAATTTAAACTTTAGATCCATGTTGAATTAGACGTCAAGCGGGAAGAACAGCTAAAAAGTGATAAAACCAATTTATATAAAGATAGTTAAAATTTAGGAATTCACTCAAATACAAAAATTGATAAGTTCGGTGTAGAATAGGATTGCAAAAATTTTGGATATAAATATTGGCAACAAGGTTTTATTTCTAGTAACCCTGGTATTTCCAGCGCCTTAAATTTTAAGGTCGCCATTTTAGAAAGTAGTAGAGTATATCTCACAATTTGCGACCTTTGCGAATTTTTTCGCCTGCAAGCTATTCAAACATTGTTGTCACTTAAAACCCATATATATACCATAAAAATGATGTAAAGCACGAGAAAAAGTCAACAGCCCGCCACAGACGATACATTTCTGCATTTCGATTTGTTAAGGGGGTAGAAAAGAATTAAGCACACACACGATATATCATTACCCTATGAATTTTGCTGACTAGAATAAGGGAAGCTCATCTGGAGTGGGAAGTTATTTTTAAGGGTCCATTTTTCAACATTTATTGCTTTTGACTAAAAATATACGCCTTGTAAATTGAAAACAGAAATCGCTAAGTAAAAAGTTCTTAATTAAAAGAGTTATTTAGTCAGTTTAATGACAAGCGAACTTATAAATATTTTTGGTATTTATTGCTTCATTCACTTGTCTGTAATATCTCCTATTAAGTTTTCCTTTTGTGATATATTTAACTCTATTCTTATTTATTAGAATTATTTTTTATAGCTTAAACTTGAGTAAATTAAGCACAAAAATATTGCTTTGGGTTGAAATGATGCAAAAGATTGGCTGAAACAGTAAATGTCTTCATATTCTAATTTGATAAAAGAAATATATATATATATATATATATATATATATATATATATATATATATATATATATATATATATATATATATATATATATATATATATACACACATACACACACATATATATATATATATATATATATATATATATATATATATATATATATGTATATGTATAATATATATATATTGCAACGAACATATTCATGCGTTTTTTAAGACCTCGTGAACGAATAAATGCAACTTTATTCTTTCTCGCAACAGATTATATATATATAAACATATAAAGATTTAAAACAATTATTTCTCCTAAATTTGGTACAAATAATACAGAAAACGTGAGTCAATTATAAAAATTCTCCATAAGAAATATTTAAAAATAAAATTTATTCATAAAATTACTTATTGATTTATTAAACTAGGTTATTATAAAAGATTTAAAACTCTAAATAGGATTGAATAAATTAAATTAAAATTTTTTTAATTTAATTAAAACAAAGTAATATGATTATCACCTAGTTTAAATGGAATTAATAATAGAAAATTTTAAGGCAATTATCCTTAACTGAATTATAATATTTTATATTTTAATAAAAAGGAAACCAAATAGTTTTAATTCATTATATTTTTCAATTATATTTCATTGTGTGAACATATAATTAATATAACACAGATTTTTTCATTCATTGATTGTGTTGTAAACTTTCATCAATTTATAAATATCTTATAATTTTTCAAACCCTTTCTTTTTATTTGATTGGTACAGTTAATAATCAAAATTTGCTACAAATAAAAATCATCTTTGTATGCTTCAGTGAATTTTTGTGTTGTAGACAATTTAACAAATAAAACGGAAACTGTGAAGTTTCAGTAAATATTATTTTCCCTAGTATCGGCAAGAATACCGTACAATCCTATGAGAAGAGACATGCGACTGCACAGGAAGCTACTGTTTACTTCTTGTAATCAGCCCTCCATTGTTAAAAAAAATTCAGAGCTTGTTTGAATTTTCTTCCATCTGTCGAACTTCCCACAGACAGCACATTTAGTCGGAAGACATACATATCACTGCTCAGAAATGTATTGTCTGTGGTGGGCTAAAGAAATCTGAATTTCATCAAAAACTCAACTTGGCAACATAAAACTGGCGACCCTATAATCAAAACACAGGACGCCAGATTTTGCGGGAAATTTCTTGGAGGGATATATTATACTTACAATTCCTTTTCCGATTCACATTTTCGTACCTATCTTGGTGTCAAAAAAAAGATCACCAAAAAATCAGAGGAGACACTTAAGTAAACTTTTACCTAACTGATAAATGGAAAAGATATGAAAGGAATCCGAAGTGTCTGGGATATACCTAAATTTAATCCTATCAAGACATTTAAGCACTTTATAATTATTAATCACTATCAAATAACGATATCGATATTTAAGCTAATGTACACATACGATCAAAATAATATTTTAAATGTTATGGATATTTAATCTGTATAAATTTTCTCGGTATCAAGGATTCAGATTGGTACAAAGAAGATCAGACGAAAAAGATTCCTATTCCAATTATGTTGATAAATGTTTTGGCTTCAGTTCCCGTCAGATCACCAAAATAATGCATCATTACCTGTGGGAGTTATTCTCGGATGAGTTACCTGATACTTCTTTATTGTTTTCCTCAAAGCTTGAAGTTGCAAGATGACGATTTGTCGAGAAATCGTTCTTGTTTGATCATCGATGATTCTATCATGGCTTACCATGCTGAAAAAGCCTAAACATGTTAAACATTTCAATCAATCAACAATGGCACTACAACCCTGTGTGGGTCCTGGCCTTCTCAATGAGTTTATTCCATCTTGACCTGTACTCAGCAGCACTTTTCCAGTTAGATGTTCCAATAGTATTAAAGTCCCTATCAAGACAATCAATCCATGTTAAACATTTATATTTTGTATGGGTAATGTTAAACATTTACCCATACAAAATTGCAGTAAAGAAATTGTGCTGTGGTGAAGAGGACCTCTCTTTTCTTCTAACTCAGATGACCTCTTTTCTTGTCATGGTGAGACATTTGATTGCTCTGAAATTTATTTCGTAAGCCGACTGTTATATAATCCGAATCCGATTCATACCCAATAAACCCTGTTACCCTGTAACCTGTTAATCCCAATAAACCCTGTTATTTATTTGTTTATAAATTGAGATTTCAGAGCACAAACTATATGAGTTATAGGCAGTTATCTTTTAAAACACTGTCATGAAGCATTAGAAATTTGCATATAAATTCTTAAAGTTAATAAATTAAAAAAAAAAAATTACTAACTGTAATTTTGATCTGCTATAAGTAGGAATTCCAATCTCTTCAATTTTTCGTACTAAGAATCGTTTCATTATCAACAATTTTCAGCGAATTTATCTTTTCAATTTTATGTATTATTTTTGATTTAGTACCCATTTATAATAACCTAATTAAAAAACTAATAGTATTAAATATCATTGAAACTCAGGAATAAAATCAGTGGAAATTAAAATTTTTTTAACTAACAAAATCTATATTATAATTATTCAGACTTGTATTGTTTAAAGTAAAAAATATACTTTAGTTATAATAATACAAAAGATAAGTTTCGCATTGAAAAAACGCATAAGAAATTTGGAATTTTTGTTTTATAATAATAAAAAGGATTTCATCCTTAAATTTTACGCAAATAAACTTCCCACTATAAAGAATTCAATTTCAAATTCAAATTTTAAAAAACAATTTTCATGTCTGATTATTAGGGAATAATTTATAAGTGTAAAGATTATTTTCGACTGGACGATGTATTGAAAAATAATTATGAAATATTCTTTTCGATAAATCATGTTATTATCGAATTAAAATTTGTAATAGGTCTTAAAATGGAATTTAAAGTTTTTTAAAAAGAATAATGCGCTTAAGTATGATTTTCTTTTCTTTGCAATATATGACAAAAGAATTTCTGGATAATATTTTAACTCTAATTTGTAATATAAATGTAATTTGAAAATTATAAGTAAAAAATTTGTTTCAAAAGTAACAATTTTATATTGTTTACTTCCGAAAAAATATTTATGTAAAACCAATCTTGTATTTTCACTTATTATAATTGAAAAAATAAAACAAGAAAGCATCTGAAAAGAAAACATTAAAACAAAAAACAAATCTTATCTAAAACAGTTCATCAATAATTATAAATATAAAAAAAAGAGAAGATAAATAAAAATAATATTGTAATCACTAGATGGCGCCACCAAATAAATACTATTATAACTAATCTTGTATTTTTACATTGTGTTTCTGGTTGCTTTTTCTCTACTTTTATATAGACCATCAGCAAACAATTCCATAATTTCAAATCACTATCATGTAATAGAATTCATACTTAAATTAGAATATTTCTTTTCAATGTTTCTAAACATTAAATTTTTTTCATTATTTACAAATCGACAAATTGGCAGTTAAAGTTTTACAGGTTTTACGTTTAGTTAAAAAGTTCGTAAGCTTGATTCGCACCTCAGACGTAGATATTTATTATCGTCTGGAATTTCATTAATATAGAACTTTGTTGAATTTGCCCTCATGTGTAAAAAAGTATCGCAGTGCAATAAATCAAACCGAATTAAGTGTATGTCGTACACTGATTTGTCCTAATTCAAAAATCTCTCAATACTTTCAATTGCCACACGACATTAAACAACTAACAACGTTATACAGACTCTTTCCTCTCATAATTTCTTAGCACACTAATGCAGATATATTTGGCTTTAGTTAAATCATCGGCGTAGGCCTAATCAATACGATGGAGTTTAACGGGATTCGGATTGAAACTGCTGTTTTTCAACTGCAAGAGCAATATGTTTAGCAGCTAGATTAAATTAGTTCCAAAGTTGGCAAATAAATTTCTGTATATATTTTAGACTGTTTATTTCTGCCGACTGTAACCTCTAAACACAGTCACTCCCTCCTCGTTTTGAACCAAAATAATTATGGATGACGTTAAGAAGAAACATTTTTGTTTCATTGCATACGTGGTTGCCAGTTTTCATGGACAAAGGTTTCTTATGTATATTAAAAAATATTATTATTCAAAAGTAACGATCGCTTTATGTTATTTACTTGCGAAAGGAAATATTTATATAGTCACAAGTTAACCACCGCCAAATTTGTATTAATCATCTGATTATAAGTTCTATCCCTGTTCTAAGTTCTTCCATTTCAATTTGCAACGCCGCATTAACGAATCTGCCTTTCAACGCCATTAATAAATCTTTTCAATATATTTGTCTTTGAAATTTGAACACAGTTTTGTTTCAATTTCTCATTAGCAACCTAGCGTGATTTTAAACCACAGTTAAGTTATAGTTTCAGAAGAAGTAAGATATTTGACCTTTCTGGAAATCGTCTTGAGGAAAAGTCTTAATGTCTGAATACCTAATACCCAAGTATATTATAAAATTTAACGAAAATTATGCCGTCTCTTTCATGTTATTATCATAAATTTAAAATTATTCAAGTTCAAAATAACGAAATGATTTTCTGTGTTTATGGCTCCTATCAACAAAAATAATGACCAAAGATTAAGGAATTAACGCAATACTTAACCAACATACACTTTCAGATAACAAACACTTATCCATATTTTTTTGCATTCCTTATTCATACTTTTGAGGATTTCTTATCCATATTTTTGATCATTTGATTATTTTTCTTACATTCCCCATTTTCAAGATTAAGATAGTTACATTACTTAAGGCGCACTAGTTTAATATCATAGATATTACCAGCACCTCGGACTGAGTCGTATTGCAATCTTTTCTGAGGATTACAGCACCATATTATAATCCATTTCAAAGTATTGAAATTTTACTTTTGATGAATATTATCACTTAAAGGGAGATAAATGATTTTTTTTTCTAATGGCCGGATGCCAGATAGATGATATTGCTCTAAAGAATCTGTTTAATGAAAAATAAGTAAAGTTTCTTGATCGAAAAAAATATGAAATAGAAATATTTATAAATTTATCATAATTTTTTATTTTAATAATATTAGTTAATCATGCTTTTTCTTTTTGAAGTCACGCGATGGATAATATAACAGCCAAAGTAATTGGATGGCTTCTCAACGACTATCTTGTGTTATTGCCTTAAAAAAGGATTTTAAATTGATGGTGAAGGGTATTCATAGGTTATAAGAAGAAAATCCTTAAAAATCCTTTCAAGAACCACCTTGACTATATTATAAGGGATAATATAGTAAAAGGATTAGATGCTGATCTCATTTTTAGAAACGCAAGGTACTAAAGAGCTCTGAGTAAGTTAGTCGAGACAAACCTGCAATGTGAATAGTTTTCCCGCACCATTGGGATTTCGATTTCATACAACATGCACAACTAACGAATGCTGAGCTAGCAGATAATTATTTGATGTATGGAACTGTGTATGGAAGTGATAAATATTCATAAGATTTATACAGCAAACGATTTCTCAACATAAAATTATAGAATCGTCAAATTTTCAAGTTAATACACAGAAACTTCGCTAAAGCAGGATTTTCAACGGACATGACATAAGCAGATCTCGCATTACTAGAACATCACGTTTGGAAGAAAATATATCTTTGTGATTAAACACAATACTTCTATAAGAACCGTTTCCTATAAAATGTGGTTCTATAAACCGTAGTTGCATAAAATGGGTGTGAAGCAATCATTTAAACACCATTCACACTGCACTTTTTTTGAATCAGTTTAAAGTCAAACACCACGCTGTAAACAGCTTTCGCACTACTTTACACTCGAAACTGATCGAAGAAAAATTGATTTTTTTCAAAGCCTTATTTATTGTTTTTTATTATAAATTATGAGGTATTTTCGATTTTTTTATAGCTGAGCACCTTTAACAAAATTTATACACAAAAAAGGGATTAATTTTAATTAATGAAGAATACGAAACCAAAGATTGTCGTTGACAAATCTATTTGTTCTCAAACTTAATATAATTTTTTTATGGTTATTTAATATTTTTGTAAATATTTCTGTTTTATTATTTTTTAAAAACTTTGCTTATTCTATTTTTATTTTGATCGTTTCAGATGTTTCAACAAACACTGACAATAAGATAGCAAAAAACAAGATAGCGCTGAATCACACACACAGTTGAAACATATTTAAATCAGTTCAGCAAACTGATTTAAATTAGTTCCGACTTACTTAAATCACGCGTTTAAAAGTACAATGTGAAAGGAACTTTATATAGAACATCAGAGCTCCAGTGGCTCAGTAACTTAAGGCCGTTACCCGTTAAGATCAGCAAAGTAAAGCGTCATTTGCCGCTGGCAATGATTGGGAGTGTGACATCATTCTCCTCTAACTGGATTGCGGGATACGTATCCACGTTAATCTGAACTATCCAAGGTCCTTCCACTAATATCATAACGTGTAAAAGGGTGTCACCTGCGGTGTAACCTCGATGTAACTTGGTTCAAAATTACAAGGCGCTTGGTTAACCTTAAGATACTGTCCGAGGCTCGTCTACACTGCTATGCATGTATATGTGAGAATGTGCATGATAAAAATACGCATCAATACTTTTTACAAAGGGTGAAAATATTGATAGAAGGAGAATTTCCAACCAGTTAAAGCTTTCACCCACTAAAAACTTATTAAAGTAACTAAAAATGAAACTGACACTATCTTCGTTGAGCCATAATAGTGTTAAACTTATGTACTTCAAAAATAATAGTGATTCTTTCTCTCTTTTTTATATTTTTTTTATTGTCATATAAAAGTGTTACTTTTTTGAGAAATTAGAAAGAATGAATATTTGTAACACATTTATAAACCTAAATCTAAAATACACTACTGGCCATTAAAATTGCTACACCAGGAAGAAATGCAGATAACAAAATGATATTTATTGGACAAATATATTATACTAAAAATAACAAGTGATTAAATTTTCAAAAAATTTAGCTGGATAGATCCTGAGAAATCAGTACCCAGAACAACCACCTCTGGCAGTAATAACAGCAGTTATACGCCTAGGCATTGTGTCAAACAGAGATTAGATTGCATGTACAGGTACAGATGCCCATGCAGCTTCAACACGATGCCACAGCTCATCAACCGTAGTGACTGGCGTTTGGTGACGAGCCAATCGCTCGGCAACCATTGACCAGACGTTTTCTATTGGTGATTGATCTGGAGAACGTGCTGGCCAGGGCAAGAGCCGAACATGTTCCGTATCAAGGAAGGTCTGTACAATACCGGCAACATGCGGTCGGGCATTATCCTGCTGAAACGTAGGGTTTCGCAGGGCTCGAATAAAGGGTAGAGGCACGGGTCGTAACACACCAGAAATGTAACGTGCACTGTTCAAAGCACCGTCAATGCGAACAAGAGGCGACCGAGACGTGTATCCAATGGCACCCCATACCATAACGCCAGGAAATGGGCCAGTATGATGATGACGAATGCACGCGGCCAGTGTGCGTTCACCACGATGCCGCAAAACACGGATGCGACCATCATGATGCTGTACACAGAACCTGGATTCATCTGAAAAGATGACGTCTCGCCATTCGTGCGCCCAGGTTCGTCGTTGATCACACCACTGAAGGCGCTCTTGTCTATGACGCAGCGTCAAGGGAAGCCGCAGCCATGGTCTCCGAGCTGAGAGTCCATGCTGCTGCAAACGTAGTCGAACTGTTCGTGCAGACACTTGTTGTCTTCCGAACGACCCCGTTTCTTGACTCACGGCTCGTGACGTGGTTGCACGATCCATTACGGCCATGCGGATAATATGCTTGTCTTCTCGGCTGCTAGTGATAGGTGGCCGTTGAGATTCCGCATGGCTTTCCGTATTACCGTCCTGAACCCATCGATTCCATATTCTGCTAACAGTCATTGGATCTCGACCGACGCGAGCAGCAATACTGCAATAAGATAAACCGCAATCCCGGTACGCTACAATTCGACCTTTATCAAAGTCAGAAACGTGCTGGTACGCATTTCTCCTTCTTACACGAGGCATTAGAACACTTTTTCACCAGGCAACAACGTTCAAATGCAATTTGTGTATGAGGAACCGGCTGAACAATTTCCTCATTTAAACACAATGTAGGTGTCGCTACTGGCGCCTGCTTTGTCTGAATGCGCTGAAAAGCTAATCATTTGTATATCACAGCACCTTCTTCCTTTCGTATAAATTTCACGTCTGTAGCATGTCGCCTTCTTGGTGTAGCAATTTTAATGGCCAGTAGTGTATTCTCTAATTTTTAATTGATATCTGGGAATTACTCAAATCGAAACTAAACGTAATATCTTAAATTGGAAATATTTTATTCAATTATTTATTGCATTTTTTCTACGTTTGCCAAATTAACTTTTTGAAGTCATAAAGTTATTTGCTTTTAAAATTAACACTTCTTAAGCAAATTCTATAATTTAAGCATTTTATAATAATTAAATATTTGCTAACTTGTGCATGAAACATGATGGTATAAGAGAACAATGTCAGTAACGTCTAAAGAACGCTTGTACATATTTTATTTATAAATTTTGCCTTTTGTAAGGTAAAATGGGATTGTGTTCTTAAAAATTTTACACAAAAATATTTTAAATTGCTTAATAAAATTGAGCATAGTTATGAAAGAATTGAATGTTTAAAAACAATAATTTTAATCATTAATATAAGTACATTTTATGAAAAAGTCAATAATATAAATCATATATATAATCTTTAAATAACTAAGTACATTGAATTTAGCTTTAAATAATTTGTAGTGCAACAATTTATGCCTTATAAAACACAATTTATTTAATTTCATAAATAAAAAAAATTTATAATAAAATATATAAATATTCATAAAATAATTTATTTCAAAAACTTAATTTCAATTGTTACATCTTTCATTATACTTTAACAGATGAACAATTAAGAATGTTAATAAGTTCGATCAATAAGTTATGAATCGAAATTTCCTTTGAGTAATCAATAACTTGTGGAAGTATATTTATAAGTATGGATTATATCGAAACTATTTCTGAAAACAATTTCGAAGGAATATTTTAAACTATTTCTGTAAATTTTAATTATAATTTGATTTTGAAAAAATGTTGATGAACACATGCAAAAGTATTGAATTTCTGATATTGATAAAAATAATTTTTATTCTAAATATTATTTTTTTTTTTTAATTTTTATAACATTTATATATAAATGAGCTATATTCGAAATTCCAAAGGTCTGTGTGAAATTTCTGGCATGCCAAGAAGCATTTTATAATTGTTAGCATTAAGTAATATTAGAATCTTTATTAATATGGAGAAAAATTATACCTGGAAATTAACTTCATATTTATTTTTATGTACGCAGATATAAAAATATTCTATTCATATACAATCAATTTCAATAGTTAGCTAAACTGAAAGTTCCTTTAAAAAATATAATAACTTTATCTAAGCAAAAATTAATCTATAACTTTTGCAAATATTTATGAGTTAAGTAATAACTATACTGTATTACAGATTAAAATTAATTCTGAGGCACGACAACTACTGTGAGCTGTCTTGTCACAGACTCTCTCCACAGTGGCCATCTCTGTTTTCCTGACCGAGAGGCCTTGGGGTGTGAGGCATATGTATTGATGAGGTAGTTTGCCAGACGCGCAGTGTTTAGTTGTTCCCAAGCATACTTGATACTCACTTTGTCATCGCACGGAAGGGGTGTAAGATTGTATCGAAGTTGTTCAGCCCGTGGATCGAACCTTGGACCTGTGTCTTAGGAATGTAAAATGCTACCACTAAACCACTGGGCCTCGCATTACGGATTACGAATACATTATACGATTAAGAAGTTTTACTTACTTGTGAAATGTGTAATTCCATGCCTTTTTTGGACTGTTTATTGGTAAACTTATTGCTGACACAAGATCACATTTCTTCTTATCAATTCAAATGATGTAAGTAAAACTGTGAAAGGTAATAAAACGAAGGAATAAATTTAATGATCCCGTTACAGCAAACGAAATAAGCTTTTTTGTCCAACTAAGGTAGCTCAGTTACAGCTGGAATTTCAACCTTAATGAGGGCTTTTTACTCTCCTAGTTCTATAGTACTTATATTAACATTAGGTATCTTCACTACAAGATTTCTCTTCATATATATTATTCACGAACGAGTGACGTTCACTGAAAAGGTTCTCATGTTTGGGAATATGACACTACACATTCTTTAAGGTTCCATGATTGTCAGCACAGATTTAGGGTTAATGTGTCAACGAGTATGATGCACACGTATGTGATTGAATTGTACATTGTACTCATTCACTTGAAAAGCCTGACATACTTAATCTTCTTTCAATAGGTATACTCAAACTGCTGACTGTTGTGCCTCAATGTATCCGGCGACTTTGCTTCTAGAATCATATAAGCACCAGCATGCTTTGGTCAGGAATTGTTTCAATGCTTTCTTATGCATATTTACTCTACCGATGAATATTTATTTGAGGAATTGTTTCTTAATCACTATGAAGACCAGATATGCTTTTCTTGGGTTTCTTTTTCTGTGAACTATTTTGAAAATCATTATTTATAGAAATCATGCCAGTCTGGTAGCAATATTGACTATTATTGTTAGAAATATGTAGGACATGTATGGTATTTTTACGGTTGTACAATGTTCCATGAAGAGGAGATGGGAAGCTTGAACTGAGGTTAGCGATCATCCTTTCAAGATTCACTGTGAAACATTGATTCAATAAATGGCTTATTATAATTTTCATGTCTCATTCTTTCAAGCTTTCCTTTTTTACCTATCAAGATCTACATGGTGTTTCTAGATATTCATTTTATTCTATATAAATATTTTTATATTCTCCCCCTCAAAAGTTTTTGACTTAAGTTTAAAAGGGGTTTCCTTTTAAACTTAAGTCAAAAACTTTTCCAAACACCCTGTAGCTATCGTTCCACACTATCGAATGAAAAACGATGAAGAGTACATCAATGAGCATATCCTCCATTACCCTCTCCTCAAAACTACTAAAGTTATGATCTCATAACTCTGAGAATACTCATAGAAACACTTCTTAGTAAAAATTGGAAAAAATGCCCAAAATTTTATCATTCATGTCTATCCAATAAGAATAAAGTAAAATTTCTCTGCATCTATCAGACTTGAGTTAATTATGGATAATTCCTGAAGTATTTTATTATAAAAACATTTATAGATAATAACAAGTTTTCTACCACAATCAAGTAGTAAGGTAAAGTAAACAAGAAAGTGTTTGCCGTGTGCCATTCAATAAAGTGAGAATAAGTATGCAAATTAGTGTATAATGTGGTTGAGACACCAATCAGTCAAGAGTAAGAATATCAATCTTTATAAAAGCAAATTCAATGCGCACATTCATCAATTGTAACTCGTACAGTAATGAAGAGAAATGGACGCATCGAAGGAGCTCGTGTGCTGTGTATTTTGCTTTATGACTTCAAAGTGGATTTATCAACTATTGCATCAAGTCAGGTCACCGAATATGTCAAGCCTTTGGGGATATAGCTGTGAAGGAATGTAAGGCAAAGCATTGGTTTCACAAATTCAGGAAGGGTGATTTGTCCTTTTGTGTTGGAGCTCAAAGTGAATGATTACAGGCCTTGGATGATGAAGCCCTGTAAGCGACCATTGAGGAATATAGTATCAAACGTGCGGTGAACTTTCCAGACAATTTAACGTGTCCGGTGAAACGGTTATACTTCATCTGCATCGTTTAGGTAAAACGTACAGGCTGAGCAAGTGAGTTCATCACATACTGTCGGAAATCCATAAGCCGCATCAAGTGACAGTCTGTTAATTGTTGCTTTCCGTCCTTCGTAGCGCATCAATATTCAATTGAATGCTGGCCAGTGACGAAAAGTGAGTCCTGTATGACACTTCTAAGCATTACAAACATTAGTTATTTCTATCTAATTGGAAAATATCAACTTAGGACTAAGTATAGGGAAACATACTGATGCAACTACATCAATCCCAGTATACTGTTCACCACAGGATAAGACTATTTAATCACCTACGCAAGTTCATGCTTTATGTCTAGTATAACATTCGTCAAGTGGTTAAGTATGAGATGCTAGCAAAGGGCCAAACTGTTATTGCGGACATGTACTCGTAGCAATTGAAAGTGTGCAACAAGCATTGCAACAACACTCGCAAGGGTCAATAACGTGAGGTCAATAACGCATGGGGGGCTACCCTACTGTGACTTACGGTAAGGTATTAGTTTCATAAATTCAGGTAGAAAGATTTATCCCTCTGTGATAAAGCTAGTGTCTGCTAGACTAGTCGTCAAGTGGCTCACTATTATCAATGGGCCAAATCGTCACTGTGTACTTGTATTCACAGCAACTGGAACGCATGCCACAGGCATTGCAACAGAAAGACCATCACTGGTTAATCACAAGGATATACTGTTCTTGGTCGATAACGTGAAGCCGTATGTCACGAGGGTGACCAGGAATACAATACAGCAACTTCTGTGGAAGACTTTGTATCATCCTCCTTACTCACTTGACATTACACCATCTTCTAATCCCTGGGAAATTATTTTCGTTTAAAATTCTTCACCAATACAGCATATTTGTATCAAGCAGTCGCGGATTTCTTGGCATCTAAAACCCCCAAGTTTTACCGCAAGGGGTTTGCACTACTGGAGCCACGTAGAGAAAAGGAGATGGATGCCAATGCTGATTAATTTGAGGACTAACAATAGGTTACACTTTCTGTGGGTCATGTTCTTTTACGTCATTGAATACGGCAAGAATTTTCTGGTTCACCTTATATATTTCAAATGGCTTATTCGCATTATGGTCATTCAACATAGAACTCCTAACTTTCCAATCTTGAGAGAAAATTATCAATTTTATCTGCTTTCTATTCTGATCAATTCAGATTTGATTGGAATCCAGTTCAATGGTTCAATTTTTATGACAATTGTTATGTTTTACAACGGTAGAGGAATTCTGCATTATAATAAAATGACAAATTTTTAACTAAAAGGTGGTAGCTATATTTTGATACAGATTGAGAAAGTTCGACAGATAGAGCAAATATGTGGATTAAATTTACTGTCCACTTTTTTCTACAAATCATTTTATAATTTTAGTGAAATACAAATGCATTTTGTAAATATATATGCCTACCACAATTTTTAAAGATAACGAATTATTTCATTATTTGCAAACAAAAGAACTATTCAGACTAATTTATAAATTAAAATATTTATAATATAGTATATTATATATATATATATATATATATATATATATATATATATATATATATATATATATATATATATATATTTGTACACACAAGTGAGCAATATAATTTTATTATAATAAAAGAGGTATAGGAAGTAAAAGCTTTTGCCTTGATACCAGAAGAATATTGGAGTAGGATGTTATATCCCTACGTAAATTAATTACATAGCTGCTTAAGCAAGTTTACAGAGAGTTCAAATCAGCCTTAAATGTATTCTAAATTAATTGTAATTCCAATAATTGAAATTCTGATATGAAAAAAAAGATTTTTAATCAGACGTATTCTTGAAAGGTCAAATAAAAATATGTTTTTCAGAAAATAGAAAAATATCGCTCAAGAGCAGTTTTAAATAAAAAAGAATGCACTGAACTATAAAAATAAAATTTTCATTTTATTCTTTTATTAGAGTGTTATTTCACGCATACAATAATTTTTTCTCATCTGACGGTGCAAGAAGTGTGTACTGAATAAATAGGATTCCTCAGCAAATTGATATTTAATTGGAAAAGTGACGCAGCGCACCCCATGTTACTGGCCTAGTTGGCGCAAGGCAACAAAAATGAGCCTTTTAATACTAATATTCTACTATAAGAATAATTTAATTCTAATTTGACTATTATTGAACATCTGATGTAAAGTATATTTAATTACATCAACTAATTTGAATTTATCTAAACTAAAATTCTGTGTGAACAATGTTATTTTATACTCTTATCAGTTTGTTTAATGTTATATTTCAAATAATTTAGGGATGTGTCAACTCCACTGTTAGCAAGACAAACAATGATTAAGTAAGAAACAGTAAAATCGTAAAGACATTAGTTTATGTTTATTGAATTTTATTTTCAATGCCTACATACATAAATACACACACACACGCACGCACGCACGCACGCACGCACACACACGCACGCACGCACGCACGCACACACACACACACACGCACGCACACACACACACGCACGCACGCACGCACACACACACACACACGCACGCACGCACACACACACACACACGCACGCACGCACACACACACACACACACACGCACGCACGCACACACACATATATTCATTGTCTTATTGCTTATATTGTGTTTATAATAAATACAAAAATAATTACAAATAGAGTATTGGGAAAACGGAAAGTATAAGTGCTCCAAGTACTGTTTTAAATGAATTTGGTAATAGATTGGTATTTTTATGTACTAGGACAGGTTACACATGCCTTAAATATCTAATTTTTGCATGTTAGTTCTATGTTGTCCCTAGCACTCTCCTTCCTCATTAAAGCACATCCCTCACTCTGACACATAAGAAAAAATCGCATTTTCATATAAAAAGAATTAAATGTATATGCACGTTTAATTCCCCAGGTTTTCTTTTTTAATTGATGAAATGTTTTACTAATTGAAAGCTATATTATTTATTTTATTTGCTTAGTACTATGTTAAATATTCCTTTATCTGCTGGTTTCAGTGTCGAAAGACATAAAAATAGAGCAATAAAAAGCATATCTATAACAAGTTTGTTCCAATTTAGCAATATTATTAGTTAAATTTGTGTTAGAGAAACCATGCAAAAAGAATTAAGGTATCATTTATTAAAAATTAAGATAAATGAAGCTGTACGTCCATAAATATTAATGAATAGCTGTATTTGAATGCTTTATCAGCCATGTTGCTTAACACCAAAAACAAAAAGATAATATTTTTTAAAATTTACTTTATTGATATAAATTAATATTGATATTATTGATATATTGCATTTAAATGTGTTAATTTTTATTATTCGAGAAATTTATTTTGAATTCATGCAGTCATAGTATATATACTTTTATAGTTAAAATTTATTAACATTCAGAAAGTTGAGTTAATTGATTTGGCAAATGAAACGTACATTTTAAAATTTTATTTTGCAATCACTTTACTCAAATTTCTTATTTTTCATTCTGAATAAAAATGCTAACTGCTGACATAAGCACAAGTTATAAGTGTTCATCAGATATCAGCCCCGTGAAGAATATTTGCCGGTGAGTTTTTATTTACAGTTCAACAGGTAAACAAATTTTCAGAAATTTTCATTTTACTGTTACAATGTGTGTACTATTGATAATATCTTTTCAAGAAATATTATTATTTCAAAATGTTGTGAGCAATGTTAATAGGAGTAAATTTCGTAAAATAATATTACTTTTGACTTAATTTTCTCATCTGTGTGCGATATCTTTCATTTAATATTTTTAATTTATTAACAAAAATTTTTAATATATTATCAAATGAATTTATAAGAGAAATGACAGAATCGTTTGATTTCATGTTTTGAAATACATTTTTGTATGGAGTCGTGGCTGCCAGCTTAATATTTTTTATAAGGATTTTGTTTGATAGTTTTGTTTTCGGAACAACTTATGCATCAAAACCGAAAATTCAGTTATAAGAATTTACTGTAAATCTTAGGATTATTCTAATTTTTCAGTGTTTATTCTGATAAATAAATAAGTAAGAGTAAAGTATTATCAATTAATAGAGTTCTACTACACGAGGTAAAGGATTATTTATATAATGAAAAATAAGCACAAGTCATAGTATCTTCAAGTTTACTCAAGAATAATGGTATGCTAAAAAATTGTACAATCTTTCATAAGCGTGATTATCATGCAGCATACGACTATATATACATGGTTGAAACATTTTTCTCCTTTTCTTCATAAGACAATAATATTATCTCTTGTGTCACTGTGAAACCAACAGTTATTTTTTTCCGTCATGATTATAGATGAAATATTTTTCAGGAGTTATTAATATGACCTAGTTTCGTAAGAGGATAGTTATTGTAAGTATCTGAATGAAATGCTATAATATACTCTGTATGGAAATCAATATTCTTTTACAGAATGATTTGTGTTAAAATTACTTTAACTTAAACCATTAAAAGGTTACTAGATGGCATGTATTTTTCATATTAGTCTTCAGATTGTGAAATTAGATCAAAAAAGATCATAGTAAAAATAATTTGTTTTACTATTAAATAATTTGTTTTACTAATTGTATTTACTATTAAAGATCAAAGTAAAAATAATTTGTTTATTATTTTTACTTTGATCTTGTAATATTTTAATCAATTGTATATTTATTTTATAGAATATAATATTGCCTAGAGTGTAATGTTCCATAATTTTCCATTATTTTAATCAAGGTGGCAAGTAATGATTCAACTCCATGCCATTAAGAAATAAAATTTATCCTACAAATTCTTTTTTCCCCTTTGATAGAAAAGTCAATAAAGAACTTTATTTGTTTTTTTCGAATGGCAGAAATTTATACATTGTTAAGTTTCCTACACTATTTTTACAAACTTATATTCATTTAAGTCAGTATAGCTACTAAAAAGCAAATATAAGGTAAAAAATTTCATTTCTATTTAACCTAAAGCATTTTCTTTGTGAAATAGCATTTATTTTAGTGTATCATGGCTTTTTTCTGTTTAACTGTTTAAATTTTCAATATTTCAGAATTTTGATGCTAGGATATTTAGTATTGTACTAAATATAGAAAGTATACATCATTTACTGTTTAAATAGTTATTAATTGTGAAACTAAAATTTTCACTAAAATTTGTAATTTAATATATAACTGAGGACACTAATGTTTTATGTTAAAAAATTTAAATATTATTAAATAATATATAAGGTATTGTGTATATAACAAAGTATTTGTCATTCTGTAATAAATTTTTAATTTTTTGTAATCAACTCATTTCAGGACTGTCTAGTTGTGCCAGTCACAAATGATAGTAATATCATTTGTAGGTTTTTCATAATGTTAATTTTAAACAATTTAATAAAACTAGTGAATTAAATAAAATTACAATGAATTTAAAAATAAAGACTTGATATATTCAAAACAACATTGAATATATATATATATATATATATATATATATATATATATATATATATATATATATTCACTGTTGTTTTAAATTTATCAAGTCTTTATTTTCAAAATCATTATAACTTTTATTTCAATCAATATATATATATATATATATATATATATATATATATATATATATATATATATATATATATATATATATATATATATATATTGATTGTTTGATACAATCTTTCAAGTCCATTAGAAAAACTCACAAAGAAAGGTATCAAATTTTCTTCTCACATTAAAAATATGAAAATTTCATATCATGGAATATGGAAACCCTAATTGTTATTAATATTAACAAAAGTATGAGTTTTAATTTATTTTAAATTAAAGTATTTTTGAAGTAAAATGATTATGATTTCCAAATTGATAAATTGTTTTTACTTTTGAATGTTTTATTTATAAAATAAAGAATGATATAGGTTTATGTATTTCAAATTATTACATTTATTATTTACAAACTAATGTTTATTGTGATATTTTTTTATTAGAAAGTGAACTCTTATATCTGAACTTATTGCACCCAAATATCAATATAACTACATGAACATTTATAATATTTACACTAAAATAACAGTATAAAGTTTATCTTTCTAAAAGGAAAAGTTTAAATAGAACTTATAAGTTTAAATATTGAGAGAGATTCTTCTATATTTTATTAAATATGTAAAAAAAAATTTATCAAGTTGAGAAATTGAATTTATAATTTTTGATTCATAATGTAGTTAAATTTTGTTACACATGTTCACAGATTGTGGCTGGAGTATTAAAAATGAATGAATGGTTGCAATATTTTCAACATTAAATGTTGTCTTAGAAGATGGTAGGTCAAATTTGGCATTTTTCAGATTGATTTCAGCTTCAAATTATGAAGATCCAAAATTCATATCCATATAATTAACAGATGTTTAATTCTTAACAATAACCTAGCCAATAAAAAAATTACTGTGCAACAAAATTTCTCTGATGAAAATGTTTACTGATGAATACTTTTTTATTTTTAAATCTTGCATTTTAACTTTCATATTTGATTAATAAGCATATAATAAAATTTAATTAAAATCTTAAAATTCATACCACATTTTATTTTTATGATAGTCATCAGTATTTCAAATATTCTTCTGCTTTTATGATTTCAAAATGTCATGAACTTGCTGTTTTTGTTGGGTATGCTATAATTATTTTGTATCTTTAATATTTCTGCATAATTTATTCAAAAGGTATACATACATTTGTATTTGAATGATTTTAGCTTTTAAAGAATTATAATTGTTTTCAATTAATAACTATTAAAGGCAACTGTGTGAGTTTGATATGATTTCCAGTTTTTGTGCCAAGTGCTGCACAGTTATCTGGCCAACCTAAATTATGTTGTTATGCACAATAACCAGTTACCAAACACTGATCATGCTCAAAATTTAGCTTTGTTATTGCTCTGTATTTTAAATTTCAAATATCAAAATTTTGATTATTTCACTATAGATTCTTAGTACAGAAATATTATAAAATGCTAATTGTTTTATATAAAAATATTAAAATAACTAGAAACTTCTACAAAAATTACATAATGAAAAACAAATATGTTAAGGTATCATGCAGTGTACAAAATATGACAACCTGGCAATAAAGCTTAATCTATAAGGTCAATAAAATGTATTTTTTCAAACCTTGAATTTTAATTAACTGGCAGTGATACCCACCTTAAAAAAACTTCAGCGAAAATGGTATTTATCATTGGAGAGAATTGGGCAATAAAGCTAAATTAATATTGTAAATAAGATATACAATTTTATGAAAAAACCCTAGTTTTCAATGACATCAATAAACCTACATTTTCATAAAAATTCAGATTTAAGCCTTACAATTCATCATAAACTTAAATATGTAAAATATTTTACACAATACTCAATAAAGTATATAAATCATTACGTATAACAGCAATTTTAATTGAAAAACAAATAAAGTAAAAGTGCTTATTAATCATCATTTGGAGAATTAAAAATAAAAAAAAATACAGATTCAACTTATCACTATCCATAAATTTCTATCATTAGCTACATATAAATTCTGGAATTCAAATTTTAGAATGAAACAATGTTCAAATAAATTAAATTTTATAAAACTTAAAATAAATTTTCAAAATAAATTTACTTTATAACTAAATGAACTTTATAATAAAAAAAAAATTCACCTTAAACTTAAATTGAAATTTAACTTTCAAATTAAAGACAAATACAAAATTGATACTTTCAAATTAAATCAACCCCTTCACAAGCTTTAATTGTAATCAAATAAAAACAAGTTACTGATCAAATATTTCAAGGATCAATAACAAATTTTGTGCAAATACCCAATCAAGTTGCGTCATGCAAACACATTCTAATGTGGTAAGTCAGTTTGGGACATTTTATGGCTTGCACTGGCACCTAGTCTTTAGCCATTTTTATCTTATAATCTGCTTTAGTATGCAATATTAATGCATTGTGAGACAAAAAATATTAATTTTTTGTGAGGTACTATTGTATAAATTGTATTGCTGATGAGTGATTATCAGTATTTTAATTAGATTTTTTTTTTAGATAAAAGTTTCCAATATGCAGGAAGTTACTGAAACAAATTCCCCTGAAGAATTAGATAATAATGAAGTAAAAGAAAAACCAGTAATGAAATGGATAGGTTCTCATGTAATTTTTATGTTTTTAGATGCATTTGTAATTATTTTAATAACTAACTTTTCATGCTTAGGCTTTTGCTTTTTTCTTTTTTAATCCTTTTATCAAAAGGCAGTTTGTTTTACTTATTTTTTACAGTTGTACAAGATAGTTTTTAAAGCTGTAATACCCTTTATTGTTTGTATGTACTATCTTTTTACTGTGTCCATAATGGTGGATTTAATTCATTCTTGCATTGCATCATTGTAAATAGTCAATTTTATTTTCATGTGAAATTAACTTGATTTGGATAAATGTATATTATTAATATATTAAAGATAATATGTAACTAAAAGTTACATGTCATCTTTAATGTATCTATAGTAATGTATATAATTACATATTATCTTAAAAGTATAAGAAATACTAATTCCTTATAAAAGATTCTTATTTTAATTTGTTTTCTTATATTAGTGGGTAGCAGTAGAGTTGCTTTGATTAATACTTTTTATGAATGTCCTAATTTTTATAAAAGCAGTGACATGTTGGGATTCCAGATAATGAGAAGAATCTTTGCACTGGGTTTGCCCTAGTGTCATTCATTTATCCTAATGCATAACTTCAAGTCTTTAGTGGCTTCAAGCTCAAGACATATAGGGAGCTACACTATGCTCATTTGGCTGCTGGTAAGAGTTAGGAGTGCCTGTGGATGGACTTCATCTTTGGGAGTGTTCTGGTCTGAAGGATATAGACATTGGAAATAGTTCCCGCTTCAGTTCATCAGAATTTTACTGGTCAGCAAGACAGTGAATGGCTGATTGGCCAAGGCTGGGCATAGGATGAAAAATAAAATAATTAAATAAATAAAAGCAGTGAATACAAATTGAAGTTTTTATTCCAGTTTGATCATAAGTTAAAATTTAGAAATCTTTATTTAAAATAATGATAGCATAGATGATTTTTATCATAGATTTATTTGTTTTTTTTTAATATATTTAAAATAAAATCATGAGAGCATAATTAGTTTCATTAATCTAGAAATATTAATACATTTTAAATTCTTTTTGCTATTAAATAGAATTTTTCAAATTTGAGTTGTTAATTCTTTTATCAATAAAAAAAAAGTTAAAACTAAGTTTTCTATGACCAAAATTTTAAATTTCCAAGTATTAATTTGAGAATTCTCTTGTTATGATTGATTTTGATTGCATTGAAAACATTCCTACATTTTCCCTTTCTTAATGATTATTTTTATTTCAAGAAACATTCTCTTTTAATTTGCTTAGAAAATACTATTAATGTGAAACAGTCTAATTTATTTTAAGCATACTCATAGGTTTCGATACCAATTCTAGAATCAGTACAAGAGAGCAATCTATTTAAAATAAAACAGAATGTAAATTTTTTATAAATTAGTAATATTTAATTTATTAATTTGTCAGCTGAATCAAACTGTTATAATCCCCTTATTAAAACCAAAATTAAACATTTTGATGACAATCTATATAACTGTGGTTACCTACTTTCTTTCCATTTCAGTTTGTAACTCTGCAGTTGCGATTTGAGGAATCATTCCTTGATTCAGAAGACAATGTTGTAACAGCCTATGCATATTATTTAGTCGCCTCTGTGTCTAGAGTGGTTTTTAACCTACTACCTTATCTTTTTATTAGTTTATTGTATAAATTTTGCATTCCTTTATTTTTAATTTTTACCCAAAATTTTCAAATGATCAAAATTTGCGTTATAAAATTTAACTTTTTTTCTTTCTTTCTATTTTGTGCTGAAGCCATAATTCTTGTTTATTAGCAGATATTTATTTCTAGAATATTTTTTATGTGTAATGGATAATTTGACAAAGATGATACATACTGTATGAAACTTGATTTTTATGGAAAATTTGTATGCAGTATAAAATTAGAGAATTATTTACTTACATATATATAAATATTCATATATACAAATTAAAACAAATACATGTTTTCTATATTTAGATTCTTGATGCCATTTTCTATATATGTATGTGTTATCACTTATTCCTATGTCCATATACTAAAGTAGAAGAAAGTTTTAATATGCAAGCAATGCATGATCTTTTATATCATGGGCCAGATATATCTCAGGTACGTGGATTTAAATATCATTTGATATTCACAGTGATTTTTCCATAATTTGAAATTTATTAGATGTTATTTCTGTATATAATGTGCTTTTTTTCTTATTTCAGTTTAACATTTAATTTTTTGTTATCATTTATTTTTTTAAAAAGTACTAAAAAGTTTAGATATAAATTTTCAATATTTTCTTAATTTTGATTGAGTTACCATAGGAATATGTAATGTTCAAGAGTAGTTGATAACAAAATATAAAATGCATAGATATTTTATTAAAAATTCATGATAAAAATATAGCAATATTTTCAAACTATAGTTTTAAATTGTGTCACTTTAAATTGAAATATAAAACATGCCTTTTCAAGATTTATATGATTAATTAAACTGCCCTTGGTTGTATGCTATAACCCTAATAGCTGTGAACAATTCTTTTGAAGAATTAATATGATATTTAATTTTAAGAATGAAATATTAACATGTATGATATGCTATAACAGTGTTTGTATCTGCATTTCAACAATATATTCTATTTGTCTTTTTGAAATATTCTATTTTTAGTAAAATTCACAAAAGCTTTTTAACTTTGTTTTTTATAAAATTGTGATATTTTTCACTTTTTTAAATAAAATTCTTAATTGCTGTATTAAATAAGAATTGAAAATATATTTAGAAAAGTTGTCTGATAAAGCTTTTCACTATATTAGAATTTTTTTGGTTTTAGTTTGATCATCTAGAATTTCCAGGTGTTGTTCCACGAACATTTTTAGGGCCAATGGTTGTTGCAGGATTGTCTACTCCATTTTTGTTAATTGTTAAAATATTTGGATTAGAAAAATTTATTATGCAATATGTAGGTACGTATAGTCTTGTATTCTCTATGTCATTTGTATATGTTTGTATTGTTTTGACTATGTAAATATTTTTAAAATTATTATGATCAAAGGTAATAAGTTGTCAATTTGGTTTATTATTGAAAATTATCAAAATGAATCATGAGAACTATACTTTTAGTTGCTTTTTGATGTTCAACAGAAGACTATATAAGATCTATAAATTATAAACAAAAATATAATTGGATTTTCCTAAATTAATGATTTAAAATTAAAATATTTAACAATTACTGCATAATTTTTTAATAAGGATTAAAAAAGTGTTGTTTTATATCCTCCATGTTGAGCAACAGCAGGTAAGGTCCACAAGATTATTAACTCTCAAAAAGTCCAAAATCTTAAGTGGATTTCTAATTAAGTTGTTGTGGGAGAGTTAAAAACAGTCCCAAATATGTTCCATGGAAGTATTTTCTGAAGTGCACTTGCTGCATATTGGAAAAATCTTCTGACCCTTATTGCAACATACCCTCTCAAATGGCCACTGTTAATTCTGGAAAGAGCAGTCTGACATGTTTGATCACAAGTGAGACCTAGAGAATCACCAAGGCTAGTTCCTGTGTAATATTCTTTTATTGGAAGGATTTACCATTTAATCCATTTAAAATTCTTCCTGATTGCAGAGATTTTCTAAAATGTCTTGGCTGGGGCATTTTAGAAAATCTTACTTCTGTGAACCTTCCTCAGCCAGTTTATCTGCAACCTCATTTTCACAAATATTGACTTTAGCAAATGCACAGTCCAGAAAAGGGAAATCTGTTTAAGCATGTCTAGTATGGAAGTACTAGCTCTGTCCCTTGCATCACTCCTGTCCCTTAGATAATGAATCACGCTCTTGCTGTCCGATAAAATCTAAACTTCACTGTAATTTATTTCTGCAAGTATGGTCCTAAGATCTCCCTCAAGGTTAATAAGTTCTCTTCTAAAAATGGAGCAAAAGTCTGGATTTCTAACTTTTATCTCTTGATCTCCATCTGGGGTCATGATATAAGTGCCACTTCCGGATTGGTTATTCTCACTTTTACTTCCATCTGTGTGAAGTTTAAAAGCATGCTTGGTATCTTATCAATGATCTCCAGTGAAAGCTGTTTCAGATGCTTAAATATACTTGAGCTCTTGGTCACTGGAGAGAGTAGTTCTGTGTGAGAGAAAGGGAAAAAATGCCAGGTAAGACAACATAGGGATCAATATTGTTCTTGAGCAAGGTTCTCCATGTTTTTTTCAGTAATATCCAGGAAGACAGCGAATTTAATGGGCTATTCTTTAACCTTTTTTTATTTTGCCAGTGCTGTATGAACTTGGACGTATGATTTTGGTTATCATAATTAAGAAGTTTATTATAGTATTTAACTAAATCAGTGTCTCTTTTTATGCTTAAAGGCTGAATATCTGCTTCACGCAATACAATATGTTCAGGCAGCTATTTCTTAAGCCTGTTATAATGCGAGTAGCACTCAATTGAATCATTTCTAGTTTTTTAAAATTAGAACTTGAGTAGGTAGGAAATCAGTATTCCAATATAGGTGAGATGCATGTAATACTAAGTTTGTTAGTACAATCTTCCCAGTCACGCTCAAAGATATATTTTAAAAATTCATTCTTTTTTTGACCCCGAAGAGCATGATTTTCTATATGTTTATTGCATGTGAGTTCTGGGTCTAGGACAAGTCCTTAATACTTGGGATGCTTTTCATATGCGAGAAGTAGACCCTAAAAAGTACTCTGCAAATGATAGTTGAATAGTTTCTTGTTAGTAATTAAAAAAACTAAAAATTGTTTTCAGAGGATTAATATTTAAATTGTGTTGCTCAGGAAATTTCCATAAATTGGAAAGTTTGAAATCCAAGCTGTGTTCCAATTTTTTAATGTTTGAGCTAGAGCTCCAAATAATATCATGTGAAAACATTCCAGTTACGTTATTAACAATAACACCTTTTCGCCACCAACCAAGTGCATGGAAAAAAGGGTAGGACTCAAAACTGATCTTTGAGAAACATCCTGATTTAAACTAAAACTTTTAGGGTTCTTGTATGTATTCTTATGACTCCATTTCTTAAGAAATCATAAATCCAACACAAAGCCTTGATACAAATTCCAAAGAAGTCTTGGAGTTTAACAATAAGTTTTTGATTCCAAATCCTTTCAAAGCTTCTAGTTAAATATAGAAAAATAGCGACAGGATATTTGTTGGGTCTCAAGTTATGCAAATCTCTGATTCTGTGACAAAAATACAAAACTTTGTTGGTAGAATTGTATGTTGCCAATGACTAGGGAACTGCGCAATGTATAAATGCACCAAGTGGGCGATAAAGTGTAGCAAATGGGCATAATGGTTTGAAATGTGTTTGCACGATATATATTGTGCTGTTCGTTTTATGATATAAGTTTTAAGTTTATTATTTGTTTTATGATATAAGGTTATGATTTGTTTTATATTATATGCGTGAAATTCGTTTTGTGTGCAACCTTTGAAGCATTTAATTAGTTATTTTATTTGGTTACAATTTAAGAATTTAATATGTTAATGTTTTGGTTATTGGACCTCAAATTTTTTAAAATTACATATACAAAGGTATATTGTTCACAATTTCTTTAAAGTTATATTATGTCAAATTTTTGAAATATTATTTTAAATTTTTGTTTGGTTGCCCATTAGAAGATATCTGTGGGTTACTAATCGTATGCCTAGTCAATTTGATGCCAACTTTTATAAATTTTTGATACTTAATTTATATATTTGTTTTTTTTAATGTAATCTTTGGGAAATTAGTTTCTATTTATTAACATTTTAATACTTCTGTAATAAGTAATTATAATGAAGTATTCAAAATTTTGATATTTGGAATTTATAATGCACAATTCCAAAATTGAAGTTTGAACGTGATTGGTATTGGAAAATTGAATATATTTGGTAACTCGATATTGCATGCAATGATGTAATTTAAGTTGGTAAGATAACTGTGCAATGCTTTGCACAAAAATCGGAATTCATACCAAGCCTGCATGATTTTCTGCCCTTTTATCTTGTGTCCTCTTTTAAAACCAAACTGCTCTTTGGATACGAGGTCAGTCAAGTCAAAGTAAAATTTTAATTTGCCAAACACCATTCTTCATAACCTTGCAAATAGTGCAAATTAGTAGTGTTCCACCTCATTAAAAATTGTAATAGTTATCCAAAAGATTATATTTATAAGAAGAAAATAAGTCTCTACTGATATTTTTTTCTTGTAGGAAATATTTCCTGATGTTTCAATTTCATCATAAAATAATTTAACTGTCTAAACAAAAGTATGCCAAATACTGGTTAAAAAAAAATAAACTTACAAATATTACTTAAATAAAATTCAAAATAACTTTACTCATACATTCACAATAATATGTATGTTATATATTTTATTTTCTTCTGGAGAAATCACATAATCCTACGGTACATTAAATCAACATATAAATGAGAAGCCAAAATTTTTCAGGAAATCTGTACAACTTAGATTCTTAACTGCAAAAAGCAAAGCAAACTAAATTTAAAAATATTAATTCATTTGTTTATGTTGTAGGCTTTAAAATCACATATTAATTTTTATTTTTAATATAAGTACATTTTTCTTAAAAACTTCTGCATGATTATTTTTATACCAAATAACATGTTGCTAAAATTTTGCTGCAAATTTCCATGTATATTTAAAAGTTGTTTTATGTAATTATATTGGCATCTATTTTAATTTAAAAATTAATACTTGCTGATTTTTCTCTTCATCTTAACAATTACATTATATATATAAATATTTGAGATAAAGTAATTTTTATCAGTTGTGTGTAGTAATCTACTCACTTGGTGTGAAATGTTCTTCATTATCCATTATTTATTTAAAATGTATTCATTGTTTGTTTTTGAACATTAAGCTCTTTGTATAATTAGAAATCAAATATTATTGAATCGGAAAATGTATCTTAATTTTTAGGTGTCATTTGATAGTTATTAAACAATATAAAAGGATGGAAGCAGTATAATTATTTTTTACTGCTTTTTATATATTAGTATCTGTCTGATTAGTTGATAAGAGCAATCTGACAAGCTGAACATTCATATTATATTTGAATTTTTGAACTTTCTAGATTATCATGGTACAACACTAACTTTTTTAATTATTTATTCAATGTCTATTGTAACAGTAGTCATGTTTTCAATAATTTTACTGTATTTCTTTATTATTTAATAAATATATGCAGTTTATTCTACTTTAAAATTAGACTTCATAATATTTTTCCTTTTGTGTCTTGTGGTATTTTCTTAATACTGCATTCTGTGACAAAAATTATATTTTCAATATTATTTTGTGATATTGTATCTGTCAATAGCAGTCTTTGAAAATAGCTTCAATAAAATTTTTCCAGATAACACAATTGATTTATAGAAATTTAGCAAAAAAACTATATACATATATTTATTTGCTGGAAAATCATCACTCAGCAAAATTAATCTACATTTTATATTTTTATTATTTATCCTCAAATTATGTATTATCAATAATATTCAATATTAATTCAAGTTTTTTTAAAACAATACATGGTATGAGTTAAGACCTAGAAAATTTTTTCTTAAAAAAAATCAATTATTTCAGTTAAAGAAAATTTCTTTAAAAATATGTAGTTTTGAAATTTAGTATTTATTTACATTTTATAAATTTGTATCATAATTTCATTTTTCTCTTATTTTTTATTGAAATTTTGCTTATCTTTGAAAATTATCTTTTAGTTTATGCATTCAGTTAACATATAATTTCTAAATACAAATTAATTAATAAAATATATTTACTTTCGCCATAATATCTCTTTTCTATGGAAATTTATTGTTATGTAGAATCATATTCATTATTTTGAAGTATTTTCTGATTAAAACACATTTTTTTCATATCTGTTTTGGTTACTAGCACTTTTGTCATGTTTATTACACAATTTTGCATTTTATTCTAAATATTAATTAATCATTTTAGCTAAATATGAAAAGAATTATTTCTTCTCACTTAGTTGTAAAATAATTTTGAAGCTTTCATTTTACCCTTTCTATCTTTATATTCATTTTAATAAACTCAATACATTATACTAATGATTGAATATATGTTTATTTTTATATTTCTTTCTAGTTCGATTGGTTTTGGGAACCTTAGTTTTTATTGCATTCAACAAATTTAAAAAATCTGTTCAGCAACAATTTGGTCATGTTGTTTCTTCCTGGCTATTGCTCATTACTATGTCTCAGTTTCATTTTATATTTTACATGACTAGACCCTTACCTAATACATTTGCCTTGATATTAGGTTAGTATGTTTTTAGTAATCATTATTTTATTCCTTAGTTTATTTGTATGTGAAATCTGAAATGACTTTGTGTTAAATATTTTTTCAATATTCTTTCCATAAGGTATCTTAAAAATAAGCATATTTCTTTCTTTTTATTTATTTATTAGGAAGTTTTAGATATAATGCTATTACAATATCTTTATTGAAAATATATTCAATTTTTTAATGTTGCTTTAATGAGAATAGTATAAAATAATTATATTTTGTGCCAATATTTTCTAATTTTGAAAAAAAAAAAATTTAATTACTTTTTGCTTGCATTCGCTTTTTCTCATAATTCAGTTTATATTTATTCAGCAGCAAAAAACATGCTATTTAATAATATTTCAAAGCATATTAATATTTTGTATTCTTTGTATTTTTGTGAATTTTTTTTTAGTCCTTAATAATTAGTAAAAGTGAACAAGATCAATACTTGGTTAAAACAATTATTTTTATAAGCATTGATTTGTTAGTTTTGATTATATTATTATTTTTTTGCATGTAAAACATTTTGTAAAATATGTGCTGAAATCTTTGAGTAAAAGCAATTTGAAATTTCACAGATATACATTTAAGTTTTTTAAATTTATCCATGTAAAAAGTTTTTTAATTTCATGAAAATCCTTAAGTAATTTACAAGAATTATATAAATATTTATTGAATTAATCATTTCAAATATATTAACTGATCAAAATACTCAAGAAAATTGTACAAAATGGAATATGAAGTTTTTGAACAGTAATATAAGTCAAATTATGTTTTAGTTTTTCCACTACTTTGTAATTGATTTTATTGGTTTAATCAATTTACTCTCTCCAAAAATAAAAAGGACTAAAATTATTAAAAATACTTGAAAATTTTAGAAAAAATGAATGACTAGCATTAATGAGTTAGGATAAATGCTTGTTGTCACAGTCTTGTTGAAAGTGGCTTTAAAAATATTTAAAGTACTTGGTAAGATTTTAATGATGTTAAGGAATCAATATTTCTAGAGAATAATACAGAGAACTTGATAATAAAATAGGAAATACCACCACCACCACAAAATCATGTTTAATAAGTTATGTATAGATGATAATAAGTTCAGTGTCATATTATAAACATTGAACTATGTATATTTTTTCCAAGTTTTAATTTTTTTGTTTTATTTCTCATATTCTGAAAACATTTGGTAGGTTTCGGGAGCCTATAGACTATGAGTTACTGAGCAGGTTTAAATGACTAAAAAATTTGCATTAACCTCAGGTCATTATTTTAAATGTTACTTTGTAATCTGTAAAAATAGCCTAAGAGATATAAAAGATTACTATGACAATCAATTATCAATTGCATGTAAAAATGCAGCATACAGCACTTTATCTACAATTTATGGATGTTTACTTTCCGATAGGAAAACTGAAAAAGGTATTAAATATTTACCTTAGAATTAAAATTTGTGACAAATTGTGAAATCTGAATTAAAGTAAATATCAATAAACTTTCTGATAAATGTATTTGTATGTAGTTCGACACTTATAAAAATGTTTGCCAATAGCATTAAGTTAAACTTGCCAGTTTTCTAATTTAATTATTTACTTAAAAGTCTAATGACTGTGTTGTAATCACACATAAATAGTAATAAATATGCTGTAAAAGTGTTTAACTCTAAATATTTTTCCTTCTCAAAAAACATAATCAAAAATATCCTTATTTTTCCTCTTATATGCATACAATATAATTTCTCAGATATACTCATTCTTTATTTTATGATACAAGGAAATACATTTTTTGGTATATCACTAAGATGATTAATAATTCAATGCTTTTAGAATATTCAAAGGCTTGCATAGTTGACTTGTCTTATTATTTTGAGAACAAAAAGTTATTCAAAATGTTACCATCTACATGAAAATAATGATTACCAATGATTTTCTGCTATTTATTTTGTGTTTTTATTAAATTTTGTCAAGATAAGTTTAATGTACAAATATTTCTTATTACCTGAATCTGTGACTTTAGTTTTTCTTTCCCTTTTTAATATAAATAATAAAAATGATGATTAATATGTAAAAATATCTGTGTTTATATATAAATAAAATATTTTATTATTACTTTGAGTCATATCTTTTACATAAATAATATGTATGAAATATTTCAAATCAGCACTGTTACTTAAAATGAATAAAAGATAATGTTTATATATATTTTTTCATTTGTGGAATAATTGTTTATGAATGAATTTAATTATGTTCCGTTTATTTATTTCTTGAAACTTTTTCTTCTTCCACTATTTGAATTTTTTAAACACATATCCTACGCCAATATATCTTTGTGTTGTATTTTTTTATTTTGCGTTTTTAAAATGGTAAAAAAATCTTTAGTAATTCATTATCCAAATATCTCAAAAATAATTTTGCAGCTTTATTTGCTTTTCATTATTGGATGGATAGAAATCAAAAAATGTTTGTTCTAACATCGGCGGCAGCTGTTATATTATTTCGTGCAGAGTTGTCAATACTTTTGGGACTTATAGCTTTGGAAGAAGTTGTTCTTGGAAGATTAAGTTTTCTTCAGATATTTTGTTGGGGTGTACCATCTGGTTTATGGATGTTAGGTGAGTCTTATTTATAAAAATTAGGTTTATGTTTGTGAAATAATTTCTTTTATATTATATGTTACTAAATGAAACTAAAATTTAGATTTAATAAATTTCTTTGTAATTTTTTAAATATTTGTGTTATCTGAAACACTATTAAGTCATTAATTCCTGAAAGCACTATATGATGTTACACCACATGATCTTACACCTGCATAATGAATAATTGTTTTCACTATATATAGGCTAAATAATTTTTAAATATTGATATTTAATAATTAATATTTTTTTATTTCTTAGCATGATTTCAAATAAAAATCATATGCAAGCTTGTACAAATTAAAATTTTACTTTGTTAAATTTTTGATTCAGTTCATGCTTTTTTCATTGTATATAGAAAAAGAATTCAATGACACATTTTAGACATGTCTTATTTGTATACATTAATTTGTCTTCACTGAATGTGCTTGATTCTAAAGAATTTTTTCATTGTTTTTTTTCCCTCAATTGATTCACTTTGTTATATTTTGGACTTAAAGAATATTTTGTTTTAATTATTATTTAAAGTAAAATTTTAAAGTATAATACTGATTTTAATAATGTAATCTGTATATCAACTTTGTTTTGTGGGAAGGAAAGAAAAAAAAACTGCTTGCAGTAGTAATTGAAAATATTTAGAATTAAAAATAAAATTAAATCATAAAATATTTTTTTACTATACAGTTAAAAAAAATATGCTTGTCACATGTATTTATTTTGTTGCACATTATTTTTCTTGATAAATTTCATTATTCATTGATTTTAAAAGTAATTTATTTTGTTTCTTTGTCAATATCAGCTTGTAGTATTTTCAGTTTTCAAAGTACATAATAATTTAGATATTTATTGAGATAATCTTAAATGTGCTCCTCCTTTTTTTTCATGTAAACTACCAAATTTAATATGTATATATATGTATTAATGCATGTACAATGTATGCAATTTACATGGCTCTCCAAAAAATACATTTTAGATTTTTCGGAAATGAAATTTGTCCTTCTTGTTGACTGTCATGCTGCCATTCATACATTTGCAAATTATACTCTCCTACCTACATCTATCAAATTTAACTGTAAGACCATCATTAACACTTTACTGTCTTTGGGAAAGAAAATTACTTTACAATGGATCCTTAGCCATTGCGACTTGCCAGATAATGAAAAAGCAGACAATCTCGCGAAAGAGGCTTCTTTTTTATACCCTCCAGATACTCTTACTGGCCTGAGAAATGTCAAACTCCTTCTAAAACGGGTCATGCATCATCAGCGAAAAATTTATTACAAAGAGAAAGCAGTTGATGCCTCTTGGAGGACACTGCTGACCTCATGTATCCCCAGAGATCTACTTAGATGTATAGGGGTCTCCTACTTCAGGTTACTTACTGGACATGATTTTCTCCAGAAACATCTATTTCACATAGGGCTTGTGGATTCACCCAACTGCATTTTATGTAGGGAACATGTTGACATGGGTTGCGAGCATCTTTGGAAATGTTCTGACTTCCAGGAAGCCCGCTCTTCTTTACATTTCAAGATGCTCTCCACTCCTGGAGATATTTCTTTTCTTTATTGGACTGCAAGACTTATTATGCTTGAAAGAGCCAACATAAGGACGTAATTAAAAAAAATTTATGTACTAATAGATTAAATTACTTTTTTTTATGTTGAAGTCACTAAATGTTTCCATATTTTATTATTTGAACACAATACTTCTTGTATTATTAATAGTATAGGTATTGTACTCATGTGTACATTTGATTCAATGATAAACTAAGCAATAAAGTATGTACTCTTTTTATTTCTGAAGAAATACAAATAAAATTTTTATGTATTACCAGTAAAATATTTTATTATTAGTATGTATTTTTGTATGAGAGAAAAAAATTTTTAGGAAATTTTTGATTACCTGTTCATTTAACTAATGCCTTTAAATAGAGTTGCTGCACAATGCATTAAAATAAGTTACTTATTTTTCTTTCAAAAACATTAATTAAAATTACCTACTCTATTAATTCTTTAAAATTTATATCTTATTAAGAGATTCTAAAACTTTCTGCAGAGAAATATTTAAAAAAGAATTATTTTATATGTTTGTATTAAATGTGAATAAAAAGCTGTTCAGATACTTAAGTATGAAAAACACACATGCTCACGCTCAGGTGCAAAAGTTTAATTTAATTGCTTCAGTGTGGAGTTAACTATCCTGCTACAAAATTTCAATTCTAAAAAAATTTGCATCTCTACAAAATTATAGTTTATTTTATACTATATGCTTGGAAATATATACTAAAGTTAAATATATTAATTAAAATGTATTTTTTAAATATAAAATTTCTTACTGAAATATTAAAATCTTCTATACTAAATTTTAATAAATATGTAAACCTATTATGCAATTTTATTTTTAGAATTGCCTTTTATATTGCATGCTTATGTTTTTATACTTTGTTATTATATTGTGATTGTTTGTTCAGTTCTTTATTTAATGTATTTAAGAACAAGATTTTTTTAATATTTTTTAGGTTTGACAGTAGCTGTAGATTCTCTATTTTGGATGCGACCAGTGTGGCCAGAAGGAGAAGTTCTTTGGTTCAATGTTTATTTAAATAAAAGCTCTGAGTGGGGTGTATCCTTTTGATTATTTTCCAAAAGCATTTTTCTCTTATTTTATTGTAAGGAAAAATCTAAGTAAATAAGAACTCTTGTAAATAATTTTTTAAAACAATTAACCCCTTGACTGACTTTGACGAGTCTGACTCGTCATTGATTTCCTGGGCCATCACAGACTTTGACGAGTCAGACTCGTCAAGCGCTTCTTTCGGCGGACGCCGTGCAAGTTACAATTAGATTACATAGTTGCTTCACTCGTTCGACGATTCTCATTTAAAAAAGCAAACTGAAAGTAAGAGTTCAGTTTAGCAGAAGTCTCGCACGGTGAATGTTATACTAGCCAATATTTGAGTTTAGTAAAGATTATAAATAATCCCCGTAACATGTATGTATAAGCGGATGCATTATATGAAAGTGGGGATGATGGTGTAAATTGATGGTGTAGTTCAATTAAGCGAAATTAAATAGTTTTTTTTTGTCGCATCAAATTCCATTTAATTCGTCAGTCAAGGGGTTAATAAAAACCTCTATAGTATAATTTCAATAAAAAATAAAGAATAGTAATTTAAACTTAAAGCATAAATCACTCATACTGTTCAAAAGAATTGCATCATTTTCATTTAAAAATTGAAATATTAATAGATAGTTAAAAATAGGTTCTAAATAAATAACAATTTTATTTAGTAAAAATCTATTTTCTCGAAGAAAAGTATATTAAGAAATTTTAGATGGGATCAACAAAAGATCCTCTACACAAAAATCTTTTTTAACATGTTTACCGAAAATTTTGAAAGCAGCATAAAAGTTACCTGAAAAATTTTAAATAAAAATTTAATAAAATTTATATGCATAAAAATAAGCAAAAAGTATAAAAAAAGTATTGAAGCTTCTAAAAAGTTTGTCTTTGATATATTTCTACTAAATTTCTTAGTTGGCATTTCGTAGTCACTAAAACAAATTAAACAAAAATTATTGTAGTAATAGAGAAAATTTATTTTTTTTGGAATTTCAAAAATGTTTATCTTTAAAAATTAGGAAAATATCGAATAGCTTTTGAAAGCAAGTCAGGAAAACACATTTTTGAATTTCTATAGGAACATTGAATTGAATATAAGCATTTATTAATGAAATGTCAGCCATTCTTTGAATCTTATCCTTAATATAGTAAATGGAAAATACGAAAATGAATCCTTTTTTTATAATTAATTCAAATATAGGAAATAAATAATTGATTTATAAAATTTTAATCTTTTTAGTTGCTTAAATCTTATATTTTACTTGATTAATATTATTTAATTTCTTTGATTTTAATAAGTTATATCTCTTAACTAATAATAGACCTCTCCTCGAGCATGGTATTTTTATTCTGCACTACCTAGAGCACTGCTTTCTTCTATCTTTTTTATTCCTTATTCATGCAGGTTAGATAATCGAGTTCGAGCAATTTTGAATCCAGCCTTAGGTTTTATTATGCTCTATTCTTTCTTACCTCATAAAGAATTGCGTTTCATTATATATACTGTTCCTCTTTTAAATATTGCTGCTGCAAGAACATGTGCACATTTGTAAGTCTATAATTTTTATTGATTTTTGTATACTTTATATAAGCATTATTGTAATCAGTATATAAATAATGATAGTTATTAAATGTGCTTTTAATTATATTCATAATAATTCAAACTGCAAAGAACTTTTGTCATTATAATTTTTATTATCTTCTTTCATATGTAAATATTATCTTATTTCATGCATATAAAAAATAGAGTTAAACATCATTATTATTTTTTATTTTAAATTTCATATTTTCCATTTCATTTGCCTGCAATTATTAAAATAATTTCAATTTTTATAATTTTGAACAAATAAGATTATGTATTCATAATAATTGAATGAGATTTGTGATTTATGTCATTCCATCATAATTTATATATTTTGAATGATTGAATGAGTTCATCTTGAAAAACAAAATTTGACTAAACAAATAATGGTAGCAAACTAATGGACATAGATGTTGGAATTCTCTATAGACAGTTTTCATTGGAATTCGTGCTATTTCTCTGTTTCAAAAGTAAATATTAGATTTTAAATTTTTGTGCAAAATAGTAATTTTTTTGTTTTAAGCTAAACATTTTAAAAACTAAATTAAGTGTTACAACAGCTCATAGAGGGCCAAAATCTACTGTGTTCATGTCTCTTTCCTTGACCAATGTTACTGAGGTGCAAAGCATATATTCTATTATGTGGTCATCCTAACGCAAAATCCACAGTGTTTAATTCCAAAGTATGTTTAGGATTCAGTTTTATCAACCCACTGAAGGGATAAAAGGCTAAGTAAACCTTGTGTAGACCGAGGATAGAACATCAGATTTGTGCCTTGGGAATATGAAGCACTACCACTATGCCACTGGGCTTCAGGGATTTTGCTGTTCTAAATGTATTATTAAAATCCCACTTCTTTATAATTGATAAGTGATTGTTTTTTTAATTGAAAGCTATGGACATTTTTTATTTATATAAAATATTTTTTTAATAAATGAGGGAAATTAAAATTCATTCATCTTAGAAATTAAGTGCAAAATTTTACTGGTGCTACTTATGGAATACATTGTTTGATATAAAAAAAATGTTATGCCTTGTTGAAATAATTTTTATTATATTGTATTTTTTATAATCATTAAAAGAAATTTTATAAACAGATTTTAATAACTGCAAAACACATGGTACTAGATTTAAGAAATTTAAACTTTAATTTAATCTTGTTTTTTTAAAAGAAATTTACATTAGTTTATTTATTTATTTATTTATTTTTTATATGAAGACTGTTAAAAAATTAGATATTATTTATTAAAAGTTTAAAACTGTACATAAAAAACCTGATAAAATTTGCCATTATTAAGAAAAGGCTGTAATCGGATGAATGAGTTAGGGTTAAACAAATTAGCACTGAGATTCAAATTAAATTCAATTATGACTAAGATATAGTGCTTAGACTTTATTATATATATAATAATTTTGAAATATTTTTTTTAATTCACTCAAAATATTAATCCTCTCAATTATCCCACCTGTGGTAAGTTCTTTTTTATCTGTTTTATAAGCATTTGATACTAACTAAAAATTGAGCTATGTAATTTTATAAAATTTTCATCATTTGCTTTAAAAATACTATTGTATAGAAGGTTATTGAAAAAATATTGGAAATAGAGCATCAATATAGAATTTTAAATTCATAAAGTCATTGAAATATAAATGAAAAAGTATGAACATCATTGAAAATTATATTTAATTATAAGTAATAATTTTAGTAATTTTTAAGTACATTGAATTTAATGATATGTTTGAAAATTTTTACTCATTTCTTTGAATTTCTGTTAAATTTTTTAATGAATGAAATTTACATTTTTTAGATGGAATAATAGAAATAAGTCTTTCATTCATGGTGTACTTGTACAATGTGCAGGTTTTCAACTCATGATAAATGTCTTTGCTACTCTGCTTATGGTAAATATTTCTCATACTAATTATCCAGGAGGTTTTGCTATTGCTAAATTTCATGAACTTGAAGCAGGAACACAAGGTGAGTATTTTCATACACAATATTATTTAATTCAACTACCATTAAATTTATAATTGAATTATAATTAATTGCTCATCTACCTCTTATATTTATTTTATATAGATTTGACCTGGCTTATTATAAGATATTAAATAAATAAAAACTTGAAAATGATTGTAAAAAACAAATTAATTATGTTGAGTAAAATATTTAATTTTATTTCTGTATCTAACTTCATATATATTTGTGAACTAGTATTCCCTTTAAAATTGAAAACATTATTTTTAAACTCATGAGTGCTTTTCTTAGTTGAATTTAAATTAATCATATTTCCATACTATATTCATTAAAAATTTCTAAGTTATTCTATATGATTTTGTATCTGTATTATACAAATATTTGGGCAAATTCAATACAACTTGTTATTTGTTTGAAATTAATGTAATTTTGATATTAGTTACCAGAAATAAAAACACTAGTACTTATTTAATGTGTTTAAATAAATATCAAACTTGCTAAACATAATGGAAAAAATTGTATTTCAAAAGAGTTGATAAAGGTAGAATAATATCTACTTATGAATTTAAGGATAAAGAGAACATATTTTCAATTATTAAAAATATGAAGAATGAGGAACTTTAAATTTTTAATAACATAAAGATTTCAATCATTTCTTTTGACATCCTTTCTGGCAATAAATATGTATCAAAGAAAATCAAATGTGTTTGAAATTAACTCAAAGAGAGCAACTATTTTAAGTGATTCATATACATTTCCATTAGTAGCTTAAATATTTAATTAGGAACATTTTTATTAATATTGACAGAATTTAAAGCTAATGAAATATAAGTTTCCAACTATAAATTCATACAAGTTTTCTTCATATTTTAATGCATAAAATGTTAATAACAGTGAATAATTACTACAAATTAAACCACACACACACACATGTATTGTGAGTTATTTATTTTTAGAATGATCTTTAATTAATTTATTTTTCGATTTTTCATTTATTAATTATGTTATGCTTTATTTAATTATATTATTTAAATTATGTTATGCTTTGCTTTAGATGTAAATGTTCATCTTGATGTATATAGTTGTCAAACTGGAATAACAAGATTTACCCAGCTAAATTCTAATTGGAAGTAAGCACTTTATATTAAATTTTACTTCATAAATTTCTTATTCTTACTATTGATTTTATGAATTTAAATATCTTAGTATTTATCTTAGAAACATTTTCAATTTATCTGCAATATGATTTACTTTGTTTTGTTTCTCTAGGTACAATAAATCTGAAGATGTTTCTATTCATAGCTTAGAAATAATGCAATTTACTCATTTGTTAGTAGAATGGACTGATAAGATTGGACAACCAGATGCTTTCTATCTACGGACACATACCGTTATGAATGTTATTCATGGTTATTCCCATTGGAATATTGATCCTACTGTGTTTCCTCCTATTCAAGTGTACCTTAAGCCTAAGATTTTGCTGTTAAAAAGAAAACATTCCTATCCATCTTTAATTGTTGATACTTCAAATATAGGTTCTCACAAAATTTAAAGTATATTTAAAAGAAGTTGAAATTTTATGTATATTTTTTTCAATAAAAGATATTTTTATAGTTTTCATTTATACATAATTTTTATTAAAAAAAAAAAAAACTTTTTGAAAATAATTTTTATTTATTAAACTTGTGAAATATCAATTATTACATAATTATATTAAATATGGTGTTGAAAATCAAAATGACAATACTAATTACATTTTATAAATCTAACCAGTGTCCCGAACAATTGCAAGAGGTTTTAACTTTCATATTACATTTATAAGAATGATTATTTCAATTGAAAAGTAATTTGTTATTTACAATGTGAAAATACGAATTTCGTTATGTTTTTGTTTGTGCTTTAAAATACACTACTGGTCATTAAAATTGCTACACTAAGAAGGCGACATGCTACAGACGGGAAATTTATACAAAAGGAAGAAGGTGATGTGATATGCAAATGATTAGCTTTTCAGCGCATTCAGACAAAGCAGGCGCCAGTATCGACACCTACATTGTGTTTAAATGAGGAAATTGTTCAGCCGGTTCCTCATACACAAATTGCATTTGAACGTTGTTGCCTGGTGAAAAGTTGTGATACCTCGTGTAAGGAGGACAAATGCCTACCAGCACGTTACTGACTTTGATAAAGGTCGAATTGTAGCGTACCGGGATTGCGATTTATCTTATCGCAGTATTGCTGCTCGCGTCAGTCGATTGTTAGCAGAATATGGAATCGATGGATTCAGGACGGTAATACGGAACGCCATGCGGGATCTGAACGGTCACCTATCACAAGCAGCCAAGAAGACAGGCATACTATCCACATGGCCGTAATGGATCGTGCAACCACGTCACTAGCCGTGAGTCAAGAAACGAGGTCGTTTTGGTAGACAACAAGTGTCTGCACGAACAGTTCGACGATGTTTGCAGCAGCATGGACTCTCTGCTCGGAGACCATGGCTGCGGCTTCCCTTGACGCTGCGTCATAGACAAGAGCGCCTTCAATGGTGTGATCAACGACGAACCTGGGCGCACGAATGGCGAGACGTCATCTTTTCAGATGAATCCAGGTTCTGTGTACAGCATCATGATGGTCGCATCAGTGTTTGGCGTGGTGAACGCACACTGGCACCGTGTATTCGTCATCGTCATACTGGCCCATCACCTGGCGTGATGGTATGGGGTGCCATTGGATACACGTCTCGGTCACCTCTTGTTCGCATTGACGGTGCTTTGAACAGTGCACGTTACATTTCTGGTGTGTTACGACCCATGGCTCTACCCTTTATTCGAGCCCTGCGAAACCCTAAGTTTCAGCAGGATAATGCCCGACCGCATGTTGCCGGTATTGTATGGACCTTCCTTGATACGGAACATCTTCGGCTGTTGCCCTGGCCAGCATGATCTCCAGATCTTTTACCAATAGAAAACGTCTGGTCAATGGTTGCCGAGCGACTGGCTCGTCAGCAAATGCCAGTCACTACAGTTGATGAACTGTGGCATCGTGTTGAAGCTGCATGGGCATCTGTACCTGAACATGCAATCCAATCTCTGTTTGACTCAATGCCAAGGCGTATAACTGCTGTTATTACTGCCAGAGGTGGTTGTTCTGGGTACTGATTTCTCAGGATCTATCCAGCCAAATTTTTGAAAATTTAATCACTTGTTAGTTCTAGTATAATATATTTGTCCAATAAATATCATTTTGTTATCTGCATTTCTTCCTGGTGTAGCAATTTTAATGGCCAGTAGTGTATTTAAAGGAACTTCTAAATTTTAAATACAATTTAAAAACTGCATAAATTTAGTGATCTTGAAACAGCATGGTATTCACAGATTTCAAAAGAAGTAATTTTATACTAGTATATTTATGTACAAAACTTTGTATAAGCTAGAAATTATTTTCATTTCTAACTATCAGACATTTATTTGTGTGTGTGTGTATATATATATATATATATATATATATATATATATATATATATATATATATATATATATATATATATATATAACTTTTACATAATAAATAAAAGTTAAAGAAAATTTGGCTTGATAAATGAATGACTTCTTCCAAACTTCTTTTTTAGAGTAGTATTCTCTATTCTAACTAGAAGTGTTCTAAGTTATAATTTAGACAGATTTTTAATCATTTTTTTATTTGCTTTTGAACAAAAAATTTTAATTTATATTCATTATTTATTCCTTTTGAACTAAATGTTTTAAGATACTTGTTAACAAATTATTTTAGTACTAATAAAACAAAAAGTCAACATAAGACAGTTTACTGACTGATTATCTATTATTAATAGCAGTGAAATTGGAAAGCCATTACAAATTTTTTTCTAAGAAAGTTTTTGCATTTTGAGAAAAATCTTATCCTTTTGTCTCTGCATTTGCATCTTAGGTTTTTAAAATAACACACACATTCTAAGAATCAGAGTTACTTCTTAAAGTGTATTTTAAACCTGAATAATTTTGCAGAAATGTTAAGAAGCTTCTTCCATAAATAATTTATAAAACAAAACATTTGTGTTTATATGATGCTGTGAATATATTGAATATTTGAGCATTAATTCATATGTATTGACTAAAAATTTTTCATTCAATGCATCTACTTTTTTGTTAAAAAATAATGCATTCATAATTAGAAAGCCATAAAGCTGATTATATTTTTATTCATTTAATTATTTTAATCTATAAATTTTTGCTTAATTTTGTTGATATTAGATGGAATATTTTGTCATTGAAGATTTACTTTCTACTAATCTAATATTCTTTCTTTTAAATTATAATTTTACTTTCTCATTTATTGATAGAAAATTATAAAAACTTCATCTGTTAAGACAAATAATTTAGCAATATTTTTAGATTGAATAAATTTATATCATATTTCCAAAATCAATAATAAAAATTTTGTTAGCACAATTATATTTGTAAAAGTTTATGAATTCAATTAATTTCGTAAGTATACTATATTTAAATGTTTGAAATTAAGAAATATTCTATGACATACTCAAATATTTGAAAAAAATCCTTCTTTTAAATATTTATTTATCCATTCTTTTAAATTACTATTAACATGGGTATCATTTTAAATTCAAGGTTAAGTTGGAATAGTTATATTGATGAAGTTATAAGCATAGGAAAATCCAGAAGTAATCTTTTAAAAAGGCTAGTAAGAGCAAAATGGGATGCTTTACAAGACTTACTCTACACCACTTGTAAGTCCTACATCAGGTATGCAGATGAATATGGAGCTGAGCTCCTGGTTAATGTATCAGATACTATTCAGAAAAAATTGGAGACAAATCTAAGGATATTGTTTTGTACTATCTCCAGTAGGGCTTTATCTAGTCTTATAGAGGCAATGCAAATTCCCATTGCGTTGTAATCTTTGGCAGATTGAAGAAGACAGAAGTGCTGTCCTGAAACTTTGTGAAAGGCTTCTGAGGGATGATAGTTTCTAGAAAAATTATACACCTGCTTATTCTAGATTGAAGTCTCAAGGAATCTTGACTTTCATCAAGGAATTGTCAAATAAGTTTTAGATACCAGAGGCTGATAGAGAGCCTTTATTTAGACCGCCTATCTTTCAAAGTCATATTTATAGAGCTGATTGCCATCTAGATCCGATATTCCCTGTTAATAAAAAGTTTAAACTGATTCTGAGCTAGGGATGGTTGCCCTGGCAACTATTAATGAGCACTATCCACTATCTAATTGGTTTCATGTTTTTATGCATGGTTCAGATGAGGATGCATTTAGAAATGCGGGAGCAGGAATATGCTCTAAGTGTTTGCTAGGCTAAAGGCGAATACTATAACAGCTACAATGGAGAAGTGGCTTTGTCATTAGCTTTTTTAAAAATCAGCAAAAGAGTAGGATGGCAACATAGTATTTTTTATTGACTCTTGAGACGCCATCAAATCACTCTCATTAATTACACCTACCAATTTTAGGTCTGTTTATCACACTGTCAGGTGACTATTAGTTCTCTACTAGAAGAGTCTTGTCAAATTGCTCTGCAGTATATATCCTGACACTAGTTGATAACGACTCAACTGATGATTTGGCAAAGGCTGGCTTAAATCTATAGCAACCTTGTCCAGCTTTAAAATACTATATTGTAAAAGAACATGTAAAGAGAAATATTGCTTCCTATCATGAAAACGTTTACACAAGATGGAAAGAGTAGGCTTTTTGCTAACAAAGCCTATTTCGTGCAACTTCCACTGCACTATGGTTGTAGCAAATTTCTGCATTAGCATTGGACAGGATTATCTGCAAAAGCAGCTCCACAATTTGGATTTGACAGACTCTCCGATTTGCCCCTTTATGTGTGTACTTGAGGATGTGACTGATCACCTCTTAACTTGCCCTAGATTTTTTGATGTCGCAGCTAGGAATATTACAGAAGATAACTTTTTTGCATCAAGATTCTATTGGGTTTTCCGGATAGAGACTTATAGTTGAAAAACCAAAGTCAGGCATAGAAAAAAAGAGTTATTAACATATGAATTTCCCAATACTATTTTAAAATTTTTTTTACAGCCTCGCTAGCAGTTTCTTCATTTAATAATCATAAATTATATAAAATTACTAGATGTTATTATTTTGATTTAATATGAAATATATGCATAAGGATGTGCTTTTATAAAATTTTTAATATGCTAAGTTAATTTTTCATGCAGTTTAACTTATTTTTGGTCATAGTGTTAAAATTATAGTAATTTTCGTTTTGGCTAAAAATATATGAACAGATTTCTTTACTGCAGCAAACATTTGTTTAGTTTAAAACTTCTTATCACCTTTAACACTAATCTCCAACGTAATAATATTGGCTTCCTATCATAAAGTTCCAATTTTTTTATCACAAAAATATATTTTTAAAAGCACAAAAGCTTAGCAACCACTTAAATTAATTAAATGAGAATTTTTTAATAGAAAAATGCAATTTCAAAATTGTTGGTTAATGCAACAGTTAACACAATAAAAATGTGGAATACATTTTCAATTTTTAGATATTTATCAAACAAATCAGGGAAACTCAATTGGTACTTTTAAGAGATTAATAATTATAAACACAAATCGACAGAGTTGTACTGTTTTTATCATACAATTTCACTTCAATGACATCTTATTCAATTCCTCTTCTATATATATATATATACATTGCACCCAATTTGCAGAGTACTTCATAACCTGAATTAAATTTTTACTGCCATTTTAAAATTTTGGAAATGTAATACATTTTTTTGTGGATAATTTCCAATAACTTTTATAGCATTTACTAAAGATATTATAGAAGATACGATTTCAATTTGACTCAATCTCACCATAGGATCAGTTAGCTAACTTTAGAAAAGGAGGGTTTAATTCCTTAATTCTAACTTATTTCCATGAATAAAAATTCTTTCATATGTAACAAAACTTAAAACAACAACTTGTTTTTATAAGATATTTAAATTTTTATAAAAGTAATTTCCCCCCCTCCCAAAGCTTACTTATTAAGCAGTGCATTTGAAAATTGCTCTTGAAATTCATTCTAATGTAATTATTAATTTAAAATGTATCAGAATTTTAAGGGAAGACAGAAAATGAATAAATTTTCCCTTATTTCAAAATGTTAGTAAATTATCACAACTAGACCTATCATTTGAATTTGATAAATGAATCTTATGGGATGATTCTTTTAGCAGTAAATAAGAAAGCGAAAATAAATTTTCTAATTCATACACCTTAAATTATCTTAATTATGTGAAAAATGTTCTTAACAAGGAATCAGTAAAATAGTCATTTTTCACGCTCATTTTATTTATACTTTAAGAGTTACTGTAATACTCAATTAATTAAAATTTCCACTAAGTCTTCAGATTAATGTAACATCATAAGAAAAAAACAATACTCATCCTATTTACAGGGAGATCTTGTTACTTTATAAAAATCTGTCAGTGGTTATAACAAAAGTCTACCATGTATAGTTTACGATCACATTTGTCAAAATGACCGCTAACACCCTTCTATTGCAAAAAAATTATTTTAACCGGTCAGAAATTATTGTACTGAAAGTGTTTATTTATATTAAAAACTAGTAGCTAAATGTTTTACATGCATGTAGAAGATCTCAGTTATGCTGACATCTTATCTAGGTTGGAGATGACTTGATTTAAACAAATAATTATAGAAGTTAGTATAATATATTCAGCTTTATTTTAAATATAAAGGAACTATGTTTTAAAAAAAGTATCTTAAAACACATAGCTCCTTTATTATTACTATAATTAAAGATAAATCCTTTATTACATGGTTCTTCTAAATTGGCTTGCATGGTACTGGGCACCTCTGCTCGATAGCATTTTGTGCCATAGCTTATTGTATGGTTTCCTTGGCTCATATTCTTGGGTGTCTAAATTTGTCCTGTGACAATTAGATTTAACCTTTTTTTAGTTCATGACTTTCTGAAGGTAAATAAACTTGTAGATGTCTAGCAGAGGCTGGGCATGGAGATTTTCAGCAACATCATTACTTTTTATAATACATAACAAAAATTTAAATGAATTGGGAGTTTAAAAATATACATAATTATGGCAATTATTTCAGAGTTCATTAAAAAAATTTTAATATACATTTTTTAGTAATTTAAACATAATTTTTCCAGTTAACATGAATATCAGTAGAATTTTACCAAACTTTTTTTAAGAAAGTAAATTTTTTAAATGGGCGAACACAAATGAATGAAAGTTTAAAATACTGCAGCATTAAAATATCTCCAGCATTTAATTCCATATAGTTAACTTAAGCAGAAATATAAGTATATCATTAAATGTTAGATATAGTAGAGTTAGATCTTAAGAAAATATTCCATTATTTCTACTTTCAACTAATTATTAAAGCAATTCAAATAAACCATGATATATATATATATAAAATTTCTTTTCTATAATTTTTACAGTGTGAAAACTTTATTTTGCAAACAAAATTTTAGGATTTAAACAACAAAATTTTAGCCCATAAAATCTGTATTACAGAAAGGTTTTAAGAAATTAATCACCATATAATTTTTTAAATAATTTATTTAACAATCATTTATGCCATGCTTTCGATGAGAGCATTTCTCATATCACCGGTTATGGCAGCAGGAAGAACATCACCAAGTTTAAAAATGCTTTCAATCACAGAGATTTCTGTACTGGTTGTATCTAACCCACAGAAAGCACACCAGTCATTTACGACCATTCCAGCTCCAATGACATCACTTCCTCTATTAACTGACCCAGCCACAAGAGGAATTTGTAGAAGAGATGAAAGTTCCTTTTGCTCTTCGGTGGAAGTTTTCGGATGAACAAGTCCACCTTGATTGCTTAAGGCACAGTAACTGCCGGTGAGGGTATTACCTGCAATTGGATGACCAAACACTTCAACTTTCAAAGTATCAGAAAGAATTTCTTCAGTTTCTTTATCTAAATCTGGATGGACGAGGGCGACATAATCGTTGCAAGCAATAACATTTCCCAGAGCCGACAGTCTTTCTTCAACCCTTTGAACTTTAACTTCTTCAGGTAAAGAATTTCGAAGATGTTGCAATTCTTGATCAGTTGTTGTACTGGGAACTAAAAGACCATGTCTGTTTCCAACGCACATTCTACCTATAATGCGACAACCAGCAATCGATGTGTGTATGACTGGGATGGTATCGGCTAATTCGCCTTCAAATACACTGTAGAAGTTTTCGGAGCCACCAATAGCAACTAAACAATATGTATTAGTCAGCTTTGAAAATACGCCAACTTCATTATTGTTTTCAAATTGAACTCTAAAGGCCATTTTTCGTCAGATTGCGATGCGCTTATAAGAAATTTATGAAGAGATCGTATCGATACAAAAACAATTGTGCAACACATTTAATTTCAGACAGCATTGGACGATAATAACATGAGTTTATTTCGTTTCAGTTCATTTATCTGGTTTTCTTCAGTTCAGTTCGGGTTGTTAGTTTTACAGTTTAAAGTGCGAATCCGTTTATTTCGCAGATTTAATTTTAAAACGAAACTAAGCTGTTTGTTTTGTTTAAGTTTTTCAAACGTAATAGCAACAAATCGATGTAATTAATCATGGAGGCGTTTCTAAAAAATCGCGCTTTTCTGTAAATAAATATTTCTGCTCTTAGTAGGTTATTTTGTAATCAAATGTTCATGTGACGAAGGATATGATGTTAATATTTGTAGCGAATTCAAATTCGAATGGAATGTAGTTTCTCAATGAATAACATCATCTTGAAGTGGTGAAAATTATTAAAATACATTTATATGCTTATTTTGGTTTTATATATACATTAAAATGAAGATGCAAGCTTTTGAACTCCGTCTCATTCCTCCAGATTTGAGGAGAGAGGAAGCTATGATACAAATTGCTGATTCCTTAGATTATACTAAAAAAATTACAGACAGCATTTTCCAAAAAATTTTAGATCGTGTAGCTGAATATAATAAGCGCTTACATTCTGTGTGCAACCGGGCTGATATCGCACAAAAGAAAATAAATAAAATTCGGGGTAGCAGTAAGGCTACCAAGGTAAATCAATTTTACATATTTGTATTTTTATGATGTATGTGTTAGAATTTTACTTATATTTTTGTATCTGTGTAGGTATTTTCTAGCTATAAATACCCTGGATCTGAAGTTTTAGATGAGTACAAGACTTTATTTACAGAAGACACTGAGCTTATTGGAAAACAATCCTCATCTTACAAAGTTAAATCAAAACACATTACTCCAGATGAAAAGACGTTAAAACAAAAATTGCAATTTTACAATGTCAGAATACCTGAGCGTCAAAAAGAAAAGGATCAACTGACAGAAGAAGGTTTGGGTAGTTTGCCTAAAAACTTAAATTCTTTAAGTACTTTGTTACTTTTCAATACCTCAGAAAACCCGTAAGTATATAATAAAACAAAATATTTAAACTCATAATTTATTTTTGCATTTCATTTTATAAAACTATTGTTGGTAATAAAAATTTTTGATAGGTGATTTTGCATGCCTTCTACTTGATAAATTGCAAAATTTTACTATTAAAAATATGATTTAATTGTGTTACCAAACAAATAAAATTTATTTTTCAGTCATGCTAAATTTAATACATTATTTGTGATATGTCAACCCATGATGGGGCAATTTAGAAATTTCTGAACCAAAAGTTTCCTTGTAGCAAATCATGTTTTTAAACAATTAAAATGCATCATAAGCATTATTTTCAAATAAATCTCTCCATGAAATTCTTCTTATGAGATTTCTTTTAATATCATTGATTTTTCTTTTATACCTTAAAATAAAATTGTTTAGATTGAAAAAAAATATTATTCTTTTACATGTTTAATGTGATTTATACAATTATGTAAGGTAATTAAAGTATATTTGTGGAAGTTTTTTAAGAATTAACATCAAAAGCATGGATAAATTTACTTGGACTTTGATTTCAAGTTATTGCTTTATCTTACTGTTTCATTGAATTGACTCTTACTTATTTTAGTTATTATATGCATACTTATAATTAAAATAGTGAAACAATTTATAAATGTTCTATCAATAAATTATTTTATGTTTTATATAAATATGTGATTTTTTTTTATTTTTTATGTCTTTTCTGTTATATTATTTTCAATTATGTCATTAGAATAAGCTAATTTTTCTTAAATGTTTTATTCTTAAATTTTCTTATCTACGAAAATATTCTTTAATTCTTATCTTACTGATTTTAAGTTTCTTGAAAAATTGTAGTACACTACTCCCCATTAAAATTGCTACACCAAAAAGGCGACATGCTACAGATGTGAAATTTATACGAAAGGAAGAAAGTGCTGTGATATGCAAATGATTAGCTTTTCAGTGCATTCAGACAAAGCAGGCACCAGTAGCAACACCTACAATGTGTTTAAATGAGGAATTTGTTCAGCCGGTTCCTCATACACAAATTGCATTTGAACATTGTTGCCTGGTGAAAAGTTGTTGTGATGTCTCGTGTAAGAAGGAGAAATGCATACCAGCACATTTCTGACTTTGATAAAGGTCGAATTGTAGCGTCCCAGGATTGTGGTTTATCTTATCGCAGTAATGCTGCTCGTGTTGGTCAAGATCCAATGACTATTAGCAGAATATGGAATCGATGGGTTCATGACGGTAATACGGAACACCATGCGGAATCTTAATGGCTATATATCACAAGCAGCCGAGAAGACAGGCATATTATCCGCATAGCCGTAATGGATCGTGCAACCAAGTCACGAGCCGTGAGTCAAGAAACGGAGTTGTTTGAAAGACAAGTGTCTGCACGAACAGTTCGACGATGTTTGCAGCAGCATGCACTCTCTTCTCGGAGACCATGGCTGCGGCTTCCCTTGATGCTGCGTCATAGAGAAGAGCACCTTAAATGGTGTGATCAACGACGAACCTGGGCGCACAAATGGCGAGACGTCATCTTTTCAGATGAATCCAGGTTCTGTGTACAGCATCATGATGGTCGCATCAGTGTTTGGCATGGTGAGCGCACACTGGCACCGTGCATTTGTCATCGTCATACTGGCCCATCACCTGGGTGATGGTATGGGGTGCCATTGGATACACATCTCGGTCACCTCTTGTTTGCATTGACGGTGCTTTGAACAGTGCACGTTACATTTCTGGTGTGTTACGACCCATGGCTCTACCCTTTATTCAAGCCCTGCGAAACCCTAAGTTTCAGCAGGATAATGCCCGACCGCATGTTGCCGGTATTGTATGGACCTTCCTTGATACGGAACATCTTCGGCTGTTACCCTGGCCAGCATGATCTGTAGATGTTTCACCAATAGAAAACGTCTGGTCAATGGTTGCCGAGCGACTGGCTCGTCAGCAAATGCCAGTCACTACAGTTGATGAACTGTGGCATCGTGTTGAAGCTGCATGGGCATCTGTACCTGTACATGCAATCCAATCTCTGTTTGACCCAATGCCCAGGCGTATAACTGCTGTTATTACTGCCAGAGGTGGTTATTCTGGGTACTGATTTCTCAGGATCTATCGAGCCAAATTTTTTGAAAATTTAATCACTTGTTATTTCTAGTATAATATATTTTTCCAATAAATATCATTTTGTTATCTGCTTTTCTTTCTGTTGTAGCAATTTTAATGGCCAGTAGTGTACTTTCTCATCTAAATGTTATATTCAGATAAAATTATATTCAGAATTTAATTGTGTACTTTATAGCAATCCATGATATAATTCTTATTTATGTATTTTGTGTATCAATTGTGTATTTTGTGTATTTTATGTATTTTGTGTATCAAGTTACAGTAAATTATTTTAAGTATTGCTTAAAATAATTTACTGTAACTTGTTTGTGTACTTTATATCAATCCACGATATAATACTTTCTTAATTTATGTATTCTGTTTATCATTAAAGTATTGTTTAAAATAATTTACTGTAATTTTATAAAATAGGTACAAGAAATATGTGCTATTAGATCCACTGGGAGCTGTCACAAAAACAAAAAAGAGCTTAGAAGAAGAAAATGTAGAAGATGAACTTGGAGCTGCTCCTATATCAATAAGTCAAAGGCAAACTATGGAAGCTGTTGAAAAAATTAACTACTTTTATAATCCTGGCTTAGGAGAAGTTCCAGAAATGGATGTGCCTTTGGCCCTGCCAGATTTACCTGGTAATATAGCATGTTTTAATGTAATTAATATTATGCTTTTCTTATATTATTCTCATTTCACTTGACTATTTTTCAGTATAATCCAATTTAAATATTAAAAATATTGCACAGCATGTCTATAAAATTTTAGAATCTAGCAACTTATACCTGTGTACAAGTGTGTGATAGATTCTTAGTTGTTTTTTTAAAGTTACATCCCTTTATTTTTCCTAATTTTAATAATCATTTTTCAGTGGGCAAGTCCCTTCAAAAATCCTGTAAAAAATAGATTGTTTTTTAAATTATTAATAGTTTTATTCTACTTTTTACTCTTTTTAGTTCAATGTTTTTATTTAAAATTAATTTGAAGTAAGGAGCTAAAAGATTTCATCATTGTTTTTAAAATTACATCCTTTAACTTTAATCAATATCATTAATCATTTCTTAACTTTTTCCTCTTAAAATTGTATTTAATAGTCTTAAATTGATTTATGTTATCAACAAATTCTAGTGAAAACAAGATTCTTATTATTTTTGGAATAGTTTTGTCAGACATCTTGATGTTAATTATTTTTCAAACACTGCATTTGATGTTGTTTAGTTAAAAAAAAATGCATCAAATTGGTTAAGTGGGCTATGCTAAAGCTGTTCCTTAAACTTTAAATATTGTTCGATTATGTAAATGAGTTCAAAAAAATTTTTAAAGTAGTAGAAATAAGTATTCAAAATTCTTGATTAAATTAATAATAATTTAATAGTAGATATAAGTGTGACACTATAATGCCAATATATAAGTATCACATTAAGATAGACTGCATTTATGAGTCATAGATATATGAACGTTTGATATAATATAAATGTCAAAACATTACCTATAAATAACATTACATATTTTATATATCAGTTGTCACATTAGCACTCCAAACTGAATTATACTATTGTACTATTTAATTTTTTGCATTTTAATTACAAAAAAAAGACATTTGTTATTTAAAACGTATTCTGTCTTCAATAAATTGATTGATGAATATTAGTTTTTTGCTCATTAGTTGAGCAATTTGTTTGATTCTCTTTCTTGTTAGATTCTGATATCAAACAATGCGTATAGTCATTTGGAGTCTATTTTAAACTGGAGTTCTTAGATCTTATGTGACAAAAAGTGGTTGCATATTTATAAATAAATGAAACTTTCTCAAAAAAGGCATGTATATATATATATATATATAAATGCAAATTTTAAGAATATCTAGATGTTTATTATATTTTATACAATTTTACAAATTTATACAAAAATTGTAATTTAATTAATAAGCATCATTAAAAACTACAATTTTTTTTAATTGTTTAAGGTTTTGATGCAATTTGCTTGAGTTAAGAAAGGAAAAAAAAAAATTTATGTATTTGTAAGAAGCACTCTTTTTTCTATATAACAGTATATTTTATGGAAGTTTCTAGAGATATAAAGTGTGTATTTACTTTCTTTATAGTATAAATGTTTTATAAAATGCTTGTTAAAATATCTAAAATAATTTTTAAAATTTATATAATTTTCCTTTTATTTGTGCTTATAATAAGGAATCACAAAGCTATTTAATGTTACAGTTTTTACAAAAGCATTAAATGTTTCAAATGAAAATTACACTTCTTTTTACTTAACTCATTTTATTGGATTATATATTACTTAAATTTTTTATATTTGAAAGTTTATATTTAATAAGAAGTATGTAAAATGATTTCTTAAAAGTCTAATTAGGAGATCTATAGTGATAGGAAACATTTATGAGAAATTCACAAACCTTATTCTTTTGTTATATTTTTCTTTTATTTTTTTAAAATTTTATAAACAATTTTATTTTTAATCTTTTAAAATCTTTATTTTTAATTTTTGTTTTAATTAAATTAATTTTAACTTAATTAAAAAAATTAATCAAATTTAATTTAAATTTTATTTAGTTGTAATCATGATTTTATACTAACTGTTTAAATTTAATTTTAAAATAAAAATTCAATGTTATTACTAAGTGATAAAATTTTAAGTTCTTATTTAAATTTGATGTATTATCTTCTTATTCTTTTTAATAATTTATGATAGTTATTCTTTTAAAAGGGAGTAAGCATGTAAGAAAAAAATGCCTAAAACAACTTCATTGTTATTTTAATTCAATTATACATTGCTAATTATTTAGCTTTATTAAATATTATAAATTTGTTAGTTATCTCAAAGATGGATCAATGATTTTTTAAAAGTAAAATGATTGATATTTATTTTATAATGCTTGTTTTCTTTTCTATCGTTTGCTCTTTTTTGTCATGATTGCTATTAAATTTTATTTTAATTGAAAATTGCAAAATGAATTTCTAGTTAGACAATTTCTGATATATATCTAAAACATTTTCTATAAATTAGGAAGAATGGTTTTGGATTATGTTCAGAATATGAAGCCTAAATAATATGATTAGTAAAACTGGACTGTGTGTATCTTCATTTAGAATCAATTACTTATTCTATATTTATTTTATGTGGATCAAATCATTACACATCTATTATATATATAATTTTATATATTTTATTATTTGTATATATATATATATATATATATATATATATATATATATATATATAATGTTTATTATAGAAATTTCATATTTGTTAGTTAATTTAAGGTTGAAATTACCTTTATTTTCTTGGGGGAAAAATTTAAATTAGACAGTTTTAAAATAAATAAGAACTGGTTTTGAAAATTGATATGTCGATCAGAACCTTGAAATGTATATTTAAATTTATGGAAGTAAATTTAAGCAAAATAGTATTTAAATTTACGGAAGTAAATTTAAGCAAAATAGTGTATAAATTTATGTGTAAAATATTTTAATTCAATCTAAAATCTTGTCAGTTTCAATTTTTTTATTTATTTATTTATTTTTTTTATGCATTAAATGTCTTGTATTTGTCTATATAAAAATGCGTTTGTCAATATTTATTTTCTACCATTTTCATTAAAAAAAAAAAAAAAAAAACATTGTTTTGATTAACAAATAAAATTATCAATCTCAAAACTAAAATTGTATGTGATGCTAAAAATCAAATAATAAATAAATATTTTAAAGGTTTTTGATACACAAATCTAAAAGTGAATTTTTAAAAAGTTAATTTATTTTTAGTTTAATTTACTGATTACTTTTAATTGCATTATGTACAACTAAAAGTAATCAACGTATGGTATATGCATTGTCTAATAAATAAAATTATTGTAAAAATATTTTGCAGAAACATTTCTGCATGCAGAAAAAAAAATCTTGAAGAAATTGCAGAAAAAAAAATAGCAGATCATCAGATAAATCTAATATTTATTATTTGAAATATTGTAAACAATCAGGTGAAATTTTTAAAATTATGTATTTTTATGCCTTAATGCATTTTTGGTTCACTAAGTTTAGAAGGTATGGAATAATCTACAATTCTGAAAAATGTGATGGCTACAAATATTTCATATTGTTATAGTAAATTATATTTAATATAATAAATTCAATAGAAATAAAAAATAGTTTGTTGATAATATTCACAAATATTATGTTTTACTATTTGTCTTTTTGCATACTTTAAATATTTCTTTCAGGCTGAATCCCTGAGACCCATATATGCATAAATTTTGTTTATTTATGTGATCTAACATCTAAAAAATTCAATTTCACCAGTGTAAACAATTTCCTGTCAACTTTTGGGGTCCATTTTATTTGTTTTGTATTTAGATGAAAATGGAGCAAGCCTTAGCTTAATGTTTTTGTTACATAATTTTATAATAATTCTTTGTTAATAATTTATTCTTCAAATCTGAATAGTTTACAAAGAATGTTAATTTTTATACTTGATGGACAACTAAGAAATAGCTTTAAAATAATGGATTTTCAAAATTTTTACTTATAGATGTCAAAATATTATAATTAGTTTTATAATTATCAAGTTATTAATGTTTCCAACCTATCATACTTGCAAGTTTGCTGTAAATTAGGAATTTTCCTAATAAACCATCATAAATCATAAATTTCACTTATGTTCCATAAAAATTAATAGAAAATTGATGAATAAGTTATCTTTTAGGTTAATTTATTCAATTAAAATTATGTATTAACTCTTTATTCAACATCTATTTTTTATTATAATCAATGAATTTTTTTAAAATTATTATAGTTAAGTGAAAATATTTTTTGATTTTAATTTGTTATTGCTGGTAAAGAAATACTAAGCATCCATAATATAATTACTTCCGCATGTAAATATTTTTTACTATTAGATGCTAATAATATGTAGTTAAAATTATTTAATAAGTACATGTGTTTCCAGGTGTTGCTGATGATTTATTATATAGTGGAGACTTGGGTCCTTCTATTGCTCCTTCATCTCTTCCTGTTTTCAATAATACAACTTTACCAGAGCTACCTACTATAATGCCTGAAGTTGGGCAAGACATACCATCTGTTGAAATGCCAACAGCCCCACAACCTCCTGTTCTGTCTGCCACAGCTGCACCTCCACCACCACCGCCATCAGCTCCTCCTCCGCCACCTCCACCACCTCCTCCACCACCTCCACCGATGACACCATTAGATGCTGCTCCACCAACTGAGAATAATGAAATGGCAAAGAAACCAAGCCCAATTACTGGAGCTCCAGAAACGGTAGTTAATCCAGGTAATGCCAGAGCCAACTTATTGGAATCAATTAGAAAAGCTGGAGGAAGTGGTAAAGCAAAGCTAAAAAGTGTGCAAGATCGAAAAATTGAAGCAAAGAAAAAGAAAGAGGTTTGCTTTTAATTTTTAATTAAATTTATTTCCCATTTACTGAATATGTAATCAGATAGTTTATTTAATCATTACAGTGTGGTTTCTTTTATTTTGATTTATTTTCTTACTTTTTCAATATTAATTAAGTATAAATTATTCATCGATGAAATTGTTAAATTGTTTAAGTTTTTTATTCTAATTTTTCTGATATTTATACAGTTTATTCTTGTTTATCTATGCATTTTATATATCTCAAGAGTGGGAGAAAAATTACTTTTTGTCATTTTGGGTTACCATGTTTTTAACCATTAACCATTTTTTTAAAATTTATTACAGTAAAAACTAAAGTGAAGGTGTATTACAAAATGTTCTCATAAATTTGCTAAACTATTTTTATGAGTTAAAAAAGAGAAAAATTCCAACCATCAAATAAATTTATCTTCAAAGGAATTAAAGCGATTTTTCCATAACTTCTTTAAGTTATTTAAACATTGTTCAATAGTATTAGAATTAACCATTCACAAAATGTAAGTAGCATTTGATTTAATATTTAAGTTTTAGTTTTTTAAATATGAGACAGATATAGATTAAGATATTTGACAGTTATATATATATATATATATATATATATATATATATATTGAGAGATTTATCAATTTATTTGAATGCTTAGGAAGATATTGATGTATAGACAATACTGTTTAGCAAAATCTTGTATTTACTTCTTCTTTTACAAGATCTTTAGCAATGCATTATCTTGTAAAAGAATGCATTCCTAAAATTACACTAAGATCTTTTTTCTTAACTACCATATTTTGTTTTGTAATTGAAACAAACACCTTTCAAAATACTGAAGTATTAAATTTCAGGGACAGATTCATGTTATATAAGTTGTTTGTCATTAGGAAAAAATGATATTAGCTTTATTTTAGTCTTTTTTTTCAAAGTATGTATTCTTTTTTGTACAAAAAAGGGCTTTTTTATTGTGATCTCTAAATTTTTTTTTTTTTTTTTTTTTTTGAATTATATTGTAAACACCAAGTCCTATTCCCTGCTACAATTTTTTTTAAGGAATTGTTCTGTCTCACTTTAATTAGCAATATTATATCATTGTTACTTTTACAGCATAGTTTTTGTAGATTATCTTTTCAGTTAATAAAAATGATTCTTGTATTCTGTCATACAAGTGACAAAATAAACAGTTTAGATTAGCATTATTTATTTATTAGCATGTATTTATTTTTCCATTTTATTTTACTTTATTGTCCAGTAATTTAAGCATTTTTTTCAAAATCTTCCATGATACTAAATTATGTGAATACTTAAATTGTTTCTATAAGTATTGTAAGTATAAAAAATTCATATTTGTTATATTTGATGAATTTTATTATTATAAATGATCAGGAGGAGAAAGTAGCAACTGGTGGGGGAGACCTTATGAGTGATTTGTTTAATAAACTTCAAATGAGGAGAAAAGGAATATCTGGTATGTTTTTTGCCAATGTTTCATTTTATTCTTGAATTTAAAAGTATGCTGAAAGATTTCATTAATTTTACACCTAAAACTGTAACTTAATGGCAAATATTTATTGCTTCATAAATTTTCAATCACTGTTGACATTAAAAATTATACTCAAAAATAGGATATTTTCTTTCAATTGCTTACCAAAGCAGTATTAAAATGAAATAAATATTGCTTTGGTAAAAGTAAATTTCAAAACATTCATTTTCTTGTAAATTTCAAATTAAGAGGTTTTATTAGGCCTACAACTTTATCTGAAATTAACATTTGTTACTCATAAGGTGTTTGTTTATGGTATTTATTATGTGATGTTAATTAGTATTATTGTTTATAAAACATTACAGTTAGCTATGTGAATAGTTTTCACAATTTTGTCCCAATTTAAAGTTCTTTTTTAAATGCTAAAATTATTTTTGGCTTTTTTGAAAATGCTCCAGAAGCAATTCTTACTTCCACACATAAAATTACATTCTTTCTTGGCATTAAATTCAACACAATTCCTCATATTTATTGTTTCTTGTGTTAATTCATGGTTTCATTGACTTTTTGGTAGATTTTAATGAATAGGTGAAGAGTTTAACATGATGAAGTTTATATTAATTACTGTGTTATAAGTAGAATTATTAAACAGATTTTCAGTAATTTCAAGCAGGAAAACATTTTCTCTTAAAGAAAATTCATACAAAGCAAAGTAGTAATGCATTCTGATTTTGTTGAAATATTTAACTTTGTAAACTTATGTTTCAATATGATAAATTTTATTGAAGGTTTTGAACTTTTTAATTACTAATGAGACTTATGAATAACTTTATTCTACATGAAGTTAAATTGGAAGTTATGTATGTGCTATAAAGTTTTATTTTTATGATGATCTCATGTGGTTGCACAGTTCCCTGATAGGGGCTTCCTGACATTTTGCTGTCAGAATATAAAAAAAAACCAGGAATACTATTCATCAATGTATCATAAAATTGTCAATGTTAACTGTGGTAAATACCATCTTTTAATTTATCTACTTACATGCTAATCCACACCAGGTTGCATTAACATGTCATGGTATGAAAGGATAGTGGTAAAATCTCCTTTACCTTCTCAACTCAAACAATTACCATCAAATATGCAGAACTGTGTGCCATGTTACAAAAATCACATTTAGCTATTCAACCATCATCTTGTCTTGATTCTGACATTCTATGTTTTATTTTATATTACTTGCTATCAATAGGAATCTTTATTGATAATTTCTATCTAAACTCTATTTAGCCAATTATCTTGAAATTTTTCTTCCAAATATTCGCTTATGCATAACTTTCTACTCATTCTATAGACAATTAAATTTTAGGGCCAATAATAGTTTGACTTTTTTTTTTCATCAAACATTCAAATACAAATTGTGTGTACTGTAGAAGTAGACCAAAAATCTAAATAATTACAAGAAATTGCTCAGATGTACTAATTAGGTAAATATCTGAGCAATTTCTCAGCACTCTATTGATGTGAAATCAATCAGTATGTAGCTTTACAATTTAATGCCTTTTAAGATTGTCATGATTATCTTCATAATGTGTGTCTAGTCATGTTGCAATCTACATATTTTCTAAAATTTAGAATTTCTAAAACTTTTGTTTTTGATGGCAACATGAATAGCAACAGTTGATTTATGCATCTTTTCATTTCTTAAAATAGTCCCGCGTATTCCTTTTTTATATTTTAGAAGAATTATGTGATTCATTTGCATATAAGATCAGCTATAGTCTTTTAACTTTGTGAATTCATTTCAATTAATTTTTATAATGTTGCCTTTATTATGTAATACATTTATTTCTATAAAATGTATGCTGATTTTGCTGTAAAACATCAGTTTACTTTATATGTCTTATTTCACTCTCATATATGAGAAAGTGACCATCTTTGTAATTATTGTCGACTTTCAGGTGCCAATAGAGCTGGTAGTATTTCTGAAGGTAGTAATGCTCCACCTGCTCTAAATCCAGGTTCTGCATTAGAAAAAATATCATCTATGATACCACCTCCTCCCTTATCAAAGCAACCTGAGAGCACATCTGGCAATGATGATGATGAGTGGGATTAATATTTAATTTCCTGTAGGAAAATTAATTTTATTAAAGAATGCTATAATTACCTTCAAACATTAAATTATGTATAGCTACTTTTCATAGATTTGAGTTGCCTATGAAAACATTTGCAACCATTGTTTTGATTAAAAGGTCAATTAATTTTTGAACAAAAAATGAAAAGTAATTTTGTTGAAGCTTGTATTACATGATTGTGATATATTTTGTAAAGATGTATATATATATTTTAGACTGTTTGTATGCTTAATAAAATATTATTCTGCTGTTTTTTGTGTTTTAAATTTTCATGTTTGCTATCAAATATATGAATAATTTGTATATTTGGTTTAGCAATGTATTAAAAATTGTTTGTGCTATTTGATAAATTTATATTACCTATGAATTTTCTTATGTGTTATAAATTCATGTCTTATTTCCTTTGCTATTTGATTGAACTTTAAAGTTCTCATTACTGATTGATTTCAATGTAAATAACAAATAAAATTTATTTAAGAGAAGTTATTAAGTTAAAATTTAACAAGTCTTTATTGATTTTATGAAACATTAAATTTTAACTGCACATTTCCTATATTTTTTAAATTTTATGAGTTTTAATGATTGATTTTGCTTTACTATAGAAATTTTTTTTTTCATATTTTAATACCTTACATACTATTAGTACTCATTTGTACCGTTTAATTGAGATGTATCTAAAATCTTAATAGTTAATGTATTTTGTTAGTTTTTAAAGATAGGGCTAGTAAAAAATATGATTCATTTCTCAAAATAGGGATAACAATGACAGCATTATGTATTTGAAATGAATATATAATATGAAATATGAGAATTTATGATAATGATAAAAAAAGTTGAACTACCATTACTTGAGATCTGTTTTAATCTAGTGCACAATAAAAAGGGGCTTCGATAAAAATTTAATACAATTACATTTTAACTGTGATCATCAATAATATTTGCTTTTATCTGTCATTTATTGTCCAATTATAATAAGTATTCCTGCATTAAATATTTACATTTTAAGCTATTTGATAGCATTGTATGGTTAAAAACGAAAATTGTTCTGTCCAATTCATCTAATATTTATATACCTGATTGATATTTTTTCTGATAGCAAAGATTCAATATTTTCAGTTGAATATGCATTCTTATTCTCATAATTTATCATAAACAATCAAAACCATCAATGTAGTTAAAACAATTGGTGTCACTAGATTGTTGAAATTATTTCTTGAAATATTAAGTTATTTTGTGTACATATTTTTATTGAAAGAACAATGTTTTGTATAAAGTCAATTTCTTAGTCATACTGACTAGTGTCTGAGTATGTAATATGTGAATAATGTCTAAAACATGTTGATTACAATCATTATATATATATATATATATATATATTAATATACTAGGATAAATTGTATATTATAGTTTATATTACACTTTATAAAGCTTTATATGAAGGTACAATTTATATTTCAAATGGAATAAATTAATTTTTATTATATATGAAATAAATAGAGGATATAATAGAGTGAATATGTAAAATTAACTTTAATTTTTTTCTTCAATTATGAATTCTATATTTTAAAATACAAAAATTATAACTGCTTTAGACTACAGAAACTTCTTGTTGTGCAATTTTCAAACACAACTCTCATAATGTGTTTTAATGAATAAATTGGAATTAATTTTACTGGCACTAGCTACACTTTTCTCCAACTTTTCTATAACTGAGTCATCCACATCTACAGATTGGCAAAGAATCCATGCACCCCCTAGAACAAATAATTGATTTTAGATTTTTTTTTTTTTTTTTTTTTTTATTTAAAAAAAGATAATGTTTATTTTAAGAATCTTTGATAAATACAAATGGTTTTCATTCCTGTAGTAAATTTTTCCTTTCTAATATTAGAATAAATTATTTGTTTTTTACAATAGCAAAGCATTAATTATTAGGTCTTTATGTATTTTCTGTAACCCTCGATTTATTCAACAAATAATTTAAAAGTCGCATTCAACGAAATTTTTTGGTACATAAAGATGAATATTTATCCAGTTGGAAGTTTTGTTGCAAATAAAATATACATTACATATCAAAAGAAAATATAGTAGAAAACCTTAGTATATATAATCCGGACTAGTAGGGGGATCTAGGTCGTATGAATTAATGGATATATAGATTAAACAAAATTTATAAATTGAGTCACAAGGTACAGAAAAAAACTACTGTATACAACAAAAATTGTAATTTGAATTAAGAGAATGAAATATAACACTGTATTCGAGTGAATCAAATGTATAGATTGAGTATACAATAAATATCTGATGAGAAACTATTTTTATCAAGTTGGTCAGGCTCATCTACTATAATTCGATTTGTCAGGCTTACTATTACTTATGACACTTGGACAAGCCAAGATTGCTAGTCGAAGGATATGCGAAATTAAGACAGAAGAGTGTATCTTTTGTTATAACCAGAGCACCACAAAGGTGAAAGTACGTCTTAGCCTTAAGACTCCTCCGATAGATGACACCATCAGAGGATCAACTCCTTAATTTTGACATTCGTCTGAAGATGGAGGAAATTTTCTTCCATGTAGACATTTTATTACACCCATATAGTAACTGCTCAACAACCAAATACAGGACTTTCGATTTCACAGATTTAATGAGCCCGTATATCGCATGTACTCGGTGGATCTTTGGCGGAATTGGGAATCGAACCCAGACCTTCCGGACGGAAGGCCGATAGTAGCTGAAACCACTAGGTTACCGTGACGTTACACGCTTACTGGTTGAAAGAAACAACTGATATTTATTTACTTCAGTGGTTATTTTTTGAATAATTGAGAAGGAGATGTTTCGAATGAACGGTTTGACTCATCCGATGTCGACACAACACTCCAGCTTAAACTAAAATTCATTATTGTGCAAACTCTTTACATAAACATTATGTTCGTATGTATGTATATGTGTACATCTAAGTAACTGGCTGGATTAATGATGATTTACTGTATTGTTCATTATGAATTCGTTTTAGAGAAGTGTCTTTAAATAATAGTAGTTGAGGAATTTGAATAAATATCAATATAATGTTTTATATATAAATCACCTTTATTGTGAAAGTACATACTTTTCTTGTAATTTTTTTAGGCATATCCCAAATCAGGTATAATTTGGCCAATATATTCTGCGGGTACATATATTTACAAAATGATGTAAAGGAGCCTGCTGGTCTTTCCTTATTGATTAACGGTCTTAAGTGGGTAAATATACATTTTTTGCACCGTAATATAAATGCATTTGTAATGCTGCTAAAACGTGGGTGATTACCGAAAGCAATGAAGAAATCGTATCAATTATTGAAAGAAAGGTACTGCAAGGTATTTTAGGAGGTATAAAATGCAATGATACATCGAAAAGAAGAACATTATTTCAATCCAAAGATTGGAATGGAGAGGACAGCTGATCAGGATGGAAGATGATCGATGCACCAAAAATATCTTCGACGCTAAGCCAATTGGAGCTTGAAAAAGGGGAAGATCGAGGATCCGGTGGATTGACTGTCCTGAAACAAATCTGAAGATTCTGAAACTAAAAATGGAAGAGTCTATTAAATCAGAGGGAGTCTGGAAACCAACTCTGCGGAAGAGCATGGCCCACCATGGTCTGATGCACTCCTGAGGAAGGGATGAACGCGTGTATTGTAACACTGGAAGTTCAGTACAAAAGCCAGCTGTCAGATTATGAGTTTCATGCCATTTTCCGCTAAGATTAGCAAAGTAAAGCATCCTTTGCTACAGGCAGTGATTGGGAGGGTGATTACATATCCTCACTGAGTTCCTGGAGCTCCGTGGGCTGGGGACGCGTCCCTGTTAATATATGATGTTCAAAGTCTTCCCACTGGTGTGTAGAAGAGAGTGCCAGATCAGGCCTCGTCACCTGATCGTGGCTCAAAATTACGAGGCAGTTGATGATAAACTATAATTCAAAAGCCATAACATTAAGGCCTAAACCGGGGCTCACGCCTGCAGCGCTATCTACATATGTCAGACTATGACAATAGACTCTGTCAGATAAATATGCCTTATTTAGAATGAAGTACACTGAGGAAATATCCTATAATATTCTTAATTTTATCTGAGTACTAATTTTTTGCCATTATTTGCAACAACATTTCTAATGAATGGATAAAAACCCACCGTGGTAATTGTTATTATAAAAAAAAAGCTATAATGAAGCTGAATATTTCTTTTATGTAGTTTAAAAGAAACAAGGGATCTTCCACAAATTTTAAAACCGAATAGTTAATGCTGTAGGCTTTGGTTCAACAATGTTTAAGTTTGATCTCTACCTCGGGTATGAATGCTTCTTGTGATTCGAGATTTACTTTAAACTGTAGGTTCCTGTCTAATTAGCTCTCATATTCACTAGTGACCGCTGAACGACAAACAAACCACCTAAAAATCTTTGAAATCTGGAAAAAATTCTTTTACTGGTCTTAAATTCTTAATAAACAAATATTTCCAACCAATAGATCTTAGAGACCAAACATTTTCATTCACTAAAGCAGAAACCAAAATCTCTACTTTCGAAGGATCTCATAATTCAATGGATTTTCTTCTAAATTGAGATCTTAGCACTAAATATTAAAAATTAATAGATCTCTTTTCTACAGATTGCAGGAACCGAAAATCTTCCTGTATATCTTAAAAATTAAAATTCTTTAAAAAAAATCTTTTAAACTATTTAATTTGTCAAAAAAGAGACGCATCTGTGAAAATATGTGAAAGAAACAAAGTGCTAAGTAGGGAAATTATATGTGCATTTTACATCTCAAGGTCATTAATTTCCAGCTATTTCAAATTTCATGTATAGGTAGTGTATACGAAATTAGTATTTACGAATCCCAAGTATTAAAAAATTAATTTTTCATCACAAATTACTAGTTGGTAATTATTGTCAATAATTAATGTGAATAATTTTGACTATTCAATTTAGTTATTTTCCTTAAAATATTTATTATATGAATCAATTCATCGAAAATTTAGTTCATAGCACAGAGAGTGTTGACAGCATATTTGAAAACAATTAATTAGATTGGTGTTATATAATGTACTATAAACCTGAAATCATTATGTGACTGAAATACCTACTTCATTTTTAGTTTGATAAAAGTACATGCTTTAAAACGTGTATATCATAAATCAAACACAAATAATAATTTAATTTAAAAAAATAACATGCAAATTTACTTCCTGCTTGTGTATACAAGGTGTCCCAAAACAATCGCATAAGCTCTGCATAGCTAGATTCCTCGTTGGGAGTACATAAAAACTGCCCAAAGAAGCGTCCCTGTACAATTCCTAGTTTATGAAAAAAATACAAAAAGCAAAGTATGACGTCACTGCCGGTGCCAGCAAAAACACTTTATTGGACATATCAACGGCAATATTTTCATATCTTTCCAGACGATAATGTTTAAAACGTTCACTGCACATATCGCGCCATTAATGAGTGCGAAATGGAATGACATAAAGCCGCCGGTGAACTGGTATTTTGAAGGCTGCATCCTGCAACTACCGGTAGTCTTCGTATGGTGGCCATGTATTTCGTTCGTGACTGCTGCAACATGTACTTGATGTTCGGTCGATGTAATGGAAATGCCTTACGAACTTTTAGGGAGTATGCTCGTCAATATCTATTGCATATACTGCTGTTCATATGTTCAATAATTTTCTTGCACTGGCAGTGCGTCCTACTTTGTTTTTCGCATTATTTTCGTAAACTAGAGATCGTACAGGAACTTTTCTTTGGGCAGTTTTTATGTACTCCTAACGAGAAATCTAGCTGTGCAGAGCTTATGCGGTCGTTTTAGAACATCCTGTGTATAGACTATGAGATCACATATTTTCCATTTGCTATTAAGAATTATGTAACATAAGTGTAGATTATACAACGCGCGCGTAACTGGTAAGCCTTTTGCAAGTTGCAATCGTTGTATGACTGAAATAAATTACATACAGAGCATTAATATTTTCCTTTTCTTTTTCAACATAACAATATTCTTCTCTTAATCCAGGTTCGAATTCTGGTTCGAGCATGGATGTTCCTCTCTCTCTCTCTGTTTGTCTTTCTTTATCACTTCATTTTTAGTACTAAGATTGCACACCCACTGCGTGCCCCACTGTATAAATGACATCGCTCAGTATAGTGCTGAATCGAATCTTAAGAGCAGCCGGATATTAGAAAAAAAAGTAATTTTTCATGCATCTCTTTCGTTAGAGATAAACTTGCAAATAAAAAAGTCAAAAATATTTATTTAAATGTAATATATTTATATGTGGAAAGCGCAACTACTACTGTAAGTTCCTGTATTGAAACGCTCCTGTATGTATATATTTATGCAACATAAGAAAACAAAATAGCCGCCGCTTTTTCCACTATAATTACGCCTATTGTTGCCGGAGATGCACTGTTGGCCTCGGGCACGACTCAAAATATTCTAAGGGACATTTTTATCAAATTTGTTCGCAAATGATTTTTATGAAAAAATTCTAATGGTCCCAGGCATAAAAAAATTTTCCTTTTTTGGCTTTTTCTACCCTTTTAGAAAATTGATGGAGCTTATGAAATTAATAAATTTAGCAAATGTTTCTAAAAATACCCTCTACAAGAATTCGTGTATTTCTAAACGTGTCTGTGCGTTAAAACTTTGAGAAACGATAGGTATTCAAAGTACACGATAGTAAAATTTCCATCGTTTTTTCCCTGTAATTGCGCCTATTGTTATAGAAATGCACTGTTGGCTCTAAAATTAGCGTCCCTACTGTAAAGCTCGCTTAATCTTCAGAATAGATTGTGTGAGATTCTATCAGACCTTTTACTAAACAACGCTAGGGAAATTTCCTTTCTATTTCAGTATGACATGTCTGAGTGGGCTGCGTGGCAGCGTTTTGTGATTTTTCTCGTGTGAAACGTCGGGAATAAAGTCCAATGTCTATAAAAAAGTTCTTTCGGAAAGCATTATTAATGCCATATACCGATCTTCAGCCGTTAAGCTGTCTAGTAAGGGGTGTGTCAGAAAGAACCTGTAAATGGTGATTGTATTCATTCAATGCATGGGTTCACCAGGGCCTAGTATTAAGACTATGGTCTTTCGCGTAAAAGGTCTCGGATTTCTTCCCAATCGTTGTTAAACAGCCGAAGATTGCGTTTTTGGCCTCTATATGTACTTCTGTCAGGGAATGTGATTGAAGGATTTCTAGTTCATCTCTTGAGATTAGCAAGTACGGTCAGTTATCTGTAAAACGTTCTTCCAAAAGAAAATTTATGTGATGCATATTTAAAAAATACATTATAATAGCTATATGCTATTGTAAGGTATTTTGTAAGTATTCATTTTTTTAAATAAGTTTTTATCTACACCTTCAAAGTAATAAAATGCTGAACAATTCATGGGTTCAATTTTTACTTCGAATGCGGATGTTTGTAGTGATACTCGGAGTCCGTTTTAACAGTCTAATCAAACCTAGAGTGTATAGAGTGGAAAAAAAATATTCAGGGGCTTATCGTGGAATGATAGTAGAATAGCACTCTTACAAATAGAATATTCCAGATTCGATCCCAACTATTGTTAAACAACAGGAGACGCTCATCTGATTTCTGCGTGTCTGTCATAATGGGTGTTTTGGAGTTTTTCTGGCTTCCTCATTTAAGACTCGTGAATAAATCCTCTATCTCTGAAAAGTCATCTTGGAAGATAATAATACAAATTAGATGTTAAAAACTATACAGCAACCTACATATGTTAATCTACCAAATATGTAATCTCACATTGTTACATCACGTTTCGCCAATGTTTAATCTTATTTAAATATACATAAATAACTTTACGTGCCATGAAACTTTTTTTACTGACTTAAACATAATAATTCACTATTATTTGTTGTTAAGTAATCATAGCTTAATGGATATTTACTCGTGATGATTCTTTAAGAATATAACTAGAGAGTTAATTATAACTTACTTAGGCTTACTGATGGAACAGTTTCAGCGCATGACCAAAACGCCATACATCCATTCTCTTCATCAAAATCGGTTATCATTATGTTTTTTGGAAACACTATACCTGTAAAAAAATTATTATTAAAGTTTAAAAGCAAAGAATAATGAACGTGTTCGATATTTCTTAGTATTATTAGTGTATTTCATCAAAAATTTTAAAACTATTCTTAAAATGTAAGAATTTTGCAGAGTTCTAATGAGAGAAAGCAATTTTTTTTTAAAAAAATTCCATTGTTTCAAATACATTTAGATTTTTTGGTGCTTGTAGCCCCAGTGTGGCAATCAAGTTGAACTGAATAGTTTTAATGCTTCTTATGTATATTGTAAGAGGCGACTAAAATGGGCACGTAGCCTTCTCTGGTATAGTCCCATCAGATACCCTGCAATTAAAGATTATATCAGAGGAGTTAATCCTAATATTCTGGAAGCAGGGGACTTGGTTAAGGGTGGGATATAATGCGAATCAGCATACCCTTGAAAAATTTTAAATAAAGAACCCTTCAAAAGTTTAAATATACCGATTTTTTAACAACAACAAGGAATAAAAAAGAATTTGAGATTTGGTCAATGGAATGTTCGAGCATTATTTAGAATGGATCTCTGAATAATGCAATAAGCGTTTTTACTAAATATAATTTGGATGTTTTGGCTGTGTCAGAAGTTAGAGTGACAGTTCGTGATATCCTTGATAAGTGAAACTGCAATATTCATTACAATTGTCCAGATAGGGTACATCGATTCAGCACAGATTTTATAGTTATATATATATATATATATATATATATATATATATATATATATATATATATATATATATATATATATATATATATATATATATATATATATATATATTATATATATATATATATATAGTAAGCAATTGGGATATAAAATTATTAAGTTCAAGCTTCACAGTGAGAGAATCTCTAAAATTTGCATAAAAGGAAAAGTATAAAACAGCAGCATTATTTGTGCGCATGCCCCAACAGTCGGTGAGTAAGAGAATGTAAAGAATGAGTTTTATGATATCTTTCATAAAACTCATTCTATTTAAAAATTACCCATTCAATGCCATTAAGATTGTGTTGGAAGACTTTAACATAAGAAATCGGAAACGAATTTGTTGAAATATATAAAAAAGAATGTTAATGGATGTAGATTATTGAATTTTGCTACATTTTGAAATTTTTTGTTTTTAAAACTTCGCTTGTCTTCTTAAATTGTACACTTTGAATACAAAATAAACTTCATTTTGAATTATCATAACATTTGTTTTTTATTCATTCCCTATTTTAAATGCTGTTAAGCAAACTGAGACACACAAGAAGATTGAAGAAGAAGAAAATTATTCCAATTTTTACATATTATTTTAAACGTGTATATAAAGCAGTAACTTTGAAAAGGAACAGGAAGAGCTTAGGAACAGGTGCAAATTATTTATTATTTTTTTAAATAATGAATACTAAGTAATGAATATTATATTCATATTGTGTGTGTATGTGAATTCTTTTACTATTTTAATTAACCAAATCAATGTAACATTTTAACATTAAAAATGTTTTTTTTTGTTACACACACACACACACACACACACAAACACACACACACACACACACACACACATATATATATATATATATATATATTACTATTTTCATGCTATATGAATTCTATTCCCGTGATTTTTTATTTAGTATACAATTAATGAAAATTTGTATTATATTCATTAAACAATGCGAAGGAATTTTTGCTATTGTTACTTATAGCTCTTGGGCAAGGCAAGCTCTCTAGTCGTCGGCTATGCAAAAATAAATCATAAGGGTGCGTCTTTCGTTTAATCAGAGCACCACCACGAAGATATAGTACGTCTTTGTCTAAGACTCCTTCAATAGATCGTACTACCAGAGGACCCACTCCCTCATTTTTAATTTTTATTTAGAGGGGGAGGAAATTTTCTCCAGACCATTAAATTCATGATAATTGCTGAAAGACCAACCACAGACTTAACGAACATGTATATCCCATTTACTTGGTGAGTCTTTGCCGCCATTGGGAATCGAACACAGAGGGCCGATGCCCTAACCACTTACCTACCACGTCCCTGTATGAATTGGGAATTATGTTTATAAATGATTATATTAACTACATTCATTGTCTTGGAAAAATTACTTGCTGATAAAAAATGGACAGCATAAAATTTATAAGCAATAAAATTTAAACATCGAATTTGTTAAAATAAAATTTGACCAACAATTATATAAGTTAATGAACAACAAGGAAATTTATCGTATACATAAAGTATTTAATTAAGCAAAAATTATTTTTTTAAGTTTTTTTAAAAAATTTCGATCCTATCCACTGTTTTGCAGTGGGAAAACTAAAAGCAATGGAGTCTTTGCTTCCTGTATGCACGTTTGTCGAAATGGGTGCTTGCGAAATTTTTTGTTTTTTTCCTTTGTCGACAAGCGAATAGGATCCACTATTCCCATAAATGTATCTTTGAAGTTTCCCATAATATATAAAAGGCCTGTTATAAAAACCTAACGATTTAGTAACATATGAAAAAAAAAAAAGAAAAAACAAGTTTAACAACGAGAGCCGAACTGCAGACAACATGACTCATGCAATAGTAAACATTCACATCTTATCAAAAAGAGGAATATAAAATACTAGTCTGTACTGGTTGAAAATGAGTTCATAAGTATATTTTTATACATAAATCAGAGATGTACTGCCACCTATTGTCTGTAAGTTCAACACAGTACTCCTCACCAACTGCAAAGACATGAGGAGCTATTCCATTGTGTCAAACGAGAAAACAAATCGATCAAATTCTATCAAATGCTGAAACGGATTCCCCTGCCCAGGCAAGTCATCGTTTCCTTTGTTGGTATGTTAATTGAACAAGATGACTATGGCACTTGAGCATTTGATGATTGTTCACAAGCTAGATCAAAAGATGGAGCCTGGGCACCAGGCAAGTCTTTTCTTCCAGATTGAGCCATTGTTTTTTTGTTAGTTATGTCCAAAAAATCTTTTCTTCCTGAGGAGGTCATTGTTTCCATTGTTGGTAGTGTTGACTAATGCGGATGACTAAAAATGTGAGGAACTGATGATGGTTTAATGGTTACACCTAAAGCTAGAGCCTGTGCACCAGACAAATTTTTTCTGCCAGAGCGAGTTTTTTTTTTTTTTTTGTTTGTGTGTGTGTAGACTGATAAAGGGAATTGTGAGTGATCGATGATGGTTTACTGGCTGAGTTGGGAGCTGAAACTTGCATATGCGACAAATATCTTCTAGATGATCGTCAATTTGGACTATGAAAAGCTAATGTTTTAAGTATTTTCCCTTTTTAAATATAGTAAAGATCATTTGAAAAAAGAATTGACTAGAGCGCTTTCTTTAAAAGAAAAGAAATCGAAACAACATTATTTTACACAAGTCTTACAAAATATACAAATAGGTATACTCAACAACACAATCACACACGCGTAAACAGTCTACTCTTTATACTTACTTATGACAGGAATGTCGACAGAAAGAGGCTCTTCAGCTTTAACCGTGATATCACCTCTGACGGGGGGTATAGTCACTTGCATGTCGGTAACTTCATCCCTAAAATTAGCAAAATATTAAATACTAGATTATTCAATTGGTGAATAAAGTGTTTCATATTATTTTAATTTTTTTAGGAAATGAATAATCTGTTTTTTCTAACCCATCAAAGAATTAGTGAGACGTTTTGTAATTTTACAAAATGCACATCTCTAATAATCAAAGGAACAGAAAAACCATAGTTAATAGTCAAGTGTAATTTACTATATAAATGAAATTTATGAAAATATATCACAACTGAGCTGAAAAAATAGGAAGGCAGTGTGACAATAAAGTAAGAACTTGTGGAAAAAGAGAAAATGGGTACGAGAAATTGTATACAGAAATAAAAAAAAAATAGGTGCACAGTTTGACAATTATTTAAGATTCATCAGCATCAAGAACAGCACAATGAAATGCGGATTTCTTAATCAAAGTACACTCCTCTGTAATCAATACATAACCTAATTAATAAGAAAATGGTTTTTGCATATCTTGATTCGGTACATCTCGAATAAAAGATGTACGTTTATTTGGATATTTTTTTAACTACGCTAAAGTGCTCTTTTCAATAGCAATTTTAATTTTGGAGAAACGTAATTTTCGATGGTCTTAGATAGTTAGATCAGAAGAATGTGATGATGGATAATTGCGAGTTCATGTTTTGCTTACAGAAGGAGGGGGGTGAACGGATATTATTACTTCATATTTTTTTATTTATTTTAGCTTGCAAGATCTCCTTCACCTGAAATCTACAGTTTAAATCGGATTTTGAATGATTGAAAACATCTATACCTGTGGAGGGAATCGAGCTTTCAAATTGTTAACTAAGGATAAAGAAATATGAAATTAAGGGAAAAAAATTAAAGTTCTTAATAAAAATTGACGTTTCCTTACTTGATGGAATTGATGATGTCTATGCGCAGTTGAGAATTGAAGTTAATTCTTCTGCCAAACTTCATCACAATGCAAGTAGGCATTGGCGGCAGGAGACTGTCTGTGTGCTTAATCACATGCCAGGTGTTCATGAGCTGTTATAAATTACACGTAATTTTTTAATGAAAAATAATTATATTATATTTTTTGATAATAGACACTCTTTGTAGAGGTAAAACCACTTATGATCTAACTTTTAGTAGTATCATATTTGAACCAACCTACAGATAAAATTTTAAGATTTTTGGTCTTCACAATTATTTAGTTTAAATCATCAAATAAAGTTATTAAGTTTTCAAGATTTAATAATCAAATGGCCACCAGAAGCTAATACACAGTTAAAACTATAATTTGATTTTCTTTAACACAATGTGTTTTAAATAAAAAGTGTTGCCTTATTCAATCTCCAATATCTCGAATTATTTGATATATCGCAGGCTACCAGTTGAACGTAATTGTATGACATATGAGCATACATCTCGCATTTGCCTTATATTATATTATTCCTGAAGAACTTTTTCATTTATAGTGAGTTGCGTGAGATAGAAAATTCGGAAAATCTGCTAACACTTACTCTCGTAAATGTGTTTGTAAAATTTAGAAAAACGATACTTATCACTAATTGTTTAGTAGTGGTTGGGAACAAGAGAAAATGTATTCTGAAGAGTGCCATTCTACAATTAAGCTACAGTGAGTCTTAATCGCAAATTATTGTTGAATTAATAGACATACTATGATAAGATATAGTTTTTTTATATTTATTACATATGCTGTTGTTTCTAATCTCTCATATCAACTCTGATGGAGTCAGACCAGATCAATGATATCGTTAACATTAATGAAGTCCGATACAGGAAGTGGATAATTGTGAATATCCTCTCAGTCCAGTCCAAGGCAGTCCAAAATATGCTGAGATGATTACTGTTCCTGCAGGCATTTAGGGCAATGAGGAAACCTTTTGCTACCCCGAGAATATGCGAGACCTTTCAAGTGCCGGGAGCTTGTCGGAAAAGACGTGTTAGTCTATCTGTCATAGGGGAGAGATAGGGAAAGCCCTAGTCTTTTGCCTTAAATAAATACTATGAGCATGTTCATTTATTACATCTAATTGAAACAATGCTAGTAAAACTAGAGTTTAAGCCTTTTGTGTTTGTTTTTTCCTTATAGGCCTATTTACAATTATAAGAGTTAGAATTATTATATTTTAACCATTTTTACAATTATATGTAATTTTGCACTCCAAGAATTTTCTTCAACTCATGTAATTATTTTTAAAATGTGATTTTTTTTATTCTGCATAAGTTTCTTGTTCATAGTTTTTAAATCACCGTTGCAATTCACTTGTACAGGATGGGGCAAGCTAATTTCCATAATTCGTATTGCAATAACACACATAAAATATTGAAGATATCTTTTCATTTATTTTTGCATACAAAAATTATGTATTTGAAGTTTTAGTTTACATAGTTTTAAATATCATATTGGGGCAAGTGATTTCCGCCGATGTAATACACAGGGTGAACCTAATTCTGCTGTTTCTCACCACTCTCTCCAGGACATTAGTGGGTATGTTAGACGTTTCTTTTTTTAATGTTTCTTTTAAGGTCTTACAAAGTTTGGGGTGGTCAGTATGGACACGTGACTTTAAATAGCACCACACAAAAAATTACATTTGAAAATATGAGGTGAATGCGCTGATCACTCTAAATTATTTCTCATTGATATGAAGCATCCAAAGAACCGATTTCACTGCACAACCATAGATGCCCTTGAAGTATGAGTTGTTGCTCCGCTCTACTGAAACCATACTACCTCTAAGCGCATTTCATCAAGTTGCAGCAAAACACTCATTCAATATGTTGACATAACGGTATGAAGTAACTCTAAATGTCTGTTCATTTTCCTCGAAAAACCATGTGTTTATAATTACAACTGATGAGATTGGGCACCATATGGTGACATGGGGTGAATGCAAAGACCTCTTATGGAACTCTTGGTGTTCTTAGAGTTGTCGAAATCCCACCAGTGAATATTATTTTATCGTTAAATCCAGCCAACAGAAATGACCCTCATCATTGAAAAAGACAATCGTATCTTGATGATGGACCATGATGATCTTGATATGGTCAAGAAATGCTTCATATGCATTTTTTCGAACATTAAAGACACATTTGGAAAGTTTCTACACAATCATCAACAATAAACTTTTATGGATAAAAAGTATGTTTATCATGCAAGATTTGTCTCATGGAATGATCTGAAATTCCAATTGGACGCATGTTCGCACGCTGTGATGATCACAAAAAGAACACTCTTGGTGTTACGATGTTCTCTGGTGATCTGATTAGACTTGTTCCCACTTTATCCTTTCTCACAGAACCAATTTCTTTTGAATGTTGTCACCCACAAAATGATAGATTTTTGGTCTATAACAGATCCAAAAAGTGCAATATTGAAGTGATTTCGGAAAGAGCGTTGGATTGAAATAAACGAAATACCATTCGAAAAATAGGTCATTACGGAAAATGCACAGGATTTATTACTCCAACGCATGATGACGACTGATCTACAATGCCATACAACTTCATGATCTCCTATCTCGAACGAGACTCTGTCCATTCCATTATCTTTACTACTTTTTGCGTTTCTGCATTTCGAAATAAGAAAGTTAGTCTGCCACACTCTGTATAACTTGCTAAAGAGCCTTGAATGATTTTTTAGATGTCATTTAAAAATAATTGTTTGAAGTTGTAAGACACAAATTAACCTTACTCTTCCTAGAAAAAGGTCTCTGATATTTTCTGGCAACTGGTAAGGATAGTTATTTCTTTAAAGTTTTACATTTTGCATGAGAGAATGTTGAAATGTTTTGAAAATCTGTCATCCTTTTATGTATAAAACCACTATAAACCTTCTGAGAGAGAGGGTGTATAACAATACAATAATTGCCTTAGATAGCTAATAAATATTCACATAATTTCGAGAATTGACATTTAAACCAAGTATAAATTTTTGATTAGGATACGGTACATTGGTGTAACTCTTAGCGAAATTATTTTCTCCTTGCTCAATCTTGAACACCATGTTCACATAATATTTATCAATGGCACCCTTTTTTTTTAATTTCAAGCACCTTGATTTTTCTATCAGTTGAGGAAGCAATCATGAGAAATTAGCGAATTATGTATGCAAACAAATGAACCACAATGTCGATTTCCCTCGAAGCCTACTCAATTTTTGATTTAATTACTGACTATCATGTAATATTTTATAAATTTTCCTATTATTAAGACACGTAAGAAGACCAACATGTCCCAGCGATGATGGAAAATTCAATTTTGATAAACGTGCATGTAAAATCATTCACTTTCTTGCCTGTAATTATAAATATATGTAGATAAAAATTATTATTTTATATCAAAGTATGAAGAGAGTTTCCTTTTGTTTTAAAAAAGCATTGAAAAGGGTAAAAGTAGAAAATTTTTTTCTTTGAAGCTACCAGTATCAGAAATTAACATTTTTATTTGAAGCTATCAGAAATTAACATTGCACAAATATTGTATTTCAGTTCGGAGAAAAGGCTTCCTGACCCTCACTGAAGAGTTCTGTATTAAAGTAGAACGCACTCATTGTATATTAGAAGCAGCTTAGTAACTGGAGTGAAAATGAAACAACAGAAAGTTTTTTTTTTTACTGTTAGAGGGAAAATTGCCCGTAATAAAAAGTTAGTAAGAGACTTCTGTAATAAAAAGCTGAGAAAATAAATGCTTGGACAATCAAAAGTAAAATAGCCATTGTAATCAATACAACAACTGTGATTTATATTCTAGCAACAATAATTATAATATTAAAATTATATAACATTTAATATAGTCGTTAATTTAAATTGAGATGAGCTCTCATAGTTGACTTTGCAAAAACAAAAATCTTTTAGAATGACTGAGAGGAAATTAATTAAATTTTGCAAAATAGGTTATTTTAGAATAATTTTCATTTTAAAATTTTAGGAAATTTTATTGTGATTACTTTTAAATACATAATATATAACAATTATAATTTAAATAAAAAAACATTGAAATTTGTACCCAAATTACTATAATTTAAAAAAACTATTGAAATTTCTTTTCAAGCAAAATAATAAGTAAAAATAAATAAATAAGAGAGATTTTTATTTATTTACTTTAATTTTAGAAGTGGTAGAGTATGAAACTGTCAAAAAGAAAAATAAATTATAGTAAAATATTTAATTTAAAAATTATTTTTTATAATTTGTTGAATATTGTTTCTTAGCTCAAACAACATTTTTCTATAAATTTTTGTAAAGCCAGAAATAAATTTGTCTGCTTATATTTCGTATTTTCATTTTATCATTCTTCATTTGGCACTTCATTAATTTTTTTAAAAGAAATTTACGATTATATATACACACACACATATATATATTGGGCAAAGTTAATTTTAAACAATATTTTTTTATATCTTGAGTAGGGTGTTAAATTTTATATATTTTGATCTTCAATAACTTTTTTTATATGAGGATTTGCTCAGAATAAAACAGAAAGTGTCTTTAAAATTAAAAATAGTCTTATTTTTTGTAACTGTACTTACAAGAGGTGGGAATACAGTTATGTAGTTCTCTTCACACTCTCCAGGAGTTGGAACCATAGGAATAGCGATGCCTGGTTTGAGTAGGAAAAGAAAAGCGAAGGCTAAAACGAAGCAAATCTCCATCACAAAATATGCATACAGTTTATTCATGGTCCACACGTAAAAAAATTTCTCATCAATGATCCGATGCCGATTTATAAACTTTTAACTCAAACAATAAAATGATGGATTAGATTCAGGGCGGTTCATATCATCACAGTATTTTCTCATCAGGAACAAAGCTGAACACGATAATTTCCCCAGAATTTTCCTCTTGATGAAAATTGTAACCGTTACTGTGTGTGGTTCGCTCTTATTTAATTGCAATAATCTCCTCAAACACAATTATTCATTATTCTTTTCTCTGAAATCATGTGATCTTATAAATGAATATTGAAACTTTTTTGTGTAACAGAATTTGACCAGATAAATCAATATTGGAGGATAGTTATTTAATTGTTGGTGAATTTTTGTGGTATTTTTATGTGCAGCTAATGCAAGAATGTTTTTGAGAGAAATTATTTTAAAATAATTTATGTAACATTTTGTCTTTTTACAAACTTTGAGCTGATAATAATTTCGAAAATTTATTAAATTCCCAAAGAAGTTGATCAGATTGGTTACATTTATGGTTTGGTTCACACAAGTTGAATTCCTTTTAAAAGTAGTCAAAGTTTAAATGTCTATGAGGGTATTACAAACATTGATGGTTTGGTTGCTTTTCATTTGCATATTCTTTGCTTTCTTCTTTCCGTTATTCTGCGACAGTAAAATAGTCAATTTGATCACATCATTTAAGAACTTGGCAGAATATTTATGGATGAAAGGACATTTTACGAAGGAAGAATATAAATATAAAATAACCAAAAAAATATAATAAAAGAAAATGTTCATTTGACAATTTATGTATTTGTTGTTGTTCTTAACATATCTGTTTATTTTTTTATCCTGTTTTTTATTCTGTCTCGTTAACAACCAATAAGTTAAATCAGATCCATGAAACCATGGATTTACGAAAAAACCTAAATAAGAAGAGACCTGCGAAACAAGCCATCTTTTTCAACTCCTCAGCAGGAAAGTAGATGACCAGGGGTAATGTGCGTGATATTGCATTTCTTACACATAATGGGGATCTTGCTTCCTTGATCAGTTATAAGATATCTTAAATGTCCACTTTTGAGTCTTGATGATGCTGTCTGCTGCAGATGACTAGCCTTAAAAGCGACAGAAGTTCTTGGTTGTTTGTCGTCATACCAGACGTGAAATGGGAGAGAACACCAAGATGAAGCAATCGTAGTTATATGTTTATATATTTAAAAGGCGTTGTCTGTCAACTGGAAATTGGCTGTGATAAATTTATTTTTCACAAATGAATTATAGATTATATTTCCTCAACGAAGGTAATCCTTTATAACATGTGCTGAATAACTAAATTCAATTTGACTTATTTGATATTATATTTTCCCTGCTTCTAAAGCTTAATTTTATTTAATATGTTTACAATTATTACTTACAATAACAGTAACACAATCTTAATAATAAAATGTTTTTCTAAAATTTTTTGATAGACATTTAATGCAATATAAAATTTATATAAATGGCAAAAATCGAAATATTATTTTTAAAAATATTTGTTTTGCCATTATTAAACGATAAAATGGTAAGTGAATTCATAAAAAAATTATTTATCTATAATTATCTTATATTTTTATTCTATTTTTTTAATGTAAAATATTAATCAGAGAAAAAGATTTTATTTATAAATAGAAAGCACACACAATAAAACTTCACATAAACTTCACATTAACCAAACTTCACATAAATGTAAATAAAAATATATAACATATTTCGTATTAATTTCGTTTTAATATTTGTACGTATTGAATGCTTCGTATATTCAATTAATTAAAAATGTATAAAGTATTTGGTAAAAAAATGATTAATGATGACTTCCTAAAAGTATTTTAAAGATTAAAATCACACAAACCTATAAATCTCGTATATAATAAGAGAAACATAATAGATCGAAAGCAACAATATATCTACAAATTGTAATCTAATTTTGTAATTTTTACAAATTGTTATCTAATTTGGCGGAGTTAGTTCATTTGTTTGAGTGAATGTATAACTGCTTTATTTTCTTGGTCGGTGCACATTTGCAATTTTATCAACAATTTTGCTTTTTAAATAACATAATCAAGAGGCCTTAAGTGTGAATAAGAGTTTTCAAGGTACGAAGTGTGTGTGAAATCTTTAAAATTATCTCAGAATTCCATTTAAGCTGACCTCATTCAGAATCAAAGTGCAGGTGGAGTGGAGTGGGGGTGGAGGAGCAGGATGCCCCCGGATGTTTCCGATTCCTGCTCTTGACACCGATATCACTTGTTTGCAGACTTAACGTTCAAGGTTAATGGTTTACCTGAAGTGCCTCTGCCGACTGTTTTGAGCAGTGGTCATAAATTATCTCCTCTTTTTCTTCTCCTTCCCATTTTGAGTCGAAAGTTTCTGCCGTTTGTTGAACTGCTTTCGTCGCTTATTGTTCTGAGAATCCAGCCTCAAGGAACATGATATGATTTTTAAATACGCAAAGAGATTAAAAATTTACTTTTATTGATTCATATATATATCTGTGTGTGTATTTATATATGATATATATAATCGCGAACTACGTATTGTGGAATAAAGAAGGTATGACATATTTCTCAAAAATACAATTAATTATAAAGCACAAAAAATAATATAAATTTTATATAATTTTATAATTAAAACATAAAGCATAAAATTATGGGCAATGCATCTCAAGTTTCGAGAAAAAGTGATTTTTAAAGCATTTTCCCAAACATGAATATTAATTTTCATAATGATTTCTTTATATTTCTAATCTTTGCATATTTAATTATTGTCATAAGTACAAAGGGAAAGTAATTAAATATAGAATGGAAATGAAATTATATGGAATCAAGAATAAAAATAAGTCAAAAAAAATTTCTTGCATCTTATCATATAGAAAAAAAGTACCAATCAACCACAATATGGTTCAATGAAAAGAAATGACTTTTTAAGCATTAGTATGATATTGCTTGATTTTAATTCTCAGGAAATTTAGCTACTTAAAATGTTATTTCCAAATGAAAATAGTGGTAATGTTTAGTTTTATGTATATATAAATACATAAGTGTTCAAGTCCGTACATGTATCGATTTTGCTTTATTTTTTTATTAGGAATTTTAAAATTATTCTCGTGAATATGTGGTTTATTTGCCATAACTAAGGCACTCAATTTCGCAGATACAAGTGTGCGTGTGTGTGTGTGTGTGTGTGTATATATATATATATATATATATATATATATATATATATATATATATATATATATATATATATATATATATATATATATATATATATATATATATATATATATATATATATATATATATATATATATATATATATATACTCCACTCTAACCTTTTTTACTCAAAGCTACAAATAATATTGCTGTGTGAATGTGAAAATAAATTTAGAAATGTTTTTGAAAATAACGGTATTTTTTATTGGTAGTAAATTGAATCTCATTTCTTTATTCTGTAAGAATACAATAACAATGGAATTCTTGCATAAATAAGACTAGAAAAAATTCAATCACGGTCTATGCAAACACAGGCACAGTTACACAGATATTCTAAAATTCTGCGTACTTAAAGCGCTTCAATTTTTTAAGAAAACGTGGTGATTTTTTTGTGAAAAAAAGTATCTCTCTCATCCTCTTTATTGCAAATATAAATCCTTGGTTGCGCAACAGAGAGACAGGGAAGCAGAGGCCTCTCCACGGAGCGGGTTCGTTTGACCCCTGAAACCGAGTGAAGTCGGTCACTACCACCGCTGTCACTTCCTGGGTATATAAACTAGATCCAAATCCGGGACCGGATAAGTATTTCGAGATGAAGATGGGAATCAGCAGAAACCGCTCTCTGGCTCTTCTCTCTGCGGCTCTTTTGCTGCTGAGTAGGGTACCTGAGGGGCGATCACAGACTCTGCTGCTGGGTGCATGCCCCAACCCACCCATGCAGCCCAACTTCTCCGCTCAGGACGTAAGTGCGATTTTTTACTAGATTTCTTACTAGTGCTGATTTAGCGAGGGAAATTCAAAAATAAAGTCCAGGTTGTTAAGAATTGTTGACAGAACTAGTTTTTGATGTAAAATATTTTGAATTTTATTTAAGGATTTCCCTTGTTATTCTGTTTTTTTAAATTTTTAGTTTACTCATTTTGTTTACAAATACATAGTTCATTGTTAGGGCAAAGGTTCGAGTATTAAACTCACATACAATTTACTGTGTATGTTAGAAACCTTTTGTTTTGGTTCCTTTACTCCCTGATAAAAAATGCTATTTCCTCTATTTCTTTTTGAATATTCTTCGCTTTTTATAATTTTAAAATCAGTAGCTTAGATTTTTACTTATCTAATACAACATTCATATAAAATCCTAAAAAATGCTTGTTAAGTTTCTCTCCTGCCTTTTTCTTTTAGAGTTTTTCATGGGGATTTCTTTATACTTCTTCTATTATCCCAATGTTAAATATGGCAAGAAGATATTTAATATTTATTTTGTTCTAGTTAAACAATGCCTATTGCGCAGAAAAAATAAAGTTACTGACAAATTAAATGTTTTTAAATGTAAGTTTTAAAAAAAAATGTTAACTTAACGTTTTAATAGTGTTATCGATTCATTCAAGGAAAGTGCACTTTTAATTATTTACAGCTTAAATAATTTACAAAAATGGCCTCTGACATTTTGATGGAAAAAATAAAATTCTCCGCATTTGTTTCACAGTGAGAAACTATAGCAATGAACCTGAACCAAAACAAATTTAACTTTCATGGACACTAAAGTTATTCAATCATAACTCATTTCCTTTTCGTACATATCGCCGATAATTTTCCGCAAATAAAATTTTATTCCGAGGACATTTGTTGAAAGTAAAGACTATTAGACTTTGCTTTGTAAGTACTTGTCTGAGAACATTTATTTTTCCTCGTTCAGTTTATTGTGAGATTTCTACTGAGGAAAATACTGGGATTTATGATGTGTTAAGCATGGTAAAAACTGGGAAGAAAAATACCAGAATTTAAACTCAAAAATATGTTTCCTTTATTACATCGCAATAGAATTCATTTATTTGAAAGGAAATTTAAGATTTAAAGTAACAAATTACATTTACATATACTATAATACCGTTATTTAGAATTTATAATCCAAAAACTTATTGCAAATTCAAATTAACTTTAAAAAATGATAATTATTATTGTATACTTAATTTTATTATCTGAAAACTGTTAAATGTGTGTGCGTTATATGTTATGCTTTATATATATATATATATATATATATATATATATATATATATATATATATATATATATATATATATATATATATATATATATATATATATATATATACATACATACATACATATATATATATATATATATATATATATATACATATATATATATACATACATACATACATACATACATACATATATATATATATATATATATATATATATATATATATATATATATATATAAACACTCTAAATTACTTATATTCTTAATTTTTTATATAAGCTTTGCACTATGTAAAATTTAAATGTATGCATTCCATAATTTATAGTTTTGTGTGCTAGAGATAAAATATATGTATCTATATATATATATCCCTTTTGTTCCTTTGCAATAAAGGGATGAAGTTTCTTTTTTTCATTTCCGTATTTAGTCTAAAGAAACAAATTACGTATTTTATATTTTTAATTCCGCTTTTTATAAATTAAAATTTTATTTTTTGTTAAAGAATTATATTATGCTCAAATGCAGACGCATGCGTGCATGCAATTTAAAATTAATGAATAAAATTTTAATTTTATGGTTGTGCACACAATAAATAAAATATAAAGTTTATTTTATAAAATGATTCCAATAAAAAAAAAGAAATAATCAATGTATAATTTTTCTTAATTCGCTTCAGAATTTACTTCATTTTATATATAAACATCATTGTTCCCTGTCACCTTAATGAGAAGGAATAAATATTTTATCCCCTCCATTTTAATGCTTTTGATTTCTTCTTTTCTTGTTTTTATACTTATTTTTTCTCGCGTTTCCTTTTTTCTTAATTTAAAATATCTTAAAATTTATTTTGTATTTCTTATAATAAATTTTCTTTCAAAGTAGTACACTCTCATCATCAACCTTTTCAAAAAAGAAATTAAATCCTTTTTTCTTTTCCTAAACGATAAGTTATATAAGCACTTTTAGAAATACAGATTAAAAAAAAGAAAGAAACAGTAACTACACAATTCACAGAGTATTGTGTGATAGTGAATGAAATGAATCTTTTTTTTTTTATCTTAAATTTTGCTTTTGCAGTTCCTGGGTCGCTGGTACGAGGTGGAGAGGACATTTGTGATGGCCGAGGTCGGCTGGCGGTGCATCACCGTCGACTACAACCAAGAAAATGACAGAATAAAAGTGGAGACCGTCGGCCAAGCCGTGTAAGTGCCCACGTTCAATGTGAAATCATTTTTATTCATAGTGTGTGACTTACAGCATCACATTAATTATTTTTTATGTAAATGTATCATGAATATAATAGACTCTAATTTTACGAACTCAATTAATTTTATAATCCTATTTATCGATGATAAAGGATAACATGGAAAAGAAGGAATTATTTATTGATGAAGAACAACAGTTCATTTCATTTTCTTTCAAACAAAGTGACTACAAATGTGAAAAAACTTTTATTTGTGAAAAGAAAACGAAGCTGTATGATAACTTAACAGATATTATATAGGATTATTTCATCGTTAGGATTTAGTTTTCAAAAATTTAAATCCGAATTTATTAATTTTTTTCACACTACTTTTTTTAAATAAAAAAAAATTAAATAACAACTTTTTTCTGTTTGTACTTCCAAAAGTCAGAATTTAAATAATGATAGTTAATTTTTATTCTAAAACCTGTGATTATATTTTAAAATAAGATACTAAATGAATTTTAATTAAGGAATTAATAATTAATTAAATTTCATATCTATTTCAATTAGGAGTAAATCAGACACCTTTTTATAAATTTTTGCATAAAAGGATTGATTCTGCTGCTACTAGGGCATACAGTTTCACATGGACACTGCAAACATCCTTACCAAAAACACTACAAACATTCTTATTCGAGACGGTAATGGAGCCCATGAATTGTAACACTAAACACGAAGAAACTAACTATTTAACTGCCAGATCAGACATGAATGGATAGAAATCTTGGATGAAATTGTTTACGATATAACTTTAACAATCTATCATTATCCTGCTTAGATCAAAACTTAATGCCACTTCAATCCACTCATACTAAAAATTAAAAGATTAAAATTCATTTTCGAGTAAAATTATTTGCCTAAAAATGTGTCCTAAAATGAATTTTAAGACTTTATGAGACAATGACCTCACCTTGCGTAAAACTCAGTTTTCATTGAAATGTTTCATGAACAAGACTGTAGAAATATTCAGAAATGTCACATGACAATGTTGAGTCATAGTGTAAAATTACAAATTATTTTCACTCTGATTCAATATTGTAATATTTATTTTGTATTATCTTATCTTTATATTTTTTCAATATTAATCATTTTTAACAATATTATGAAACAATGAAAACAAACATTTTTGAAGTTTGATCTTTTAATCTCACGTGTTCGTTAAAAATATTTGTTAGTATTTATTTTTCCTTATCATAGGAAAGTAACAGATGTTAAAGTTACGAGGTCTTTTGTTCACTTAATGGTTCTTTGTTTGCTTCGAGCAGTTTTTGAAGGAAATGAATGCTCTTTCATAATTTTTCACGGTTATGGTGAAATGAGAAAATAATGACTCTTTAACAGCTGAATTAGATGAAGAAAAGCACATTTGATAAAGTACTTGAAAAGAAAGCATTTATAATTCAATGTGATTCCCAACTTTTTTCTTTCCATTTGATTGTTAACTACCTCCCATTTCACAAAGAATGTGTGACACCTCGCATTCTTTTATAACATAATTATAGCACTAATAACTGAACATAAAATACTTAACGAGAAAAATTTGATTAAGTATGAGAGTTTTTCACTCTCTCAAACTTAGTCAAATTTTTCTATATTAATTTCATTAAATTTTCATCATACCTTATCATTTCTGTAAATTTTCATCAAATTCCTTATCATTTCTATAAATTTTTCTATATTAATTAAAGGGAAATGGCTTTTTAGGCTTGCGTTTTGTTACTTCAACTTTTTAATTCCTCATATTTTTTATTAATCTTATTTTCATTTTTAATTTTAATAACAAAGAAAGTAATTACGTGAAAATTCGATTTTTTTTTTCGATTTATCATCTTAATTCACACAGAATACTATCGATTAATTTTAAACTACCTTTGACCTCAAAGAATGCTGTAGATCCCTTTGCGAATATTTATCGTAACTTACACTCCCCAAACATTTGATCTCATTTGCTATTTTAGTATTAAAAATTTTTATTATTTTTTTCAATTATGTACATTATATAAATATGTTTTAAACAGAAAATGTATTTTTTAAAATGTCAAACTTCAAGCAATTTTTTCTTATTTTTATTGCATCATGTATCCTGCTGACTATTTGTATTAACCCAGAGTCTCAAAATCCAATCGAGTTTGAGGGACGAGGTCACACACTTATACACTTCTTTGCAACTAATATTAGAAGAGTTTTAGACCTTACTAATATTTAATGTGTCCAAGCCTTCTCAGCATGGTGGCTTCTGATTAGACTAAACGTCATCATTTCCGATACTAATGTAGTCAATCCCACTCTTAAATTCAAGATGAAGATAGTAATAAAAATTATAGCAATTTGCCTGTCGGTGAAATGTATTGTTTATTGTTTCCATTTATACAGTCGTTTTTATTCTAATTTATTTTTGATATTTGTACTATGAACAGTTGTGCTTTTTATTACTTTTCAAATTATTCTTGACTATAAATAACATTTGATATTTTCGGTTGAAAGAGGATATGCATCCTTAAATTATTTAAAACTAAGCTCTTGTCATGACAGTCCATATGTGGATACCTTCAGTGCCGATATCCATTTTTCTAAACGAAGGCCCTGAAGTACGAAACCTGTGTCCCGGTTAGGTGGACAGCCTAAAACGAAACCCACAGCATTTAGTTCCTAAACATGCTTGGTACTCAGTTTATCGACTCTCTGAAAGGGTGAGAGGCTGAGTTGATTTTGCCTAAACCGAGAATCGTACCTTAAACATTTGCCTTAGGAGCCTTAAGCTCTCCCATTAATCCATCGGGTTTGCCTTAAATTATTTGCAAAAAACTAAAATATATTATTTTGAAAGCAGGAAGATCAAAGTTACGATAATCAGAACAAAGAATTTAGGGCAAATATTTTAGAATTCTGAAAATTAATGACTGTTTTAAAGCCACATTTATTTTATTTTTGTGTTAAGATATTTCTTTTACAAAAAAAAAAGAAAGAAAACTTGATAAATTCTTGAAATTTAATGAATAAATCTAATAAAGAATGGGTCACCTTAATTAAATAATTAATTTATAACATGCCCATTATTTAAATTCTTTTGTTTCATGATTGTAGAAAAACAACTTATGATAAAATTAAGAATTTATTCATAACCAGAGAAAAATTATAACATATTTACTTAAAAGCATTTTGACTGTATCATGGGGATATTTAAATATGCGGTGCTCAATAATTATTGTGTTATAAACTGCAAAGTAAGCAAATTTTAACATTATAAAAATCAAAGATTTCGAATGCTACGATAATGTACATGAAAGACAATCATTTTATTTAAGGGAAATGTACAAAGACACGTTTATTCTAATGAATTAAAATAATTCTTCTAGACGTGTGGCCCCCACACGATGAATCCTGTCAGATTAACGCCCTCTAATATAAATTGAATATATGAAATCAGATGTTATAATATGTGACATGCACTGATGCTTCATACATTATAGTTGGCTCGTATTAATGATGAAAATGTCATACAGACAGTGTAAATGATGTACTTAATTCAGAGATTTTTTCTATTATTGCTTGCTTTTTATTTAATGTTGTTGCACTAGCATTCTTTTCATTGATTGAGTTTCTTTATGAAATCAATTAGCCTTTTTGCAAGTTAGATATTTATTAGCAAAAAATAACTTTCAGAGAGAGAGAGATTAAATAAATCATAAGCACAAGTTCATTATTTTTAAACAATTATTATATTAAATGTAAGATAAATATGTTATGAACATTACATAGGTAAAAAATGAAAAAATTTTATTACATATGTTGGAATAACTTAATGCTGTATCTTTTAGTGTGCGGCGTGCCATGTCAGCTGTCGCAACGTTTTCACCAAGTAATCCGGCTCGAATTATTCTGAGGGGAGAGGGATGTAAGTATTCTGAACTCTCAAAATTTTTTTACTTATTGAATACATTTCATATGAAAATCAGGTTTATGGAATTTTTGTTCATAGAACACACAATGTATTCTGAACTCATACTTTTTTATTTATTTAATACATTTTAAATGAAATTCAGGTTTATGGAATTTTTGTTCTTAGAACAATGTAAATTGAGATTTTTGATTCTCATGTAATTATTCTTATTGTAATTACTCATTCATAATTTCAGCGTTGCCAACACAAAGCACAAACTATGTCCTGTGGACTGATTACGAAAATGCAGCTGTGGTCTGGTCTTGCCGAAACGTTGAGCCTCCCCTGCCCATTTCTGGCTTCGACTTTTTGAGAAATTTGTCTCATACAGGTACACTTATTTTATTTTGTTTACCTATAATTTAAATTATTTATTTCTTTCATTAATCTCAGCAAATAACTAATTCACTTATTGACAGCAAGTTTTAAAAACTCTTATCTCTTTAGAATCCTATAAAAGTGGTGTGCTTCTTCAATATTTTTAATTTATATTCTTTTTAACTTTAATATATTCTAATTAGTTTAAATATCTAAGTATATATATAATATATGCATGAGTATAAATAATTTGGGTACAATAAAATGATAAGCTCAGTATGTCAAAAAATGTGAAATTTTGTGTATAATTGTAAATACATGAAATATGAAATAAACATTCCGGCAAAAAACTGAGAATTTAATTAACAGAAACTGTAAAATATTCCCTAGTAAAAATTGATTTCATTAAACCATATGATAAATCTGTCAGCGTTAGTTATTGCGATAATTTTCACTCTCATGTTGACCTGCTTAGCCATCTAATTATTTAATGCTGCTCATGAAATGTATGTTTTCCTTCTAAATCAGTAGATGGCATTCTTATCAGACGACGGCAGATTTTTGATAATTTCAACTAATAATTATCAGACAACGTAACTGGGTGAGCAACAGAATGCCGTAATTCATTCGTAAATATATTGGAGTAAACATTAGTTTGAATTCTATTTTTGACTTAATTTTTCGAAGCATGTATTTTCGCATTGAATGTATTGAAAGCATATATTTTCGATATTAAAATCATTGGTTTTAGGTAATGCAGTGGGAGATCAGTTAACAAACAGTTCAGACTGCGAACAAATCCGACAACGAACGCTTTCACGAAAGATTTTTGTGTTCGAACAAGAGCACATATTCGGATAGGGTACTAAAACGAAATTCTGACGAACACTTCTCGGCTCTTGGAATATGATGAGTGGAATTGCCAAACTCAACGGACTATAAATCGTTTTTCATCTCTCTTAAATTATGTTGCCTATTAAACTTCAAAGTTTGTACTGGAAAAAATTTTTCCAATAGAATATTTATATCCAAAGTAGACAATCAGTTTTGATTTCGATTTTATTCAAAACCGAAATTGATTTCAATTTGAACACCAATCTCGTTCATTTGTTGAAGAAGTGGGAGATTATCAGAGCATGGATCTTAAAATAAAACCTAAACTAAGCTGATATCAGTAAGATCAGGGATCTTTACAACAATGTTATTAATCATTTCCGAAAAGTCTTAAAAAGAAAAAAAAAAAAAACAATTGACATTGGACATGTTTTTTAATAATCTTACTAATAAATTATACATCCTTTTTTATATTTAATTTTTAGGATCTCCAGAACGAATTAATCGATCTCACAAAAAGTCTTTGGTAAATGGATGATCGATTAGCGAACAATTCAGATAGCAAACATAATCTTGTAACGAATTATGTTCGTTAACCGATCACTCACTGCATAAAACATTATCACTCTTGCCACCGTTTCACAGCGAGCCTATTAGTATGACATGGAAGACACACGATGCAGTAGAAAAGGTGTGTAACATGGAAAATATGAACCATAATTTTTGTGATTATATGCGTGTATGTCAAGCCTGCTATTCAAGCAGCTTTAATAAAGAGTAGTTTGCAGTGGCTTTAAGACTTGGAACAAATATTTCAGAAAAATTCATTGTTTATTTTTTTTTATTCTCGAGTTAGAATTATGAGTAATTATGCAAAGTGGACAAATGATAGCGAGTTGAATAGAGAATATTCTGGTGTTAGACGCTCTCACATCATTAAAGATGCCGAAGGCTCATTTTCTTAACAATTTGCGATCGGCATTGGACTATGACAGACAAAGCACTTTTATATTTTGATCTGTGTTAAATTCGCTTTTAACCGAGTACATCTTACCGCAATTCTTGTTTCGCTGAAAGGGCAGTCTTTGATATCATGTGACGTTGATGATATATGAAATCTCTTTTACTAGTCATTCCGTCATTCGTCCATTAGGTGTACTAAAACTATAAAATCTGGTTCCCTAGAGATAATGAGCATTGCAGTTTAAAAGATATTCATAACGAATGATTGGGCCATTACTTCTAGATCAGTAATAATCAGTTAGATCAGTAATCTTTTCCAAAAACAAAATACGTAATCTCAGAAAAGAGCTTTACATTCTCATTGACGAATTTTATACCGTTTCCAATAGACCAATTATTTTTTATGTCATCCAAATGAATTTAATGTCAAAAAGAGCGTCGATCTACAATATAGGAAACAGGGTCAGACACTGCACAAATTGAAATGAAATCTTTTCTGCAAGAGTACAGTGAATTCGTTCGGTTAGAATGTAACCCTTTTTGCTTAAGCTTTAAGTGTTTTTTATTAGTGTCAAAAATTTATACATGAATGAATTTTAATACTATTTAGCATTATATTATATATGCTTATAACAAGTTATATAATGTGAAATAATATTTAAAAAATATAAGAAATATAAATTTTATTTGCATTTTAGTTTCTCTATAATCTTATGTGTAGTGCAATGAGTTCAAAGTGCAAAGTCTCATAACATGATTAAACTTGATGTATCTTTACATGATTCACTAACAGTGAATGAGATGATGCAACACCAAATGCATGTCCCTTTTTATGCATGTTATAATTTTGAAATGCGTTATGTATCGTCCTTGATTTCATGACTCATTAAAAACATTAAGCAAACATTCAATTCTGTTGTAAATATTTTCATGACTTTGCACTTTGTATTTATTGTTCCCTAACGAGTCAAATATCAAGTAAAAATAAATGTTACATTCATCATGCTATTGCATACTAGTAATTATACTGTAAATATGAAATCATGTATAAAAATAGAAATAAAAAGTATGTGGAAAAACATGGAACACATTACACAACATTATATGTGTTCCTTGTTTTTCCATATATTTTTTATTTCTATTTTTCTAGAGTATTTTTGTTCTCATTATAATTGAATCTTCTAATGCAAATAGTTCTTAAGCCTTATGATTGTGATAATAACTATATTACAAACAACGGTGCATGTGTAAAATATCGCTAACTAGAAAAATTTGAGCCAAACATGATTTTTATAATTTTCCCCCAATAATTGACAAAATATTTACCAGATAGAACTGGAAATCAATAAAATATCTTTTTTTTTCCATTTAAAACTTTTTGTTAAAATAATTAATTTTTATTGCTTTTTTTGTAGCCAAAATAATTAGTTATCTTCATTTTGTTGTTAAATTAATGAATAAAGTAACTTTATTTCAACTATCTCTACGCATATAAATCGTCTGAGAAATTATCACATATTCTAAAACATTTCTTTAAACATTTTTTTAATTAATTTATTGTTTTAATCCTCCTTAAATATGAACTGGAGAACAATATGGAACGGTTTGTTGTCAATTTGGAAGAATTTGAAGCAATTTCTTTGGGTGACGGACAATGCAAACTTTAACGTGCATTTGAACTACTTTTTAAAATAATTTTTCTCTTACGGGCTTCATTGGATGGGAATTAAACAATTATAATTCTAAATGAGAGCCATTGTACAGTCTTGTTCTTGAAAGAATTGTTTTTATGAAATATTACTAGTAGAAATCATTTATATAATTTTATATGTAAAAAAGTATACATAAGAAAATCGTATACAGATAAAATTACTCATTAAGGTTTTGATTTCCATATTAAGATAGTATTAACGTGGCTTAAGCTTCCTAGAAATGGTAAGTTCGATGTAATTTAATAGACTTGATGATACCACTGCAGTCAGTGAAGAACAAAATAAAAGGAAAGAAAACATTCTAACATATAAATACAAAAAAAAAAAAATCTATAATGAAGTTTATAGATTTTTTAATTAAGGAAATTAATAGTTATTTTAAACTCTAGTTCTAGAGTAATTTTGTTTGAAATGTCGAGCAATATCTAAGAATAAGTAAAATGAAATGCCTTTAAAATATGATGTCAAAAAAAAGTATATTTATTAATATAATTAAAATAAAATCACATGTATTTATATTTATTAATGCAAATGCTTAATTTCTTGGGCTGAAAATCGATTACGTCCCATTGCCAAATTAAATATAATTAAGGTATCATTGCTGCATATATATCTAATTTCATTGATGTCTTAAATTTAAACCTATACAGTTTTCAATTTGCTGTACAATACTGTGAATAAATAACGTTATAAAAAGGGGTAAAAAACCTGATATAAAATTTAAAGAAGCGTAATAAGGATAAAAGTTCTTGTCTTCGGAAGCACCATAGGAACTCGATTCAAAGGACCGAAGTGTATAAATTCGATCTTTCCGTCATAAAACAGGAAAACAGAGAGTGCATATTGATATACTTAAACATATCAGTAGAAACCGGAAAAAAAGGAGCTCTAATTGATCTGTTTGAATAGATTTTTCTGGGGTAGATATTTTCACTGATCGTAAGCGAATCTCAAAGAGAACTTTCTCGCAAGTCTCCATTAGAACTTTTAAAGTGAAAGAAGACACACTATTTTATAAGAGGAACTCTGCTCAACGATTTATACTAGTAACCGAAAAAGGTAGATCCTATTTTTACTTCCCAAATAGTGGTAATGTTTCACGTCACATGGGTAAAATCTCAAGAAGTAACTACACAGGGTTTGGCAATTTTTCATTACCTATTAAATTTTATAGAAATAACTTCAAATCGGTCAGTTGTAAATGATCAGACATTCATAAAAGATCAAGATACAGTCAAAATCTCAACTACTTTATAGCTTAAAATATTTTTTTTAATTTTTTAAATATTGTTTCCTCCATAAACATCAACTAGAAATTGAAACCGAAAATATAAAGATTATTACTACAGGAAGAATAAAGAATGGGCTTATGGGAAAACATCTAAAAACGCATACTAGTATTGAAATTTTTTTATTTGAAAGTGAAAAATTTCGTGTGTGTGAAAAACGCTTAAATACTAAACGAGTATTTCTATAAATGATTTAGCATAACACAACAAGGAAAATAGATGGCAAAAACAATTCTCTAAAACAGAAATGGAAGTGAACATCATGTAGGTTTAAAGATCTAATAAAATCATGTAATAAAAAATCGAAAACAAATAAAAATTCTGCTGATGGCATTCAGTTTCATTTCGACTTGTGTGGGTACAAAGTACGTGAGAATGCTCGTTTCTTCTTTTTGATCTTGTTTACCAGAAAAAAAAAAAAAAAAACTTATTCCTCTGAGAAAATATTCCATTATTTTATTTGATTTTTTAAACGATAAATTAAACAAATAAGATTAAAAAATTTTTGAATGAGGAAGAAACAATTTTTATTAATTTTTTAATAACAGCATTGCCTTAATTTAATAACATAAGTTTATAAACTGTAAAAATCTTAATTTTTAAATGAATTTGTTTTCGTCAATAATTAATAAAAATATTTTTCTGGTAATTTATTTTTAGCAAATTTAAATGTTATAATTAAAAACAATCGTTTTAAAAATGTTAATATTTTTCTATAACATCAAAACTTTTGCAAAATGTTTCGTTTTCACTTCATAAAACAGTAACTTGTTGGTTTATATAATTTTATTAAGTTATTTTAATTGCTTATAATTATCTTAATATAACTAAGTTACTAAATAATCTGTAAGATATGCGAATACCAGTTATTTGAACATAATATGTAAATTCATTTACGTAAATTTTTTTTAAATTTATTTTGAATTTTTTATTACAAACTTTTAAATGTATTAAATGATTATTCTAAATTTTATACATTTGTATGTTTTTAATATCACTGTCTGTATATTTGAATAATATTGAATTTTCCAATATTTGCTAGCATAATAGTATATTATTGGCATTTTATATCAAAGAAATTTATTTTATCTTTATTTTACTTCATGTTGAATGCTCACACAAAATTTAACGGGAAAATATATATTAAAGCAATATCTTTGATCTGATTAAATTAAAAATGTTCTTTAAGCTTTTCATTTAAAAAAATATTAAAATTGCTAATCGTTAAAATCAAGCGTTTTATGTCTGCAACTTTCTTCACTTAAAAAAATTGCTTAAGAAATACATAAGTCCAAATTATTTAACTCTTTAAGTTATTTATTGTAAAATATTTATCTTAAAATTATTGTAATTAAAATTAATATAGATAAAATAATATTTAGGCAGTTAAACTAATTTGAAATAAGCCGAAATGCATATTATTTAATGTTATTTTAGTTTAATTAAACTATCAGTGATTTGTGTTTTAATAAAGCCACACTGTTAACTTCGTTAATAGGAAAACTTTAAATTATTTTCTTATTAAGAAAGATAAGTAACTTAACAGCAGTTGTATTTTAACATTTATCCAATTAATTTTTATATTATATTTTTCAGAAAATTTGTGGATTTTATCTCGCCAAAGAACCCTTGACCCAAACATCAAAGAACAAATATACAGCGTTTTGGATACAAACGCGATTAACAGGAGAAGCTTGAGACCGGTTCCTCAAGATAATTGTCAGAGTACTACAACAGCCCCACAAATATGATGACGTCATTATTTGATACACTTTTACAGTCGACAATATGAAAAGTGTTAATTGAGTCAAAGAGTTATTGTATTAATTTATTTTGTGCATTGTAAAATGTCTGCAGGCAGATATAAAACATATATTTACTTTTAATGTTTCCACTTATTTTAAGTTACTAGAGAACACACCATTATAATATTATCGTGTTTTTTTAGTTACATTTAAAATTCATACATAAAAAAATCAATCTTCCTTTTGTAATAACTAAACTGCTTTACTATTGCAATTCTCTTTTAATCTAATGATCATTATTAAAAAAAAATTTCGGCCTTATGAAATATATTTCAGTATTTATAGAATTGTGATGAATTTTAGTTCGAAAAATTTAATGATTTTAAAGCAAAAACGCTTATAGCATTTATCACCACAAAAATAAAAAAAAACTCCTCTAAAGCAAGCCGTTGAAAAAAATTTTTTCCCTTATTACATATTTCCTTTAACACACACTTTTCTTTTTGTTTTGAAATATGAAGATTTATTTCATATCATTAGATTTAGTTGATTTTGTCTAAACTACTTTAATTTTGAATCTCGCTTGAAAATCCACAATGTGAATAGTTTAACCCTTTGATTTGTTTATTGATATTTAGTAACTAAATGTATTGTTAGCATTCAGAAATATTACATTAACTGAAAATTTAAAATAATTACATTTATTCATATAATGTGAAGAGGCTCAATAAATTACTACTTGGTCATATTTAAAACTAATAGTTTTAAATTTAAATTTCGGTAATTAATTTAAAACACACACACACACACATATATATATATATAACAATCGTTTAAATTTAATAAGTTTTGAAGAATTTTAAATACAATCTTTTTTTAAAATACTGTAGTTCATGACTAGGATATTTAAAAATTTATATCATGAGCGTCAAACTTTGCAGTTTTTAATTGAATGGCAACAGTATTACAAGTAATATTCTGTGTTATTTGTTGATGTCTTGTGTGTTAATATGCATTTTAAGTAAGTAAATATCCCACTACGAATTCTTTCGAGAAAAATTATAGTTTCATAATGCTTCACTTTGCTGACTTAACGGAAAACGGCCTGAAACTACAGAGTTACCGGAAATCAAGGTGAAAATGTGCTAGTGAAATGAGTCCCCTGCTTGGCGCATTTTCAAAAAGACGCCAACTGGCGTGTTTTTGCGTGTTGTCTCGCGGAGTTGAATGCTCTGAGACACTACGCAAAAACGGTGTTTCTATGGCGACGAAACCGTGTTTTCAATGAATTTCACCGTTGACATGGTAACGAAAACAAAAACAATGGTATTTTTACGTATTGTGTAACAAAAAATACACATATAATTGTATAAAAAAAAGACAGGATTGCCACAAGAAGTGCATTTAGGATGAAATAGGCAGGGTTACCACGCTTTGCCCGTCTATCGCCCATTTGGCGAGAAAGGGGTACCCAAACCACAGATTAACCGAACTCAAAAATTTCTAAATTAAAATGCCTTCAATTAACTTTGGTATTCTCATGAATTAGTCGTTCATTTTTAATTATCTGCTTAAATATTAGATTCAAATTAAGGCACAGGTGCCGTATAATCCGTGATTCCAAACTGAATTTTTTCGGCGATAAAGAAATGTTACCAAGATGACAAATCGTGACGTGCGTGATGACGTAAATATTAGGGTTACCAAAATAGAAATTTGTGCATAATTCTTATAGGTATCCATATGTATGACATCTTAAAAACGAGGCTGCCAGATACATAAGAAAATCCACCAAAACATCACCGATCTCAGAATTTGGCATCCTGGATTTATACGGCACCTGTGCCCATATTAAGTACTATTATTTAAGGACTAAAATGTATGCTTAACTTAGTTTTGCATTCAAAGAAACTCTTAATGAAGCATTAAAAGATAATGCTTGCATTGGTTGCGCTTTCGAAGCAATTTATTTGACTTATTAAGTAAAATCTGTATCCTAAAATATTTAAATTGTTTTCAAAAATCAATGTGTGTTAAATGTGTCTCAGTCATTTACAATCTTCAATAAATCTTTAATATTTATTTAAGAGGAAAAATTGAAGTAAAAAATAAAAATTCACTCCGTTTGAGTAATGTATTTATTAGTGAACTTAATAATAAAATTCTTCCGAACTAAGTAATTTTAATTGTTACTTAATTAAAATGGTTTGAGTGAAGTGTTGAAGTAAATGTCTTTGTTAGTAATACATTCATTCCTAGAGACTTGCTAAATAGATCAATTAAAATATGCTTATTTCAATTGTTAGCAAAATCAAATGCTGCATTCTTAGAAAATTGTAGATGCTAAAAAGGAGCAAATATATATTGCAAATATTTTAACCAAAATTCTATATTCAAGTACTTTCTATTCATTGCAAAATCACTTCTTTGCATCAGTTGTTCGATCTTCTTCGCCTTTATGATTTTAGTCATGATCTTCAATCATGACAAAAGATATCTAAAGAACATGAAATCTTTAAGAATCAAACAATTCTTAGATAGTCTTTCAACATAACAGAAGGACTAAAGCTTAAAAATTTGAGAATTATACGCTGTACAACAAATAAAATACATAAAATACCTAAAGCTAAAATAGGTAAAGTATAGCTTGCAAATTCGAAGCCCGTGTAATGAAAAACACGTTTGGTGTTTGTAGGGACAGTAAGCAAATCAAATATTGAATTCCGTTGGATAGTATTTTTACTATACCGTTTTCGATTGTACAATGGTCACAATTTCCTCCAAATAATGCTTCTGGGGGTTGCAGGTCAAGAAAGCTTGTTCTCTATATCTAAGTTACGAAGACTCCCACCTAACTGGTAGACGCCAATATTGGATTTAAATACAGGAAAGTATAACGGTAACTAATTTAAGAGAATTTTTTTTATTTCTAGGAGTACGGGCCCGTTAGCTCAGTTGGTTAGAGCGTCGTGCTGATAACGCGAAAGTCGCTGGTTCGACTCCCCTACGGGCCGTGACACCGTGTATCTTCGGGTAGGCCGGTACATGTTATCTGTAAGAGTGTGTCAGCAATTTTTAAAATTTTTTCTCATGATTTAAGAAATTATTAAAGACAAAAGCTTGATGAAAGAAGAAAAGTGTTCCAGTCTATTACTGATGTAAACTATAATAATTAAAATATCACAAATTACATCGGCAACAGAGCACAGTTTAATTTTATTTGTAATTTTAACATAATGCAAAAATGATTTTTTATGTCTCTTATTTTATCAGCTTTCTCAAGAGTTTTCTTTAGAAATATTTGATCCACGTAATATGTTGTTGTTTTTCATCTATTGAAATAAATAATATTGTATTTATTATTAGAATTTGTCAGTATACTTGTATTAAAGACAAAAATATATTTCGGGATACCACACTTTCCGAAAAGTATGGATTTTTTATTGCCAAACATGTTTCCGTAAGAGTTTAAAGAAAATAGAAAACGCCAAATGTATTATGAAATCATATAAATTTGTTTAAATTGCACAAATTCTACATATACTTTTAAAAGTAAATATAAAACTATTTTAATGAAAAGAAATTTTTAGTAGCATCTTTAATATCACTCAAAACCGGTGCCAAATGGTAGGGAAATCAAGTTCACCCTGAAGCAAGTTTACTGAGCATAAGCCACCCGTATAAAAAAACGCGAACCGCTTATACTACATAATAATGGATAATTTTATTCAAATTTTATTGGGTTGACCGGAAAGTTCGTATTGATTTTCGGTAGGTAGCGTGAAGAGAGACCAGAATTCCACTACGTGTTTCGAATATGCTGTATCCTAATATACGCTCGTACTCCGAACACAAAAATGTTTCCTAAAAGTGTTTTTATTCGCAGTCCGAACTGTTCGTAACCGACCACCTATTGTAATTGGAAAAAAGTTTGGTTACGATTCGTTAATTTTTGTCAATTTTATTCGTCTTAGAATATGGTAACAAATAACGTGCATTATAAGCATTTAATACTTTTCTTTTTCCAAAAGGACAAAATTGCCATACAAGCGAGAATAAGATTTGCGCTCTTTATGGGTAAGAGGCTTTAGCCGAAAGAATCTGGGCGGAAATAGTTTGCTCGGTTTAAAGCTTGAAATGTTGACCTTGAATATCAAGAACGCCCGGGTAGACTGTCTACCACAGACGAATATTTGATTAAAACAGAAATCGAGAATATAACCCACGCTCAACATTACGTCAATTACAGGAATCTGTGTTTGGTGAGATTGGAAAATAATCCTTTATTATGAGCTTTTACAAATAATGAAACAATAAATTTAGAAATGTATTGCTCTCAAATAGATAAACTAAAGACAGCAATGAAACAAAAATGTCCAGAAAAAACTACTGAGAACGGCTTCGTATTTCATCAGGACAATGCCCCACCTCATGCGTCTTTGATCACTCGACAAAAGTTATTGGAGTTTGGTTTGGATGTTTTACCCCATCCAATGCATTAGCACCTCCCCGCCTTCGGATTTCTACCTTTTCCGATGATTACAAGATTTCCTTAATGGGAATAATTTCAATTCTGTGGTTGAGATAAAAACATCATTTAGACAAATTTTTTGACGAAAAACCTGAAAAGTTCTGGACGGACAGAATTCTCAAGTTGCATGAAATATGGAAAAAAGAATTGTTGAACAAAATGGTACCTATATAAATTAATAAATATATTACAAAATTTAAATGAGCTACTTTTCAATTTTCCTTAAAAATTGGCTCGAACTTTTTAGACAACCCAATAAATCAATACATTAAAATTTACATACAAGGAAATAGAACTGAAATAGAAAGTTAAAACGAATATTTTACAAAATGCTGTACAATAAATAAGGAGGAAAACATTTGCAGCATTTTATCTTCTATAGATTTCACTTTCTCCCACAAGTAGAATGCAATAAATGTTCTAAATATAAAATTGCTATCGCGCGGTAAACTTAGCAGAGCATTTGTTCTGTTATGGGCGACTTTGTATTAAGTACATTAACTAAAATGTTCTGTAAATCAATATTTATCAGTGTTGTAAAAAGAAATTTGAATTTTAGAAGTGATCACTTTTTTTGCTAATAGATTGTTCGACTTTGCCTTCAAGAGTACTGCTGAATGAAAAAGTCCTCTCATAATAATAATAAATATATTTTCTTATCACTATATTTTTCTTTTTAATCTCAGCGCTGTTTCTCTATTAGTTTATTTTAAAATTAAATATATTTAATATAACTTAAGACTTTGAATCAACAGTTTCCTGTAATTTTTCCTCATTATATGTTTAATACTTTAAGTATGCAAAGTAATTATGTTCCGTTGGAAAGATGAATCCTTTTTTGTGACTTTTGTAATCTTTATTGAATAATAATGATTAATATACTATTCAATTACAATATTCAAATATGTTATTTTTTTATTGTGCCTTTAATTTTTACTATTTTTAATCAGCAAGTAATTTTTAACCTTAAATTTATTATTTTTTTTTAATTGAAAGAGAAATATCTTGTTTATTCAAAACATTATTTAGTTAGTCAAATATTATTTATTAATGATAATTTTCCACAATAGGGGAAAGTTTATACATTTTAAATTTAAAAACGTATTATTATAATTTTAGGATTTTCTTTTCGCGAAATTTATTTTATTATTGATTTAATTTTTTTGGCATTTAAAATACGGAAGAAATTAAATCATTATCTATTCATGTTAATGATAAATAATAACATCATAAATGTTGCAATAAATTATGAAGGTTTCATCTTAATTAACATGCATATTAATAATAAAATTTTATAAAAAATTAAAATACTTATGTTATTTAATTCAAATTAAATTATAAAAATGAAATTTCTGATAATTTGAATTTTATAATCTTATTAATAATTTATAATATATGGCACAGATGTCGTATAATCCAGGATGCCTAGTTCTGAGTTTGGTGGTTTTTTAGCGGATTTTCTTATAAATCTGGCAACTCGGTTTTTATGACGTCATAGATATAGAGACCAATAAAAATTATGCAGAAAATTCTATTTTGGCAATCCTAGTATTTATATCATCGCTCACGTCACAATTCATCATCTTGGCCACATTTCATCGCCAAAAGAATTCAGAATTTGGAATCCTGGATTATACAGCATCTGTACCTAATATATTATTAATATTGTAACTTATAATATTTAATTTTCAAATAAGGCTATAATTTAGCTAGAAAATAAAGAATAAGACACCACTGGCTAAAAGGGAGAACATTTTTATTAATAAAATAATTAATTTTATTTAACAGTCTTGCACTGTTTTGGACAGTCCTTTGCGGTTGATTTGATTGTCATCCAAAAACTTGTAAATATCATCTATCTTACTTTGGTCTAATGTTGGAGTTCGAGACAATATCCATAGAAATTCTGCAAAAGTAAATCGCAAAAATCAGTGTTTACAATTATAAGAATTTGTGATTAGTGTTTACAATTAGAAGAATAGAGAACAGAGTATTGGTCACACACACACACACACACACATATATATATATATATATATATATATATAGTCAAATGTTTGAAAGAAATTCTTTAAAAATGTGTCTTAATGACTTTCAAAACTAAGAATTTTTCCAATGAAATTTCCTCAAAAGGAATTGAATTTTAATTTATTTATTTTTATTTACAATTTATAAATCTATAGTAAAGTTAAAAAAACATTTTTATTTCATTAGTAATTTTGAAATAAAATTTTATCACGCTTGATTGATTTAATATTTTTTCTTAAAATATTAAATTCATTTAATATACATTTACTGATTTATTGCGATATTCATTTTCGTTCTCTAATCTTACATAAGTTCTTGTTTATTCTTTCAAATTTACAAATTTATATAATTCAAAAACTTTATTATGGAACTTAATTAATTGATTATTGTTGAAAGTATATGGGATACTCCGATTAGACATCAATTTTATGATCACTCCAAAACAAAATTTGATGCTTCTTTTTAAGAAATTTTATAGTTTTTTATGAAGTGGTTCTTTTTGCATACGAATAAAAAACAGTAGTTTTTGATATCTCTTACCTCCATTGAAAAGGTTGAACAAGCTGTAGCAAGAATAGACAACAGAGTATTGGTCATAGTCAGTAGATAGGATCCAATAATCGGCATCAAAAGGCACTAAAAGAAAATAAGATTTTGTATTTAAAAAATAAGAACGAAATATAACTTATGCTTGTTAAAGTAATTTATGAGTTAGTCTTTCGAAATTTTACAACAGAAATAATTGATGAAACTAACTGAATTTATTTAAATGAGTACCAATGTTTTCTTGAAAGTAATAGTTGACAGCAAATATCTAGAGCAGTGTTCAACTATATCAATACATACTGTAATCAATAGCCTATCATTAAGGTATTTGCTATCCCCATCAGTTGTTTTGTTCGATTCTTATAGAAGCATAGTGCTGAATTATAATAAAACATCTATAGCACTTTTATATTTTATAAAAGAATCTCATACTTAGAAGGCTTATGGTGATATTTGCCTCATTCTTTTGGTTATTAATAGTACTATGCTATAATACATTTTTCGCTTATATAAGAATCATTACAGCAAAGGACCATTAATATGAAGATTTTTTTTACATTAACCAAAGAATTTCCCGCCATTGTGAAATTTTTGGAAACGAATACGTTGAACAAGTTTGCTAAAGCAGGATCACTCACGTCACAACCTGACTCTCTTCTGTCCCTGAATAACAGCAAAAAAATCATTTACAGTAAATTAAAAAATAACAGAGACTTTGTGCGCAGTGATGCCACTGTACATAACAGACGGTGTGTCTTGCTCAACAGAAGAAGTAGAATCTCTAGATCCCTACTTCGATCTGTGGGAATTTCTTGCTTTCGTTTGATTACTGGACACGACTCTTTGCAGAAGCAGTTACATCTTATAAGAGTCAAGGATTTGGCTTGTTGCCCTCTGTGCAAACAGGGAGATATTGATGGTGACTGCCTCAGTTATTGTATCATTGTTTCAAAGTTCCATGAAGACAACTCTACATATGCTAATTTTAATTCTTTTTATGCTTCATAATCACTTCATTAGATTGCTCGTCAACTAATAACAAAGATGATATAGACGGGTGAAAAAAAATAGAATAAAAACAAAAAGAATCATACTAATGTCGTCTTTTGTGGTATATGTGTTCTTTCTATTCTTCTGAATAATACTATGTTATAGTATCGCAATGGAATAATTCATATGAAAATAATTAATATAGTTAATAATTATATTTTATCATTCTTACGTTTCCATATAATACTATATTGATATGACCCATATTATTATTAATTGAAACACGTCAGTATTCATGTACTATTATAATTACGAATTGCACTAGTATCTCTAAGCTATTATGTCAAAATATGGCAGCTATTTTGTTAATCCGCTAAAATAAAATAGTTTGCTAAAAATAGTTCACAAATTAATATACAATTATATTTAACTTGTATTTATGCTTGCCACTATAGATTTTATCTATGTATATAATATATAGCAAGAATACTGAATGTTTCAGCTAACAGATAGATAACAAGACACTTTAAACATTATTATTTATTTAATTTTAATGAATATATATAACGTGTGAGTATCGTTTTTCACTTTCTAAGTGAGAAAATTCGTTTCTTTATCATAAATTTGGGTATAGGTTATTAATAATTTTTAATCCAATTCTGATGATTTATGTAAATTGTCTATTTCTTTCAACGTTTTTATTTCTGAAAATTCATTTCATAAGATTATGAGTAGCAATAATAATTTTGATCTGTGATATGAATTAATTGTCTGATTTTAATGAAAATGATTTGTTAACTGTTTATTCAAACCATCAGTTAGTTTTGAATAAACTTTGAAGCTTTTATTGCTCTCCTGGATATATAGGATCTTTACGCTTTCTTTTAGCAAGACAGTAATTTCAAACATGCGGAACTCAATAATTGAAATGCTTTAAGGAATTCCTTGATGAACGTTAAATTTCAGTAGTCAACTGGCCATAAAGGTTACCAGACCTCACACACACCCTTTAATTTCTTTTATTAAGGTCCCAGAGAAGCCCTGAAAATATCGATGAATTAAAAGAAACCAAAACTCTTAGCGAATCTCGTCAATAACACCAACATTGTTGCGAAGTGGGCCAAAATACTTGGTTCGATGTGTTCATGTTAGCATTCAAAATGGCGGCGAATTCATTCAACATTTGATTTAAGGAATGATTATGTACAAAAATTGATTTAAATTATGCTTTTCAAAAATAAAATTATCATGATCAACTAAAACTGTTATGGTCAAAGAATTCTGGAAATTGTCTCCCGCTCTGAAACATGGTTCAAACAACTATACTTATTATAATTACTATTCCAGTAGTTGCCATATATTCATCAAATTTAAGAGTAATAAGAAAAATCAATGGATATACTCTTTTAAAATGATCAACTTGTATGTTATACATATAGGTTGATCATACCTATATAAAGGTTTATGCTACAAGATTATTATAGATAACTAAGTAGAATATAAATGTTGCCATATCACATAAAAAAACTTTCGAAACAAAATCGTTTGCAAAAGTAAAATAGAAACAAGTTTCACCATATTTATTCCTAATGACAATCAATAGTATTAAATATAATGCAAAATATTTAATTATATGTGCAAGAATAAAGATTTCACTAATCTCAATGATATATAAAAATAATAAATATACTGTCAAAATTAAAAGAAATATTTATTCAGATTTTTAAAGTGAGAATGTTTAATTTGCCTGCTTACTTCCGTCAAACTGGACTTTAAGTTTAGATGGAACACTTTTATCAGGAATAGTGGCTTTACCTTTAATAGACTTTTCTTTTCCACTCCTTTAAAAGAAAATACATAATTAGAAAAAACTTTTCTTTAATTTTAATTTCATTTGTTTTAATCAAAATTAAACGAAAAATTATAACGTTATTTTAAGAAAGAGAACTTTAAAAATAGAAATATGATTACAGAATCTTTTTTTAAAAAAATTCAGGCAGCCAAAAATTGTATTGAAAATTTATGATAAATTAAGACATATGAAAATTAATAGTTTTATCCAAAATTTGCAATAATTTAAGAACAAGAAGAAACTTTTCTTATTCAATCTCTTTTACAGAAAAAGAAATAAAGGGAAAAATTATAATCATGGAATTCGTTTTAAAGCAAATTTGTTTCCTTGTTCATGAAATGTTTCAACAGCAAACTGTTTCATTCATTTAATTAGTCACGTGATATTAATTTTATGACTTCCTATTATTTTTGGAACCCTTAATTTAAAATTGTTTTCATTTAAAAATGGATATTCTTCCAGAAATTCAATTAACTTCATGCGAGATTTAACTGCTTTATGTCTCATCTATCCGAACAAAATTACTGCTTGTTTGCTATTAATTGCAATGACAATAGAATTTTGGATTTTTCGATTAGAAAACAATCTGTTGTTCCAAACTGAATAATTCAATGAATATATACATTGAAATGACTGCTTACCTTACGTTAACCCCCTTGTTGACCACTGTAATGTAGTCTCCCTGGTTGGTGTAGTTAGCTTGGTTACATTTCAATCCAGCTTCGAAGGGTACTGGGTTCTTCTCTACTTCATACCAAACACCGGTGTACTGTAACAGATATTACCTTTACATTTTTTAACAAAATGTTGCCAACTATATTTTAAATTGTTGAGAGTTGTGATTGATATAACATTAGAAAAATAATATTCTTATAAATTAAGTAATAAACAGTGTATAATCAAACTACATCGATATGTTCTCCGCTATTACGTTTTCTTATAAATATTGACGCTATTTTCCCGTTTATTCTTCTACATTATGTTAAATCATTTCAAAGGTACATTTATCATATATCTATAAATTTTTCATTCTACATTTTCTGTCTATATTACTTTAAGCAAATTTGCAAATATTTGTTTTAATTATAATATACATTTTTATTTTTTGATTACTCCGAAAAAAACATTTCATCAAATTTACTTCACCTTATTTCATTTATTTATCCTATTAAAACTTAAAAATGGAAGGAATTTTTTTTAAATCGTTTACAAGCATCATATGGTAACTGATATCTTCTTTATCTGAAATTAAAACCCTTGACTTTTCATGTCAATTGTGCTAGCACAATTCTCCTAATAATAATGTGGATTTTGCATCATTAATGCGAGGACGGAATTTAGAATTAAATCTAGATTGTCCTTTCCCAGGAGTTTTAAAACATGTGTTATAAAATGTAATTGTGATCTGGGGGAAAGAAATAGAATGTAATACAATCTTCTTGAATATCAGGGAAAAAGCTTAAAATTTTATTACTGTTTAAAATTAGAAGGTGTCTCGAAAAAAAAAAAATAGTTTGATTAAGAAGAAGAGATTGAAACTATGCCATCTTGTGGCAGGAAATGTAACAAAAAGTTATACACCTACACATGCTATACATATTTTAAAATGAATTTTCTTTATGATCCATTCAAACACACACACACACACATGTATATAAATGTTTACCTTTAGTCGCATAGTTTTCGTTTACTAACGTTAAATTATTTTTAAATGGGATATAGATTTTATTGATTATTATTATTGTTATAGCATTTTAGTACCTTTTTTTCATAAAGATACTCAAAATATAAAGTTGATTTCGTCCTTAAAATATCATTTTAAATATTTTTCTATCCAGTCATTGTAATAGAAACAAGAATAAAAGAGTTGTAGTATACAATAGAGAATGAAGTTAAGTTTGACAGTATGATGAATGATTGAATATAAATTGTGGAATGGAGTTTTCTGATCGATTGCTATACAGGAAAATTTGTTCAGCGGGTATAGAAAAAAAATATCATTATTTAAAAAATGTCAGGTCGAGTAGAAATATATTCCAACAAGGAAGACCTTTTTGAAAAATATAGTTAGTAGCGCATTCTCTTCCCGCTGTCTGCTTATGTATTAAAGTCTACAAAGAATGAGGTGTAAATATAGAAAAATATTAATGATAATTGATTGAAATAAAAAAAATAATTGAAATTGTCAGAAACTGTATTAGAATGATATGAATAATTAGTAAAAAACTATATTGCAATGATAATTAAAATTGGTTTTCCTTCATATGACGTAAAATGTAAATAAACATTGAATAAGTAGTAACTGAAGTAACAAAATGGATTAATTTAACCACCAGATTTTTGCAACGAATTGTTCTAAAAAATTAAACTTTATGTTTTCTGATTTTCATGAACATTCAATACCTTCCATTTTAAAGATTTCTTAATAAATAGAATGCAACCACTAAATTCTATTTACATTGTTAATACATTAATCATCTAAATTTAGGATGGGAAAAATTATATATTTTCTCAAATCTAGATTCGAGCTTTAATTTGAAAATATGCTTGAATCATTTGAATATTTATAATATTTTGAGCTCTTTACCTAAAAATATTAAAAGATTAAATCCAGATATTTTTATATTAAAATTTTGTAATTTGAATAATTCACAAATGTTTGAAATAAAAAAATATTGAGAGTAGACTTGAAAAACATAATCTGTATTCAATAAAATATTCAAAATTATTTCAATTTGGTATGAACAATTTGTTTAATCTAATTTTGTTACATTTCTGAATAGAAAATTGATTTCACGGGTGACGTTTAGTTATTTTAATTTTTTTAGTGAAAACATTTTGTTTAAAACACATTTTCATATATCAAATTAATTGCATTTTCTAAAAGCAACAACCAGAATAATTTAATAATATTTTTTCGAATAGTTTGAGGGAGTATAAATTTGAACTGTTTGCTATTTTAATGTGTTGTGTGTTTCGCGATCTTTACATATCATGGCACACTGAGTTTTCGTTTAGCGAGATTGTGAAACTAAACTTAAAAGCACAAATTACAAAATAGCAATCAATTATAATAAGTTAACTTATTTAAATTTATGTAAGGAAAATTCCGTTGGGTAAAAACATTTGATAGTACTTAATAAACACTTTTGCTCTAGATCAGGGATGGGCCAACTCCGGCCCTCCGGAAGGTTTTAGGCGGCCCGCGGGTAGAATTTTAACGTTGCCGGTCAGACTGATATGAAAAGAGAAAATGATTTATATATTATATATCCATCGCCTTTTCTACATTGATTAAATATTATTTATATCTTTCTTTTTCGAAAGGACTAGTAATCTTTTTACTTCTTACACAAGGCATAAATCGATGGAAATAGCAAGCGTAGACAGTGGTTGTTCTTTGCTACTAATAACTGTAAACTATGAGCAACAAGCGTTTCTGAGGGAGCAAACATATGGGAACCCAATATAGGTGAACTAGACCTCACATGTAGCAGACTGCATATTTTAAGCTCCAGCTGTCTCAGAAAATCAGTGCTATGTTTGCTTCATTTTGCGCATGTAAACAAGTGTTTTCAACTATGAGCCTTAGAAAGAATCATCTTGGAAATAGACTGACAGAGAAGCATTTAGCTTCGTTCCTTAGAATCAGTACAACTCATTTCGAACCTCAATATAAAGAACTTTCACAAGAGAAATCTCAATTTCACTTATCTCATTAACATATTTAAATAGTAAAACCTGTATATTGTTTTTAAAAAAATTTATCTTGGCCCGCCATCCTTTATTTTTTTCCGAATTATAGCCCGCGACCGAAAAACTTTGCCCATCCCTGCTCTCTAGATTGATATGAAAATAGATTTGATTATATTGAGTTTGAATTGATTTTAATTTTTAAATGAGAATCCACAGAATTTCAAAATATTGAATTTATCAAATCTCAGACAACCAAAATTCGAATGCTGCAAAAAATCATATAAATTCTGAAGGTTTCTTGTCTTACCAATTCTATCAAAATAATTTAGGTCATGGAATTATACGATTCGATATTTCACGCATTCATAAGTTTCCACAACGTGTATAAATCATAATCTTAAATACTACTCAAAAATATAAAGCTTAATTCATCCATTTTTTTAAATGAAAAAACGAACTTTTTCAGTATGAGAGAGAGAGATATATACTCATTTCCATTTTCTCAGTAAATAATAAAATTAAACTGTCATCTAAATTATTTCCCTCACAAAAATCAAGCCATCTTTATTTAACTGACATTAGCCTTGATATTGCGTAAAAGTTAGAATGTCTAAATAAAAATGCATTGAAGTGAAACCGACATCTAGGAAAATGTGAAATTATCAAACATAGTAAACTTTCCTTATTGGCTGTCTCGTAACCAATCAGAAGAAAGTATATATTTCCGACTAGGCATTTTTTACAGCATTCTCTCTCGTGAAAACATGTTTTTCATTAAGTATTTAGCTCCTTCTTGCAATTCTCCTCTTGGAATATTATATACAAAAAGCCTGTTGATAAATCATCATAAACTAGGAAAAGTTTTTTTCTTATTAATAATTCAGTTTAAATTTTCAGCTATTAATTGGATATTTTTATTAAAATAACGATACATAGAACATATTACAATACAAATTTGTAAAATTTTAAAACAATTTATGCTAACAGGGCCCTGTAAACTAAACAAGTGCTTAGCTACATTGATAAATAGTAAGTTATGTATTTAAAATTATGTATCAGAAAACAAATTATTGTAAATCGTACATTCTTTTTCCTGTTTTATAATAACTGCTGTTACCAATAGTGATAATTTTAAAAATAAAATAATCAACCTTTAAAAATTTAAATAATTATATATTTTTAGTAGTTACAGAGATAATTTTTAACTCTTTCAAAATTTAATACTGTAAATAATTTATATCTTTTGAAATTTGTAAGAAGCTAAATTTTGAGTTATAAAGTATATAATTATCTAAACTTACATATTTGCTTTGATAAAGATCTGCAATAATGTTATATCTAAAAACATTTAATTAGATATAATGTATAAAGTATATCTATCAATATTTATTTCCATGTGAGAATTTGAAATGCTCATAAAGTACATCGCCAAAATAATGTGATGTACATAAATGTATTAATTATTTAGAGAGTAAAATCTCATATGATAAATGTTATAAAATGCCATACACAGCCTATGCATATTAAATATTCAAATAATTTTTTATACATAATATAAACTTAAAAAAAATATACATAAGTAATAATTCATTTAAGTGATGATGTTTGGTTATTGTTTAAACGAAAGAAGGAAGACAATCTTATCTGCAAGACTTATTTCCGTAAAAGAATGCTATTAAAAAGAACTCTATTAAATAAGGAAATCCTTTTACATATGTGAGTTGTTTACACGAAAAACAAGGTTTTAGAAATAAATTCTCCAGTTTCTTATTGTTAAAATGCTAACCTCTCTAGCCCATGGAAGAAACATTTCAACGATTCTTCTTGAAATAATGTCTTTTATTTAATGAAATTTAATTTAAAAATGTTTTAAAATAGGAAATGTAAACATTCAATTTTGTTTCCAAAGTTTGTAATAATTCTTTTCTTTTTTTTTTCAAATGTACTTAATTTATTTTTAGAAGACTAAATCATAAACCATTTTAGTATTTTATATTGGAAATTATAAAAGCTACACATTTAAAAGTATATTAAACATGTGCTTAAAATACTTGGTACTAAATAATAGATACTTAAAATAATGTGTATTTAATAATTAGAAGTTAATTAACACTGACTTTGCTTAAATCGAGATTTTGCTGAACTTGAACATCAGGACAGCCTCCGAAATTGATCTTCTGTGAGCTGCCAAAGCTCACGGTTGCAGCTAACAACACGGCGAATACTACGGTTTGATGCATGTCGAACTTCAGAGAATGATCTACTGAAATGCAAAGTGTCTTTCCTGTTAAATACTTGTAAGATTGAATGATAACCAGATAAGCGTAACATTACTTTTTAAGGAACTTGTTATGTAATTCATAAGAGAATGGATTACGATACGATAAAAGTTGAAAATCGCAGGTGTCATTTATGATTTGTCATTTTTGTTTCCTTTAAAATGATTTGAGCCGGTTACTCTGCGCTCTATTGTTTTTAGATTATATAATAATAGATCTGAAGATTTTTTTACTTTTATTTTTTGAAAAAAGTCAAAAAGTAAGCAAACAAAAACGTTTCATCGTAGTTATCAGCACATTATCATTATCTTTTTCGTTTTGTGTGAGCAAATTATTTCAATAACACTGAATATGGACAATGATATATATATATAACTGTGACATTGATTGATAATCTTTTCTTAAAAATAAGATATTCTTAAAATTACTTTATTTCTATTAAAAAATATTGAGGATGAAGTTTAAATATTTTTCATATATATATATAATATACATATATATATTTATAATATATGTATATATATATTATATATATATATATATATATATATGTATATATATACATATATATAATATATATATATATATATGTATATATATATACATATATTTATAATATATATATATATATATTTAATACTTTTAAATGTACTACACTATGTCAATAATAAATATACATTTATATTGAATATTTTCATGTTTTTCTTCACTTACTTTCTTGATATTTCAGGGTTAATCCATGAAAATCAATTGACTGAATCTAGTTACATGTACTACAGAAACTAATACGAAATAAAACACGTATTCATTTCATAGCGATTTTATTATACTTTGTTGATATAACTTTTATATAGACATGTTTTTCGAAAAATACGTGACTTCTTAAAGTATGAGGTATTGGTTTTAAACTGGATTCTAAGTGTTGAAATTTTATAGGAACGAAATCAGAAAACAAAAATTTATAAAAACGAAAAAAATATTTCGGTAATGCCTGATGAAAATCAAAAAGGTGTATAAGATCGAAATTGGTAAAACACAAAGGTCTGTTTAATTCAAAATACCCGTTTACTTTGCTTCACAAATTATTAGTGTTTTGAGGGGGAAAAAACACAGTTTTTACTGTATTTAGGAAAACGAATATATCCAGATGAAATAAAACAAATTAGTGCATTTACTTAAATTAACCACATAAATTCACTATTGATGTAAAAAATAAAGACTTTCACGATACATAATTTAATTATATTTATAATAGAAATTCATATATTCTTTATTAATAAATAAATTATTGAATTACTTGTTAAAAATATGAATGCTTGTATTTATTTTGAATGAATGTGTATTTATTTTATTTATATACTCATAGTATTGCATCCAAAAGTAGCGAATTTTATTATTATGTTATATTATCCAAAATAATTCAGATCATTTTCAAGAAGTTTTGTTGGGAATAACTTATAGAATTAACATTTTTGGGCACATGATATAATCCTTTTAATTTAAATAAAATATAATTAGGTATTCAATTAATTTGGGAACTTTACTAGATTTTTCCATCGTAATGCTGATTGAAGTATTGACTGAATTACTTTGTCGTCCTGAGACACAGAGATCTTTGAAGTCAATGGCTGCTTGAAAGCCAGAGACACAGCCGAACCTCAGTCCGCATGTCTCGTTAGAGAAGTATTAACCACTTAAATTAAAAATGCTTCAAATTGAGATCTGGCAAGTAACAGAAATTATATAAAGTTATAAATAATTTAAAAAGAAATATCGAGCTAAGTTAGTTTTAATAAATTTTAGTCCTAAAGAACCATATGAGGCATGGATCGTTATCAGTATTGTCCAAACAACTCTTGCTTCAGTAGGCTAGCACTATGCTATGGTTTATTTCAATCGAAAGCCTGTTTTGCGTAAGATGTAAAATTCCCGGGAACTTGGGAATTTTCGGAATAAACCGGGAATTTCGGGGAATATCGGAAATTTTAAGGAAATAAACTCAGCCAATCATATTCCGATTAATGGATTGTCTGGCCTTTAATATGAAGAGAAATAAAGTAAATTACAAAATGTGACTATTTGTTCTGTTTTCTAGATTAAAAGATAATTAGTTTCTCTCTCTCTCTCGTTCTGAGAAAAACAAAAATACCTAAAATAATAAAAAGAATGAATTAATATTAGATATATTTATACAAAACATATTTCTCGGGAATGTTATAAATTCATAATATCGTACTAGGAAAGAAAGAAAAATTTTTTTTTTCTCAATCATAATTTTTTGCAGTTATTTTAAACTGATCATTAACGCAAAATTGTTTTCGTTTCCTGGAAAACTTTCTATTACAGTAATTAGCAGTAGAAATAATAAAATAAGTGAATTTTTATTTATTTTATGAAATATCTGATAAAAAATGTTTTCGATCACCTGAGAAATTTCAAGACTCTCGAGGACATTAAAAATTTCCAAGAAAATAAATTGGGGTATTACCCGAAATAATTCTGGTTTTTTCCCTATTTTACAACACTAGCTGCGTGTATCAGCATACTCTTTGAATCAGTATATTTGGGATCATTCATACTGCATATTCTTTGAAATATCACCTAAAATAGCTTACAAACAAAGAAATCAGATAAACTAATCTATCAGATTAAAAAATTCTGTATGCTTTAACATGAGCAACATACGTATTTAGATTATAATGACTGTCAATTATTCTCTGAATATTTACTCATTGCTTTCTGCAGTCAAAATTGATTTTCTCTCAAAGAACAATTTAAATATTCAAAATGAGAATATCTATCCAGCCTTTATTCGAACAGATGTAATATAAATATTCTGACGCGATTTCGTTGCGATAAGAATTATCTAAACTTATTTGCAATCTTTTTAATAAATACTCTTATTGTTTTCAAAAAACATTATAAGTGCTGTAATATGCAAATTAACCTTCTAAAATCCAATTCAAACAGCATTATAAAACAATGAAATTTAATCTGAAATTTCAATTAAATTTTTAATGTAGCTCGTGAAAATATTATTTTGTATTATGTAGAATTTTATTTAGTATTAAAGTCTAAAAGTTTATAATCAGAAAAATCACGAAAAGTATATATTTTTCAGGAATTTTAAAATGAAAAGTACCAAAGAAATATATAAAAATGAATATGTAGTACAGAAATAAATAAACAAATATAAAAACAAGAGGCAATATAACCTGGAGGTTAATATTTGTTTAAGAAATCGTTATAAATTCATTTGAACTAAAAGAACTCGATTAAAAATGAAAATTATTAACTAAAATAAGGTCTTTTGAAAACATAACCCGATGACACAAACATTACGTTGCCAAAATAGCTTAGCATAGATTATGAAAATTCAAACAACCTAAACCAAAAATAAATTGGTTCTATCACAAAGATATGAGTACTGACACATTTTAAATGAATACTCAGTAGAAAAGTTTAAAAAATATTTTATAAAAGAAATAAATTCTTGTGGTGATTAAATAGAACCAATTTGAGAAATGTAAATCTCTGACAACTCCAATCGAAGAAGCAAGAAAGACTAAATTATATAAAAATTATAAATTTCAAAGAGGAGCAGTGTGCCCGCTAGCGTTCAAATGGAATACTGGCGATCAATATTTTCTACTTCAGTACTCCGCGAGTTTTGGTCCTGGTAGAAATCCTATTTGTTAGAAAAGCAAAGCGTCAACAACATAATATTATTTCTGTTTTCACCGGCAGATTAGAAAATGAATGAAACTTGTATCCATATTTCCCTATTGTTTTGAATTCAAATTTCGTGGTTATCCTGTCAAACTCAATGAAGATGCTGTCTCTATCATAAAGGAGAATGTCAGAAAGTTATGAATTATTAAACTTAGATGGATTTCATCTACATTACCTGTAAAAATCCATTTCAGAAGATTCAGTTTAAGTAGTAAAATATTTTTATTTGATTCTACATTCGAAAATATTTCTCGTTCCAAATCCCAATCCATCATTTACTCTTGTTGAGTTTGGGTTTCTTATTATACTCGTAAGTCTTCTGTTGTTTTTGGTATTATCGATTTCTGTAACTGATTTAAAATGATTGTTGTATGAATTTCAAAAAAAAAAAAAAATGTTCCGACACCTAAGTCAACTATTTATTTGGATTCACCGCAAATTGCACTTTTATGGGATGGTGAACTCCTTTGATTCAGTAGTTATAAGTCGTCAGGACCAACAAAGTGAAGCAACATTTGCTGCTGGCAGTGATTGGGAGGGTGACCACTTTCACCCTTCCTTGGTTGTTGAAGTTTGGCGGTTGGGAACGTGTCCACGTTAATCTGCGACATCCAAAGTCCTACAGACGTATTCGATCACATTCACCTCAGTGCACCATTTCACGTGATGACAGGCAAATTGTGCGCATGGCAGTGACGGATCGCTCCAGCCATATCACGAAACATAGCACAGCACATTCAGTCTGTAACGCATCGTGTGTCTGAGCGTACCATTCGACTCTGTTTGAGGCCGAGTGGTTTGTCCGCAAGACGTCCATTGCTTCGTCTACCCTTGGCGCAGAGCCACAGACGTCTCCGCCGCCAATGGTGCGATAAAAGAAAAATATGGATGGCAGAATGGAATGAAATTGTCTGTAGTGATAAGCCACGTTTCTGTTTGCAACACCATGATAGTCGCATTCGTGTATGGAGACACCGTGGATAGAGGATGCTGAAAAGCTGCGTTATTCACTGCCACACTGGTCCTGCAATGGTATTACGGTATGGGGTGGTATTGGATATCACTCTCACACTCCTCTAGTACGCATTGTCAATACTTTAAACAGCCAGCGCTACACCTCCGAAGTGTTGGAGCCAGTTGTACTTCCATAACTTCAGGGCTTGCCCATAGCCATATTTCAACATGATAATGCACCACCACACGTGACATGCATTGTCCAAGGCTTCTTCGTCAATCGCCAAATGGAATTGCTTCCCTGGCCGGCTCGTTCTCCGGATCTTTCACCTATAGAAAGCATATTGTCCATGATTGACCAAGATTACATCCCCAGCTGCCATACCAGATCAACTTTGGCAACATGTGGAAGTTGATTGGGCTTCTGTACTCCAAGAACACATCCGATGTCTCTTTGATTCAATGCCGAGGTATGTGGCAGAGGTAATCTCCAACAATGGCGACTACTCTGGCAACTGATTTTGGCAGGAACCACATGTCCTAGAAGTCTATTAATTTAATCATTTGATTCTTGGTCAACATGTTATCTGAAAAATAAATTGTGTTGTGATATCTCTTGTCTTTCTCGGTGATGCAATTTGGGTGGCCAGCAGTATAATATATAATATTTTATTATTTTAGAAACGATGTTAGCTAGTTGTTTGGTTTGTTGCTCTATGGTTAACTTTGATTCTGGGATATCATTCAAGCAAGATCTTTCACTTAAAGTGGATTTTTAGAGTCACTATCAGTATCGAAGACCAAAATAGGAGTATAACTCATGCACTGAAAGACTGCTCGATCTTTGATGAATAGAAACAGGAAATCTTAGATTGCCGATCGTAACATCTGATGTATCCATGTCCGTATTTTCATTTTTATCTGAAGTGTATCTTCAAGTTTTGAAGCTTATTAAATAATTTATTCCTTATTCATCAAATGAAATCTAATGAAATTAAAAGTAAATTAACTGAATTTCTCTTTCAACTTTTGGACATTCAGCTTTTTTTAGAAATTTGAAAAGTAAAATAATAAAAAATAAAATAAAAAAGGAGTTTTATTTCTATCATTATAATTTTTAATTATATTTTATAGTCTGAAAAAAATAAGTAAAAGTTTTACTCAGACATAAGTAGAAATAAAATTATATATATAAAAAAAATGCAATCATCAAACACGTCTGTTCTGTCGGAACAACTGTCACTTTTCTAATGAATAGCCAGGTGGCATCTGTATGCTATCGACAATGTTCGTGTGATGATAATTATTTACATATTGGTACACGTGCATTTTTTATTTTCAGTCAATAGATAATAAGCAGCACGGAATTTCGAGAAAAAAAATCCAATAGCTGTTAACCACCTATTTATACTAATGTTATGGTATTGTTAAGTCACATTGCAAACTGCAGTATTAATAGTTGAATATTAAAAGCATTGTGTGCTTCAATTCTAGCTTCGTGGTTTTTCTTTTCGAGAGGGAATGGTTACGGTGATTTGGAATCAGTTTTAATTGTGAATTCTAATAACAGCACTCTTCCCGTGGAAAAATTATTCGAAGATCGTAAAACAAATTAACATCTGGTGTGTGTTCATATATGTGGTATCATATAAAGAACGAATATTTATAAATCCTCACCGTATCTGTTCCAATAACAGAACAGAAATAACAGGCAGTATAGTTGGTAGCGTTGAATGTCATGCAGTTTTTATTTATTGCATTTGTGATTAATAATCACAAAGATCATGTTTATCACCAGTTTTATATATGGGTAATAACTAGGCGTTTCACAACAAAACAGCTTGTGTCACAATAAAAAGCTTATAATACATATTATGAATATTATGGAAAGATATTATAGTCAACTTATTCTTACACTTGCCTAAACATTCCACGTGATTGGCCAACCATCTCTGTTCAAAAAATTCAAACGTGGATCGAATGTGAGTTGTTCTACACTAAATATCTTAACAAATGTATTCTATACTTTTTAAAAGATACTATCTCTAATGATGAGCATTTGAAAATGTACATAAAACCAACTCGACAATTCTCTCATTTTTACAACTCAAGTTACATTTCAAAACTAATTTCCGAATTGCTCAGGTATGGTTGGCGTCAAGAAGACAGATAACCTCTCTGACAGACAGACAAAAAGAGAGAGAGAGAGAGAAATTTAGTATATCTTAATACATCCCTCTAATCATCGAATAGGAAAGAATTCAAATAGAACAAATTTGGAATAAATAGAGGACATCTGCCGGCCAACTTGTCTAGTGATCAGCGTGCCTGACTACGGATAGGGAGGTTCTAAGTTCGAATCCCGGTTCATGCATGGATGTACTTTCTCTCTCTCTCTCTATCCTGTTTTTGTCCTTTCCTTGTATAAGAATGGTTGCCTACCCTATAAACGGGTCCACATAGCATGTGTGTGTACTGAAGAAGTCGGACTCCACACCAAGTACGGTTCAGTCGGAAAAGTGGAGTAGAGCCCCCAATTTGCCAGCCTAACTGGCACACGAGAACAACAACAACAACAATAGAGGACATCTGATCTAAAAAAGGAATGTTCCACTCTAGAAGAATCTCAGAGAGAGAGAGACGATTTAAAACAAGTTTGAGTGTTATTACTCTAGAACCAAAAGTCATTCAATATTTAAGTAAGAGAATGATATCACAGAAATTGGATATCAATTAAAATAATTTAATTCATGCAACTAGAAGTTACTTTATTCTGCGAGTTGGAGGAAATCCGATCACAACAATTCAAATAAACCAAATTAAACTGCGCTATACGAATAGCTGTTCCTTAATAAAATCGTTTGCCTAGAACAAGAAGTTTAAAATTGATTCGAAGAAATTACAAAATGAATATCATGTGATCACATAATTGTATAAAACTGTGTTTACTGTAAAAACAATTCACTAACAAAATGTACGTACCACTTTGTTGAATTTTTTAAACATTTGATTGAGTTTTGTATTTTTGCTTTTGGTTGTAGAAAAAAACTGATATTATGTCCATGGCATTTCCTGTTTAAGGTTTCTTGGTGAGAAGAAAAAATAATCAACAATTAAATACATGTCTGTTTTAAACCCATTTGTAGATTAGTTAAGAACTGTAATGAATGATATTCTTCAAATTTGAGAAATTTTTAATTATCTTATCTACTAGGCGAATGCTGTCTTAAAAGTCCATACTAAAAATCATAAATTTTTAATATCTTGTTGAGAAAATTATATTAATAGTTAATAATAATTCAGTTCTATTAATAAAGTGATACACCGCCGAGTACACAAGTAAAATAACAATATTGTAAAGATTTTTTTCATTACATCTAATAATTTTTTTTTACAAACATTGAGCTCTTATTTGAGAGTTGCAAAGGAGAAAACATGAAGAACCGCCATACTAATATACATACAGAAGCCTAAAATGGAATATTTATTCTCTTCTTATTTGACAATGTCTGTGATCACCAATGTCTTTCAATCTACAGACTGCTGCCTTACAACCATGCCATGAAAAAGGGTACATATAAAATAGACGAGATTAATTTTTTTATTGGAAAGAATTAAGGAATTTAAATTCCCCTTAAAATAAGAACAAATTGTCAAACATTTTTAAACGTAAACAAAACTTTCAGACGTTTATCATCTTTTATTTTTGTTTTATTAGAGATAAACTTTGCGCCTGAATTTCTTACTCCTTTTGCAATGGATTTTCATGAGTAGTTCACGAGTATCTGTTATTTTAAAACGTATCTCACAACATTATATAATAGGTAAGACATCTATTTTTAGAAAAATGTGTGTGTGTGGCGGGCTATATTACAATAGTCACGTTTTTTTATCTCTCACTTTAAGAGCGTTAAACAAGAGTCACAACTGAATCGATAAATGAAAATTCATGTCATTTTTTCACACAGCAAGAAGTAAAACAATTGACACTAAATAATTAATTTTTATCTTAAGATAATGGAAATGCGTGTAGCAATACAATTTATCATTGCGATATGCAATGTTACATACTCTTTGTTTATGGAATTGTTATATAATACAATACATAAACTTTTATTCTGTGTTATATTTTTCAAATCCATATATTGATTATTTAAATATAGGAAAGTACGTACAGAGAAATATTATCCAAAACAATGTTTGAGAAATATTTTCAAAAATTATAGATAATTGAATTTTAAAATTTTATTTATTTACTTTTTTGGTAACATTGTTTTGCACATAATTCATATATATTATGCTTTATTATATATATTAAAATTCAAACAGAGTTATTATTTTCTTTTAATCATTTAATATCTTAGAAAGTAAACTAGAGAACTTATTTTTATTTTTTGAACACATACGGATTAGAAATAATCTTTATGATTCTTCGCAAAAAACGAAAGTATTTATTTTTCGTGGCAAATAAAACAATTTACTTAATACTTCAGTTATTTAAATTTTGCTACATTTAAAACTTTAATTTTTCGGAAAACAAATGCTTTTAAGATTTGTTTCCCGTAATTGTTAACCTCGCGCTATTTTAGCTTACACTTTTTTCTTGGCAAAACTGGATAAATACCAACCAAATATGATTGATATTTTAGGCATGCGGTATTAAGATTTCGAAAAGAAAAAAATAATTCACATTTCAAACGACAGAAATGAAAATGTTTGTGGAGCATTTAATTTGTTTATATTGTAAAAGTTACTAGTATATTCTACAGCAATAAAAATAAATATGCAATAATTTTACTAAAATGATATGTTGAAATATAAAATATGGATCAGATTTAATGTACGGTGACCCTTGGCACCGAATTTGGCGAAAATTTTTACTGGAAACCCGGGAAACTAGTATTTTGGGAACCCTATTTTTAATTTTTCATGAATACTTACCGATTTATATTTACTAAGATAAAATTTAATCAAAAATTTTATGGATAATTTTAACATATCAACTTTATTATTTTACCATTCATGTTTGAAATCTATAAATCAACATTTTTTGTTAATTTTGTAAAATTAGTTGAGCATATTGTTAGATACCAACAATGTATGAAATATTTGTCACTATTTCAGCCATTTTCCTCCCGATCGGAAATTTGTCATTCAAATGCAATCAGAATTTTATAAAAGTTTGAAAATGCTGCTTTTATACAAGTAAAATAATACTTCTAATTAGAATATAAATAATAATTGCAAGATCTTGGATTTCCATCATCAGTATACAAATTTTACTTTTAAATAAAATTTGGAATTCACAAAAAATCATCAATTTTAACTGCTTTCATGTGTGTTCCACTTGAAAAATCAAACACTGTTTATTAATACATGAAATAAAATATTATATTTTAAAAACTGAAAAGGAGTGGATATTGATTGATCATATTAAGTTTCAAACACTTAAAACCATTAGTATATTTTATAAAAGGTATATATTATCTGTAAATATTTCTTTACTATTCTTAAGAGTATCTATAATGAATTCCTCAAGTCATCATAGACAGAGTGAAACTAGATTAAAAATGGATTTTAAAATGAAAGATATTAGCTCCATTTAAAAGTCAACATGATTATTTTTAATTAAAAAAATGAATCAGACAAAATAAATCTCTGTTTTATATACATTATCACCTTTCTTACAAGTAGTGGAGACAACACAGTCATTAATATTTTTTAAATTTATTCCCTAGAGAAAGAGAGATATTAAAAATTTCTTGATTTATTAACGACTTTCCAGGAGTTTAAGAGAATTTCAATAGTTATACAAATTACGTGAGCGACTTCTTTCCATTAGTATTTATCAATTTAAGTTTCTACTTCACCACCACCAACAATAGTTTTTACAACTGCACGTAATAGTTTTAAAATTTTCATTTACCTTTATTATATAAAAAAAGAATATTTAAGTTTATATTAGAAAATATTAAAGTTAATTTGGTTTGTTTGTGATAACATGTTTTTAAAGTAAGATAAATAGCTATGTAAATCAATCACACACACAAAAAAAAAAAAAATGTAGACAATATTATATAAATGTTTATTATGAAAACAATAAATTTACAAATACGTTAAAATAAATGAAATCAATTTACAATGACAGTTATTCAGATGAAGAAAGAGGTGGAAAAGCATTTTGTTTACTGAGTACAACTTTTAAATGTTGGTATGAGATATATCCTTTCATTTTATTCTGAAACAAAGAAAATAAAACATTATTGGTTACTCTTTAAACATATTTTTCATGTTTTATTCCATTTAAGAAACATCAAATTGTAACTTATTTGCAAAAGTGAATTGATTATGTTACTCTAAATTAAATATCAGAACATTTAATCAATCATAAAAAATGTTATTCTTATATTCTGAGAACATATTTAAAACCAGTCATTTTGCAACACCAAAAAAAATTGGATTAAACAGTGATAATTTATTAGCATTTGTAATTTAGATAGTATCAAAAAGAAAGCATAAATAAAATATATAATTACTTTGAATTAAAATTATCATATAAATTTTTATTAATATCATATTTACCACTAATTTGAAAAATATTGAGTTTTTAACATCTTGAGATTAGAAAATTAACACACTTCAATTGAGCTGAAAAATTTGAAGCACTTTTTTGAAGTGCTTGAGTTGATAATAAAACAAAAAATCACAAGTCACATAGCATTTCTTTTATCAATAGACTTACTTCTTGTATAAGGTTAGATAAAATACACAGAACCTCTTCCTCTTCAATAGGATCATCATCCTGATATTCCTAAAAGAGTTTTCATGATAAAAAATTCTCTTTTATAAATTATTATGAAGTAAAATTAAGTAAGTATTTTATATAAAATCAGCAAGCATTTTACGTGAGATTCATAAATAAAATGCTGTGTTAACAAATGTTATAACCAGAATTTCATATTTTTATGATATAAAAATTCTGTAACAGTACAACAAAATGAAAACTTACTTTCCTGAAATTTAGAGCAGCACTAAAAGCACTAACTGGAACAATGTGAGTCTGAAGTAAGAGATAACTATAAAGGAAATATGATTTTTATTAATATATGTTATATCACAATATTATGTATTTACTTTCATAAATTTGAAAGGCACTTACAGTTTTTAATGTGTTCATTTTTATGTATTATTTTCATAAATTATGGTTTTTACAGCTTTTAATGTAGAAACTTTTTAATTAAAAAGATAATTCACATGCCTGGATAACATGTCATACATCTAAATAGTGAGAATATTTTAATGTAGAAAAGAAATAAAAAACACCTAAAATTATTTCCCTTCCATTACAAAATAAAGATAGCTCGAAGACTAAATTCTTTTGGACCCAAATGTGGAACTTGCAATCCAATGAAATGTTTACATCATAACATGAACTAGAAACTAGACAATATTCAAACTTTTCACTGTGGACCCCAGTTAATAAAATTAATTCTATAGATTACTACTATCACATCATTTTTAATTTATGGATAAATATATTTGTTCAGAAAAATTAACACAGGGAAAATTTAAGTTCACTGATAATAAAGGTAAAAATAACAAGTCAATTAATAAATAACAAGAAGTTTTTTAATTTAAAATCACAATAAAATAACAATATTTTTTGGGGGAAGCATAAAATTGAAGATCAAAAATGTCACTTTAACAAATTTGTAATATATTTTAAAGCAATATTTTTTATAAATATTATGAAGCATTTCTATAATTTTGATTGTAAAAACGTTTTTAGTAGAAGACTGTTTCAAAGATAAATCAGAATTTTAAGGAAAATTCTAAAAACGTTTTTCAAAAATTTTATAAACTAAAATTCAGAATTTAATGTTTTGATTGATCAATATGAAAGAAGCTAAGAAAATCGTATGGAATTTTATTGTAAACTCTCACAACATTAAGCAAAATTTAAACTTTTGTAACTTTTGATAACTTTTATTTGACCTTCATCCATCTAATAACTGAAATATAAGTTTGAAAAAATTTGATTTTAAATCTATATAGATATAAATAAAAAAAAATGTTTTTCTTTTTCTGGAAAAAAAAAAAAAAAAAAAAAAACTTATACTTACAGGGTTTATACAGATTTCCAAGAATCAAATTTGAGATGTTTTCAAGGAGTTAAATAAAAAATTTCCAAGAAGTAACAACATTTGAGTTAAATATTTATTTTATTTAAAAAATTTCGAACCAAATATGCATGTAATCATGTACATGCAACATTTTCCAATTAAATTCGTAAATAATATAAATAAACATTTGCAAAAATTAAAGAATATTTATCTAAAAATTTCAATGAATTTACAGCAATAAAAGAAAGTTTTTCATATAAATAATCAATATTATTTTATTATACTGGATTACACATTGTATAAAATAATGGGTAATTTTAAAGTTTTTAAACAGCTTCAATAGATTAGATCTATTAATTTATTGATCAGAGTATTTCAATATGTGTTAAACAATCTCTTTTCAAATATAAATATACTTACTCAAAACAAATACAACAATTAGATAAAGTTTCCAGAATGACTTTTCTATCAATTATTATTTGAATTTTTATTACCTAAAATTTTTTCTTCTGTTCACTTTCAAACTCTTTAAAATTATAGAATTAATTTTACAACCACATTCTAAGTTTTTCTATTCTTTTAATAATTTAATAAATTTTCATATTTCTAGGTTATTTATATATACAAATATATATATATATATATATATATATATTGAAAAGGTACTTTCTTCCAGGAATATTAAACATTTTATGTCATTCATAAACATTGATAATTATTTTAATGATAAACAAATTCATCCCAATTCATTGAAATTATACACAATTTTAACCATGGAAGATACTGAAAACATATTTTAACAAAAATTTTATATCTATATATTAATATTCAATGAATTTTATATAATAAAAATTAACTAGAAAAAAATAGAAAAAGAATCCCTTAAAATAGCCGGCTGGATTGCTTAATATTAAAATTTTTGTTGGTGATTACTTTACTTCACTTCACACACAATTCTAAATACCACATCTGGTCCTGACTGAACTGGATCATTATGAAATTAGTGTGGCTGAACTGGATATTTTTATTTTATTAAAAAGTTATGAATATAATAATCCAATATTGATCATGCTGCAATCTAGTGAAATGAGTTTTTTCATATGAATATATAAGAAAACTTAAACAACTAAAGATGGCCTTTAAAATAATGAAAAAAACAAAAAATCAATATTAAACTCTAGTCTGATATCATATGTATAAGAGATATACATAAATAAAAAAAAAAGATATGTTTTAGAATGATAAATTGAAAATCAAAAAGTGATTACTTTCTAATAAAATGTTTATTTAAAAAGTTAGAAATTTCATAAATAATTTGTGAGAGTAAAATTCATAATTATATAAGAAAATAAATAACTATGAAATTAATATTAAAATTTCGTTATTGAAATATAATTGACACACACAAATTGCATGTACAAACATAATTATTGATAAAAGTTACCATGTCAATATTTAATTATTTTCATCAAATAAAAAAATGTGAAAGACTTAGTAAGACACTGATTACTTAGTGTTTGAATATTTTTTTATTATTAATATGTAGATGCTTAAATAATTAAGAAATTTAAATTAAATATTTTAAAATAATCTAAAGTGCTAAATATTAGTAAATTTTATTCTTTATCAGTGAAAGTTAGTTTTAAAATTCTTATCCCATGAAAAAAAAAATTTTTTTTGGTAAGAATTTTCTATTATATTGTTTTATACTTTGTAAATTGAAATTTTTTTTAAATATTTTGAGCATTGTTTCAAAATAAAGAAAAAGATGCATAATAAAAGAAAAGGAAAATATCAGTGAAAATACAAAACAATAAATTTGTTTAATATTTTATGAATGTAAAATGGGTATTAAATTCAGGTAGTTTCCATTGTATTTAGTTCAGGTTAAAAAATTAAAAAATTTTCATGGCATTAATAATAATTTACAGCTGTCTGATTATTAACTACAACCAGTTGGTAGGACTCTTCCCAATAAGAATACAATTTTAGAATTGTTAAACAATAAGACTTTAAAGTCAGTTAAACATCATAAAAATTTATTAGTAATTCAGTTATAGATATTAATTATTAATTCACATTAACAGTTAAATTTCAAATGCAAATTACTCAATAGATAATAATTTGGTGTTAATTTTTAATAATATTAGATAGAATTACCTACATAAATGAAGGGAAAAAGTTCAATGTTCTTCCCGAACATATAAGGAATTAATTTCTTATCATAATATAAAGTATACTTACACTTTCTTAAATAAATTTCTGTAAATAATAGTTTTTAATTTTTCCAGAACTAAACGAATTCCCCACTTTATGAAGAAATCTTCAGATGCTTCCAAAGCATTTCCAAATCTCTGGAGATCACCATCCCTAAAAATGCATTAAAAATATTTTAAGCATACATCAGCATGAATTTTTCCTAATAGAAAACTAAATATCGAAAAATGTGAAGTAAATTAATTAAATAGAAATCAATAATGGAATATCTAACACAAATTTATTACAAATAAAATTATAAATCTTTAAATGCAACACATACTACTTTTGTGCAAGAAAATATTTCGTAAAAATGCAAAGAAATGTTAGAAGGAGGAAGGAAATAATGTTGACAGCATTTAGCCACTTAACTGAGATTTATTGTCAGTTGATTTTATTATGCAAGTTTCCTACTATTAACATTCACCTTTCAAAAGACATGAAATAATTTATTGAAAAATTGTTCTAACATAATAACAGTATTATTTTTAACGCTTAAATTCAAAATGAAATTTCTTTGAATTTTTTATGTATTTTAATAAAACAAATAAAAAAATAAAAATTAAAATACAAGTTAGATGTACAAGAATTCATTCTTGTGCATCTAACTTGTATTTTAATTTTTATTTTTTATTAAAGTCATCTATATTCAAGTGGAAAATCAGAGAAAAAAAGTTTTCAAATGCAGCAACTAACTAAAAGGCAAAACTGTTAAAAAGTATTTATATATTCTTTAAGAGTATCTTAAACTTTTACATAAAAAAAATGGTATAGACAAAAATTATGCAATAAATTGTTTAATTTATTATCCTGAAATTGAATATTAGTTAATAAGCATGATTTAAATTAGAAAAACTAAATATCACAAAAGGGTTTTCTGAAATAATTCAACTTGTGGCATTATATCAAGATGTTGTCTATATAAATTAGTTTGTGATTCAGTTATAATCCAATAAATGCATTAGAAATAGCCTTAAGAAACAACATTAACCTAAATGGTACATTTTGAAAAATGTGATACCATCAAAGAGTATTTAAATCTATCATAAAAATAAACATTTTGAATACTTGACAATTCACATATATATAAAAATGAATCTATAACTAAAAAAAATATTACTTAACAGCCTTTGCAAGTTCAGCAAACTGCATAAGTTCATATTTTTGTAGCAAATGCATTGAAGGCATTATACCCTATGAAAAAGAATAAAATCATAAATTGCAACAATTTAATAAAAACAAGAAAATTAAACATAATATACATTGATGCATAAATGAATAAAATTAATAAAAAATAGATGTTTATTTACATGCCTAATTCACACATTAGTAGTCGATGCAATAAAAACAAAGCATAAATTTTATAAGAAATTTTCTGACACATTAGTAAATTTAACAGAAAAAATTTGCAATATAACTTTATATTATCACATACATTATGTATAAATTAGTATTAAATCTTAGTACACATTCAGTAAGAGCCATGGTGGCCTGGTTGGTTAGAGAATTATCGGAAGATAGTAAGTTGGATCTCGGCTTAACCAAAGACCTGTTGTATTCGCTAATGGCAACTGGGACAAGTTAAAACTAGGCATAGTAGCAATGTCCCCTTAGTGAAATGATACCACTGGGAGAGGCATTCTAAGTATTGGAAATCTTCTGCTTGATCCTTGCTTCAAAATCATTTAGATTCCACTTGGCTGCTTCTATCTAATTGGTAGAACCCAACTCAGGGTTAGATATAGGGAAGCTTGCTGGTGAAACAACAATACACTAATGCATTAGAAATAGCATTATTTTCAATTTTTCATATTTTGTTAAGTCCCACAATATGGTTCATTAATATATATATCAATAGAGAATTTTTATTACATATTCATTAGCATTTAAATAATTATGGGTAAAGTGATGAATTATTCTCAAGAATGAAATTGTAATTATTCAAAGTCTGTGACAAATTAAATTTCAAGTATTCTTAGCAATTTTTATGAAGGAAAGCTTAATTGAAGGAGATTATTTATTTGCTTATTGAATACACTCCTTTAATTATAAATTTTTAAATTAAGAAACAGTTATAATTATACATTAAGAGTTTAATTAGCAATTATTTGTTTTTGTCATTCATTAGTCACTTTTTGCATATAAAGAATAATTAGACTGGAACCAACATTTCAATAGTTTAGTAAATAAAATGATAACTAAAAAGAAGTATGATTTGAATTTTGAATTCAATGGAACAAAATTACAAACTATAGATGTAAATGATGTTTAGTTTTAAATAAATATCAATAGTATTTATATATTTTACATTTTAACTTATTAAATCATTAATTAATTGAGCAAATTTAATGCAATGGAAAGATACTTAGAGAAGTTTTTAATTATTTTTATTAACTTCCAATACAGAATAAAAGAATTATAATTTGAAAAGAAAAATCAGATCAAATTTATTTATTCAAATTCTCAAGCTTATATATTGTTAATAGCACAATAATAAATAAAAAATGAACAAAAATTAAATCTACTCAAAAATATCTAATAAACTTTTTTATTAATTTAATCTATGGAAGAGAATTTAATTTTTTTTAAAGCAAGAAACAAAACTTATTTTGCTAGATATATATCAATATTAGTTATTTCAGAACATTTTTTGTACATTTTAAACTACATATTAAGAAAGAAAAATACTTACAAGCACCATTTTAACAGTAATCAGAAATATAAGAATAAGTTGCTTATTTCTTTTGGATCCTTTATGGCAATGCTGAAAAGCAAAGGTCAGATTCTCATCAGCTGCAAAAAAAAAAAAAAAAAAAAAAAAAAAAAAAAAAAAACACAAATTATTAACACTTATCAAAATATATAGACACAGATTTAAATTACTTTAACATAAAGTAACATATTTATTGAATAGTGACAAAACAGACTTTTAAATACACATAAATGCGCACAAATGCTGCAAGATTCTGAATATGTATCACATCATAACTTAGTTAAATAACTGATAAAATTATAACAATCACTAAATAAGTTTAACTGCTATAATATTATTATAATTAAATAACTTTAATTAGTTTAAACAGCAACAGATTAGATTTAAACAAATTTCTTTTGAAAATTTTGACATTTGTTCCAAGATATCTTGTTTTAAATTCATTCTACATTGAATGTTATGAAATTCATTCAAAGATTTTGATTAAATAAGCAGAAAAGACATAGTATAGGATTTTCTTTTCTTTTTTTTTTTAAATTTGCATTGAGTAGTAGTTTAAAAAGTATATTTTTTATCTAGTATAGTAGATAATTATCCACTAGTAAAAACCACATCATTCAAATAAATTATTTCTCCTAAAATCATAAATATAACTTCAACATTTTTTTAGAAAAATATTTTATAGGGGAAAGACTTAAATTGTAGAAATTGCAGACTTTCAAAACTATTTTCATAATTAAATGAAAAATTACTACTATGATCAACAAAACTACTATAATATATTATTATTATAAAATTTTATTTTTTTTACATGTTCTTGTTTTTAAATTTATAAATACACAGTTTATAATTTCAATTTAATTCATAGAAGTTTTAATTGAACTGATTCTTATAGAAGAAATACTTTTTTATATCGTTTTCTTTACAGTTATATCATTTACAATATTTTAAGATATAAATAATACCAAACAACAAGGAATGCTTAAAAAAAATGAGCAAATTTTTCTTGATTTATGGCATTATTTTAGAAGAAAGTTTATTTACAATTTTCTCATAAATCAAAATTAAGTTTTTAATGAATAAAAGAAAATTGATTTTGCTTAGCTATAATTATTTTAGGTCTAACATACCTAATTTAAATTTGCTTTGAAACATCTGTTGTTGACCAACAAAGTATCTAAAATTATAAAAGTAAAGAAAATTATACAGTAAATTATATACCATTAACTATAATTAAAATTACTGAAAATATCAGTAAGAAATGCATTTAAAACTTATTGATCTTACTTGTATGTGACTCTTTGAGCAATAGGGTACTGATCTTTGAGGCTTGAACTTTCTATTACACGAATCAAAGGTTTCAAGAGATGAAGCTTATTAACCTGGAATGGCAATAAAAAAAATTAATATAGAAAAAATAAATTATTAGTATTTAAAATTGGACATTTAATTTTTTTTCTATGGACAGTGTACTTTCATAAAATAAGATTTAATCAATCCAACAATAAGGAATATAAACTACATTATTCTAACAGTAATTATGCTCTTATATTTATCTTTTAATGTAAAATTAAAAACCATAAAAATTATATCATTGAAGTAATTTAAAATAAAATCTCAGTACATATTGTTATTATTGACAGTCACCTTTTAAAATTTATTTTTACTTACATTTAGTAGAAATAATTAATTTTAACAGTAAGAGTTGAAAAAATATTTTCATATAGTTATGCTGATATTTATGCTATGAAACATTATGCTTGTATCCAAGTTCCTCATAACATTATGTTGAACAATGAACGAGTATATATATAAATATGCACAATACAAGTGAAAATGTAAACATGGAGCAAGCAGATACATACACGTTTGTTGCTCAACGGTGATTTTTTGCACACGAGGGATAAATAAGAATGGCACCCATGGTTTAAAGTGGATTTCGAACCACTAGAAACATTCATACCCAAGGTGGGATCAAAAACATGAACTGTGGAACCGAAGGCAAGAGTGCTAACCATTTGGCAGCCAGATCTGCCAGATGATATCCAGACATGGTTTGTCACTGACAGATGTATAATTTTATTTAAATGTTATCTTGATTATTATTTATTGACCATGATCAACAACTATTGGTGAACACATCATAAATTCATTATTTGGGTTTGTTATGCATATAACTTGCTACATTCAGAAAACAAGAAAGATGTTTTTGTCATGTAATCAATGTCAATGTTTAAGCCTATTAACTGATGTTAGTAATGGTTCAAATGATTGAACAAAGCAATAAACAATAGCAATATGATTAGAACATAATACAAGAGCCTAGTTATGTTTTCATTTTAAGGCCAATTTTTATATATGAATCTAAACACAAGATATATGGTTTAAAATAGACCATTGCAATCCATAAAAATAAATGAAAATAAAATACAAAGAAAGAAAAGTGTAATATTTGGAAGTCCTTAAATCAGTGGAGTTTAATTCTGAATACTCCAATAAGTTTTGCAATAAATAACTATTAATTTTTGATATGATACTCAGAAATGTATTATTTAATGAATCACAATATTTCAAAATGTCTTTGAATATTATTTTGATCCAAAAATAATTTTTATACTGAAAAGTAAAGTTAAATACTTTGGTCAAATTCACTTACTTTGAAATAAATTTTAAATAATTGATTTGTTAAATTTAGTATGCCCCATCTTTTAGAGTCTTCAGTACTAGAACGACTGAAAAAAAAATAATGGAAATAAATATAAAAAACACCTTACATCAAAAAATTTTAACATTGAAAACAATTTTTATTGTTAAACAAAATTCAGACAATTATACAATTACACAAGAATTTCACATGATAATTAAAGATACAATATACATGTCATGAGAAGCAAATGTAAAGCAATGACACCAACTCTGAAACAAGTGAATGAATACAGTAATGAAATAAAGACTTGGAATATATATACACACAACTCAATAAACTTGAGATTGGATATCCTAATTATATGATCATCAAATGTCAATATAATAAAAAAATATTTAATTTCTTCTATAATCATGTGAAAAAAAATTATTATGATGCTTCATTTAATCCATGCATTAAATATATAATCAATTATCTTATCAACTTCTTAAATAAAACAAAACCATCTGATTCAAATAACTGTTGGAAAATTTGGTCACTTTGCTTTTAAAATATAATTTACATAGATATGAAGGACTTTTATTTTAGACACTGACACTCTGTAGGTCAATTTCAATGACAGTAAACTAACATGAAAAAAATCAAGCATAAGAAAGTAATAATAAAAAAACAATAATCATGGAACATACTTGTCACCAACACATATCCTGAAAAATCCCATTAGAAGGTCAGCTCCCTTTTCTAACATTTCATTAGGTTTTTCTTTTTTATCTAATTGCAAATCAGCCTAAAATATCCGAGAAAATCAGGATTATTATGATAAAATGTCTTAAGGCAGCAAAATAGTAAGCAAGCATTTAAAAACAATACAAAATATAAACAAAACATTTCCTTACTCTTATTGCAAGTTTTCTGAGATCCAAACACACAGTATACATAATTGGCAAAGCCCAATTTTCATCTTTGTGAGTTTGTAATATTTTTGTGAATGTTATATTCTAAGTTAAAGACAAGTATTTACAAATTCATACTATATATATAATCATCCCTGAAAAGTGTACAAAGGGGATTTTATGAGTGGGATGAATATTTTAGTTTTATAAGAAATTTCTAAATTTAAATTCTCATATTCAAATGAGCTTTATTTATTACCTCAAAACTGATTATCAACACATTTTCAAAAAATACATATTACTTAATATTGAATAACAGAAATAAAAGATATAAAAAATTATTTTATAGTAATATGAAACTTAGTGCTGTAAAAATATTCATTGTAAAAGTGAATTCCTAAAAGATATTTCAAAATTTAAAAATGGTACGTGTACAATAAAGTATAGCAAAGAATTTTTATTTTACTGCTAAGATTATTTTAAAATTGATACTAAAAGCAATAAATATATAATAAAGGCCTGGTTTTTATCTATATTATCTTTATATAGAGATTTGGTTTTATCTATATATACTTAACCTAGTATGCATTAAATTTCATGGATTTATCAAGTAAATTGAATTTGAGTTTAAATAATTAAGTTACTAGTAAAATTTACTTATTCAAGTAATGCAAGAAAATTGTAAACTGTCAGAAAACAAATATTTAAAATATCTATTAAAATAGATATTTTAAATATGTTTGGTACTTTGTCTCTTATGAAAGATTTTTGTAAACTACATAATTGTAAAGACACAAAAAATATAGGAATGAAGTATTTATCAAAATAATCATAAAATTACGATGAAATTTCAATGAACGAATATAAAATAAAAGTTAGTCTGTGTCTATTATATCTTTAAAATAGCTTATTTTTCATTAAAGATTTAGTTAACTTTAGATTTTTTTAAGTAGATGTTAAAATTTAAAAACATTTGAAATCTTATAATATCATGTAAATAAAAACAAAACAACTTAAAGATTAATATGTTGCATTTAAATGCAAATAAAAAAACAACTATAAAAACCACTAACAACATTTACAGATTCAAAATCTAAGTAAATTTTTTATGAATGTATCACATAAATTTAAAAATAAAAAAATTAGTATAACTCAAGGAAAAAACCTCAAACTTCTAAATAAAAAAATCTTTTAAATAACATGTACAACTAAATATTAAAAACAAATAGAATAGAATATTCCAACACTAAAAAAAAAAAAAAAAAAAAAAAAAAAAAAAAAAAAAAATACAGAATTGTTTAAAATAATACTCACACAAACTATACATTTCATATTTTGAGAATTTTTAAAGAATAAAAATGTAGTTATTTGTAAAATCAGAATACACAAATTTCACAAAAATTTCTCCATACAAATGTTACCATTATAATTTAAGAAAACCTTATAAATTTATCTTAAGTAAACAAATATTTTATTTATTTAACTTTTTGTTAACACATAACAAATTTGTTTAAACTCTGAATATAAATACCAATCTTTAAAAAACATAGCTCAATTTATCTAAAGGATACTGCACTAATGCAAAATGATGCTTATAAGCCTCAACATAATTTCCTTCATGCATTTCCTGCAAACATCTGTAATTGAGAAAAAAAGTTAGAACTAATAATAAGGTTAAAAAAATAAGATTGTGCGCTTGCTATGATGAAACATTTTATATCAATAAAATATATGTTATTAAATTGTACATAAACTTTACATGAAACTATTGCGATATGAATGTAACATAATAACTTCATCAGAAGTTGTTATATCCTTCATTATTAAAAGATATCAAAAATAAATCTATGATATTTTTTAGAGCCAACAAATTTTGCATTCACCTGATGTGCAATAAAACCACTTCATCCCATGGAGGATCAAATATCCTTTTTACATTTGAATCAGGGTTTGAGGAATATATTTTAGAACTCATAGCATGAGCACCTTGGATTGACAAATATTCCTAAAAAGAAAAGCATAAAAATAAATAAACATCCATTATGGAAAACATAATTGTGATTAATTGGATTAACAAAAAACTATTTCTTACATAATAGTGATTTAATACAAATAACTTCTAATTGTTAATATTAAAAAAAATTTAGACTTTTTCACAATAGTGAAATTTAATGAAACAAGCTAAACATGTATTTACAATCTAATATAAGAACATTGTAAAAATTCATATTGAATTTTCATATAAGATATTAGAATGCACTTCATATGTATTTAATTTGTTTTATACATGCCAATGCTTTGCTTAGTTATATTAATTGCATTTAAAAGTACTTTTTGTCCCTACAATACTGAATTTTGTAAAACAGGTAAATTCTTCATAAGGACAAATTCATAAAAAATGTTTAATTTTTCATTTATAATGCATTATGAATAAAAAGAAGTAAAAAATTAAAATACACAAACTAAAATTTTTGGCTGCTTATTTAGAATATACTTCTGCTCTATGGACTGAGAAAAAATAACAGTATAAAATTCGGAAGAGTAATTTTAAGCTGTCAACACATTCAAGACAGGAGAAGTTTTCTAATATTAATGGTAGTACTATGATTTATGGGTATGAAATCTTAGAATAATAAGAAAATATAAGGTAGAAAGTGAATTTTGGCAACTAAACAATGCTTAGCAAGATTGATTAAAAATGCACAATTTGATGCAAAAATGGACAAAAACTTGGAATTATCTGATTTAAATGAAAAATTATTCAAATTGAATGAAATTATGAATCCTTTTGTATTTTTAATAAAAAAAAGTAAGATATTGAATTTTAATACAATTAAAAATTATTGTTTATTTTAGCTGCAAAACATGAACAATGTTAGAGCACTTTATCATAATATGTTAAAGAATTTTTGAGGAAGAAGATTTCACAGCCTAACTATAATTTGAAATTTTTATAATGTACAATATTTTCATTTAAAATGCAATTATCTATTGTGATACAATTCTAAATAGTAAAAATAAGAATTATAGTCAAAATCTTTCATCAAATAGAGAAAAAATAAAAACATATACTTTTAACAGCACAAATAAATTATTACATTAAAAAAAAATGAAGGGCCCTATTATTATTGTTCAGAAAAAATACACAATAAAAGTAATAGTAAATTGGTTACTATGCAAATTATAATAATCAAAATTACTTATTATATTTATATTCTCCAATTGTAGTATTAATTTTCATCCATAAATGAAGATTTACATTGAAAAAAAAAAGTAAGTTATTTAAAAAAAAGGAAGAAATACAATAAAAAAAATAGTTTAAGTTAAGATATTTGTGCTAAAATAAATTTTATATCAATTATTTTAGCTATTTCTACAATAATGCTATAATCTAGAATCTACTCTTAAACAAAGTGCATTAAATAAATCCAAGGAAAGGAAAAGTTACACGTAAATATTTTGTGTAAAAGTGATTCCTAATGTATATTAGAAGCTTGTTTTTTTACAAGCTTCTAATGTATATTAGTTTTTAACATTGAAGAAATTGCAAAAGCTATTATAAGAATTTACTTCTTTATCTGATATGCCTATAATAGACATAAAAAAAAGTTTTTACCATCTTATAGAGACCAGCAAAATAGTTCTTAAAATTGAAAGTTTGTAAAATAGAAAAACAACTATTATATATATATATATAAAACTTTAATTATATTGCTTTTTTTTATAAATAAAGTACAATCAGAAATAAAATTTTAGAATGCATTATATAAAAAATATATGCAAAATAAAATTCATAAATAAAAACAATTCTTATTTTCAATTTATTTTGAAAATCAATTAAAATAAAATTTTATTCTTTTTCTATTTTAAAAGTACATTTCTAAAAACACATTTTTTCACAAAAAAAGTACCATAATCTTGTTAGCCATTCATCTAGATGTTTCAGTGGGCAGTCACAGCACTTAATGATTTTTTCATGTTTGATATATAAAATTTCTTTCCTATTCTTATTTATTTTTTAATTATCTGATAATCCTTATTCACAAACTATATCTGAACCCAGATTTAAAAAGTCCTGAAATGAAATTTTGGGGAACAATAGATTTCTATGTCAATGCTTATAAAGGAACAAATTAATTTCACAAAAGTGACAGATAATTTTTTTTTTTTTTTTTTTTTTTGCTTTCTTCAGTTACTGCCTTATTTAATAAAACATTCAGATCAAAAAGACTTAAATAACGTTTTTTCCACAATATCATTTCATGCATACATTTACAAGAGCATTGCATGTACAATGTCAAATTTCTAAGGTGATTCCAAAGCAAGATCACTCCTTTATGATATTTTCACCAGAAGCAACTGATTAAAGTCAAAAGTAAGTAAGAATCAGAAGTTAGGTGGCAGAAATTCCCCATGGATTCTTTAAAAAAAATCCAGCACGAATGATGCATGAAGCTGAGCTTATCATTTGATCAAACTGTGCTCGAATAAATCTTATTAAAATGTATTGAAAATATTTTCCTTTAATTTTGATGTTTGAATCAAAACTACTTTTCTTTCATTATACTGATTAATTAATAAATTCATTACTATTTATTCACAATTCAAAGTACTTTCAATTCTTCAATATTAATGTCGGTAAAGTTTTTCAATCATAAAATAAATATAATAAAGAAGCACATGATTAAAATAAGTGCAAATGAAAAATGCATGAAAGTGTTCATAAGAAAGAGAATTTTCAAAAATGTAGTTCATAAATAAGAATTAAAATTGTAATTGCACCTATATACTCTATTAGGGACTAAAAATTTTGTAAAATTATGAGTGTTCATAAAAGCAAGCATCTACCATCTTTCTAATTAGGTCATTAAAGTTTTTTTGACTACACAATTTTTTAGAATTATTAAAGAATTTGCCAATATATATATATATATATATATATATATATATATATATATATATATATATATATATATATATATATATACTGGAAAATTAAAGAATTCTTAGGAACATCAGTAGTAAATATTTTTTCAAAATTTTTAAATTATAAATATTTTTGACATTTGAAGGGCAAAAATTCTATGACAATTTGGTTTTACAATTATTCATAACTACTTCTCTGTATATTCAACTAGAAATTGTTTCTAGATTATAATCAGAAAAACACTATTTCAAAGTTCAGAAAGTTTTAAACTTAATAAAGAAATTTTAAAAACTTTTTATAACAAACAAATGGATACCCAACTATTAAAAATAACTTTTGTTCAAGTGTTTTTATTTTTAATTTATAATGAAATACACAAAGTAGTGCATAAGAACTTGAAAATTAGATTTAAGATCCCATATAAAAAAGAATAAATTACAACATTATTTTTCACATAAAAATAATTTTAAAAAATGACAAAATATGATTATAAAAGCACATAACCTTTGTAAATGCTAAAATTCATATTCAAATCAATAAAAATTGCTTAGTATAAAAATTATAGTGTTTGAAACTATCAAAAAAAGAGAGTTGAAGATGTAATATAGATAATATTTTAGCATATTTTATTTAGTAATTTCTTTTTCCTTTTTGAGACTATGATTATCTTTAAAAAACAATTTTAATCATCAACGAAACATATATTTTAAATCTTTGAATACATACACAATGATACTAAAATCCAAATTTGAGCACATTAAAAGAAACTTTAATTAGAGTTTATAATCAGGTTTAGTATGACTATAAGCAATTAAATTTGTGAGTAACACTATATCCAATGCATTTATTCACACCTCACTCAAACACTTTTGCTTTCATAGCTGAAAATAAAAAAAAGTCACAAAAAATTGCTCTATTTAATATTGACTGTATAATACTCGATTTAAACAATACAATTAATAATTTCTAAATAAATTTCCTCTCCAAACTTACAGCAGCATGTTCACCATCACCAGAATGAAGGTAACTGTCAACCTAAAAAAATAAAATAAAATTATATATATATATATATATATATATATTATATATATATATTATATATATATATATATATATATATATATATATAAATATTTTAAACATTAAAATCTACCATTACCATTATATGAAATGTACAAGATTATTAATCTGACAAAAGAAAATTCCTTTAAATAATAAATAAATGAAAAATATGTAAATAAAATTCAGAGGAATGAAAAATAATCTTAATAAGATGACAAGTTCTTGATTAAAATGTTTAAACTATAATTTATAATAAAATGTTATTGCTTAAAAATAAGGGTAAAAGTGAACATATTGTCAATGTAGAGACATTTGGTAATCATTTTTCATTGGTCTAATGACATATAAGTATTCAATAATTTCACTAAAAATTGATGAAAAGTTTTTAAAATAATTTTAGACAAAAGTTGCAATAAATATGATACGAGAAAAGTAATGAAGGACTGGAAATTATGTATTGGCAATTAAAAAAAATCATACCTAAATATTTTAATTAAAATTATAATGAATAATTTCCACTTAAAATAAAATAATGAATTTCAGAATTCATAAATAAGTGCTAGAATCCATGTTTTTTTAAAATCCTTTTGATGCAAATTATTAAAATGTAGAAAGTATACATTTTTAGATTTCATTTGATAAACATGTAACAGAAAGATATAGACACATTACCCATAGATCACTTCTGAATGAAAAAACATGAATTAATATATGATTCAAAGTAATATTAATTAAAAATAAACCTTACATTTATCATATAAGTAGAATAAATTATTTAATTTTATTGACTCCATATCCATGCACAATATTCAGATAGGCCCAAACTTGAAACAAAATTTTTCAGAATTAAATTTTAACATAAACATGCAAATGATAAATTGCAATTATAATTTTTTAAATTAAATTTAGTGACTCAATCATATACTTAATCCAATGTCAAGTACATGATTGATTAATACATTTGAAGAACAATATATAATTACAGAATATACAAATAAATAATGAAACAATCTGCATTTGTCACATGACAGATTTTGAAAAGTGGTCTAGTGATGAATTGTCAATAAGATACTTCAGCAAAGTCAACCAGCCTTTAAAAAAAAAATTTTTTTTTTTGTGAATAATTTGATGGGAAAAATCAGCAAGTTTTACCACATTTGATTACTTTGCCTTTGGTAAGCTGTGACAGTAAAGTTTCTTTTTGTCTAAATAAGATTAATTCAGTAATCTAAGAGTAATAAATGGCTCAACTAAATTTAATATTTATTCTTTATGACTCAATCAAATCAAACTAATCATTTCCAAAAAACTATATTCGATAGTATATAATTCAAGACAGTTACTTAAGCAAATAAATCCTAATTTTAAAAAAAATTTAAGATCGAAGAAAATTTTTTTTATTCACACATATTATAACTATTTAGAAGTAACAATAATCCGGTAATAAATCTATGAACTTATGTATTTGCGTCACACATCTTTGTAAGTCAAACAAGTTTCAAAAGAATTTTCTTAAAATTAAAAAAATTCTTTTTCTAATTCTAAGTACATTTTTTGAAATTTAAAAACAAATTTCTAATTATAGGTTACGTTTTAAAATATGCTTATAAATGGTTCTACTTAAATTTTGGGGTGAAATCGGTTGGGCTGCAGCAACATAAATACGTAAGTACCTAAATCTACATTGAAAATTAAACATAATCTTACTTTATTGAGATATTGATTTAACGATAAATGGGCCATGTTAGTAAAGATTTAAATGAAAACTCTTTTATGCAAAAGACGCTGGAGTAGTTTGTAATTTCTTTGAGATTTTACACAGAAAAATAGTTCTTAAATGATGATTTCTATGAGTCTAAGCAGAAAATAATGGCCATCATATAATTTATTCAAACCAAAACAAAGAAAATTTCCTTCAAAACAAAAAATTACTTCAGCCTGTTTCAAATAACGACTGGGCAGAAAAAATGTGTGAAACTTTGAGCTTCACATAACGTTGTGCTTTTGTCAATCTCAATATTTTGTATCAAATAAATTATAGTATATATTTAAACAAAAATATTGCTTTCTTAATTAAGTCTAAATTCATTCTTTCAAAGATATGAATATATATATATCTTTTTTTTTTACTTCTGTATAAGTTTATTAAAAATAAAAAATCACAGCTGTTCACATTTAAAGTTGGCTTAAACATGGCATTAACTTTAATGTTATACCTCCTCAGCATGCAATTCATTATGCAATAAAGGAACAAAATTTTTTATTTTGGTAACATGCCGTGATAAATTTGAATTATATAAAGGATAATTCTTATGAATTAGATATAGCTTGAGTTATATTAAAATATTTCTTCTATGTATGTTTGCTTAAAATTAATTTATATTAAATTTAATTAACAGTCAGAAATATAAAGTAAATCAATAAAAATTTGTGTAAAAAAATAATTTAAATTTAATTTAATATTATCGTTATTTAATATTATCGTTCATTTTTTACCAAATAGGGAAAAGTGTGTTCTAAAGAACATTTTTCAGTTTTAATTATTTATTTTAATTTTTAAATTGAATGTATTTTGTGGCATTTTTAAAAAGTCAACTTTTTTCAGCCTCTTAATCAGGAATACTGAACACATGCCTGTTAGATTCATTTTTATTACTAATATTATACCAAGTCATGTTGATCAGATATAAATTATTAAAATACAATTGTTTTATAAGAATTTGTAGGAAAGCTAGAAAATGAAGTAAAAGTAATTAATTTAATAAAAGTTTACATACTCTGTACCCACACTTATACACATGTTGTACAGATTCTCAAAATCAAATGAAAGGTATACAAAATTCCTAAAATTTGTGTTCATCCAGTTAAATTTAAAAAATAAATAAATAAAAAAAAACAAAACAGAAATTAGTATTTTATAAGAGCCTGGGTATCCTTTTCTCTCTTTTCATTTTGTTTGCCATAATCCATATTAGCAGTATTTCAAAATTTTTGTTTATACTAATAAGAACACTGTGCACCATATCAAATCAGTGTCAATGTGATTAATAAATATGAATGTAACTAGTAGCTAAATGGTCAATATTTATTAATTAAATCTGACACCCTCCTCATATATAGATTGTTAACAGTAATATCTAATATTCTTTAAAATACTGAATTTTGTTGAATTTGATTTACAAAGCAAAAAATTAATATATAGTACAATGAACCATACTCCTGATTAAATTAACTACTATATATTCTTAGAAAGGTAAATTTTGATAGATTATTAAGAAGCAAAATAAAATTGAAAAAGTGTGTTGAAGTTTGACAAAAGATTTGGTTAAAATTAAATTTGCCATAAGTATTATTGTGTGATATATTTAATCATTATATTTATTTGTGCTTTTTTTACTATTTAAGTAATTTAAAATGTTCACACATGTATTATATTTCATTGCTTTTAAACATATTTAGCATTTGTTTTGCATGCCATTCATGTGAAAATGTTTTAAAAATTCAAGAACACTGATTTTTAAATCAAACTTTTCTTTGAAACTAAATAAGGTTGCAATTTATTTTTTGGGAAGGATATTTTACATTTGGTTTGAAGTGATAAATGAATAGTAAAATTTGTTTAAAAGGATGTCAACAATAAATTATAAAGAAAAAGAATTTTTTTGTATTTATATATAATATAAATTTTATATTATATGCTTTTAAACAAATATATGTATATAATAATAAATTTTCATCGAAAAACTATTTTAGGACTAGAATGTTTTTACAAATATACTACATAGACTTAAGGAAATTAGAAAGGAAATAGTTGTACTGAATTAATAATATTGTTGAATCTCTTGGTAAGTTTTTTTTATTAAATAAATGAAATATAAACTATATCCATGTTTGTTAATTACTTATTTAAAAGATTTTGATAGTTTAAATTAATTTTCCATATTTCAAAAGCCTAATCCTAATTATATGAGTATCAGGGAATTAAAATTTCTATGTTCATTTATGTTGTACTTGCATTATTGTTTCATAAAAATTCATAGTATTATGATGCAAAATTGTTTATAAAGAAATTTTTCTTCAATTTTCTATGTTTTATTAATATCAAATGAGTTTTTTAAATCACAAGTATATTATAGAAGTTTATTTTTCTCAATTCATAGGAATTGATAATGTAGTTTAGGGAATTGAAAGTTTGTAAAATTGAAAAATTAATTTTAAATCTTGAAACTATTTTCTTTACCAAATTGCTCTCTTTTTGCAAATAAAGTTCTATTAAAAAGTTGTTTTGAATACTATGTATAAAAAATTTACAAGATGAAATTCATATTAAAAAACAGTTCGTGCTTGTATTTTATTGATAAAAATAAGGCAAAATCACTTTTTTTTTTCCTTTTGAAATTATCCTTTACTTCTTAAAAAAATTACATCCGAGTCCACATATAAAATTTCTAAAATGAAAATTCCATTTTGCCGTATTCTTTATTGAAGTTTAAGCCTTTAGGTAAAACATTTTGACTGTCTTCAATTATGGAGCTTCCATTTGCATGTCAAAATGGATTTTCACAACTGCGTAGCATGTCAATGTCAATTTCATAAGGTGATTTCAAGCCATGATCAATCTTTGCAAAAGTACCTTATGATATTGCATTTGAAGCTATTAATAATACTTTGATACATGGGCTATCAATGGGATTAAGCAGGAGAAATATCATAGTAATTGCTTTAAAAATTTTAAATTTCAACATCAGTGGTAATTTGCTATTTACAGTTCAACATATTTATAGGATTTTCCAATAAAAATATCGATCATACTTTCTCAACCATAAAATAGGAAAGGAAAAAAAGAAAATGCGAGGAAAAATAAATGCATATGAAAGATATATGAAAAGGAGTTGGCGAAAAAGAGATTGTTTAAAATTCTAGTTTGTAAATTGGAATTAAAATTATCATTACATCTATAAAAACATCTTAGTGACCACCCACAAGTTTTTAAAATCAGTAATCAAAAATTTATAAAAAGAGTATCTACTGTAAATAGAGGTCATGTATGTCTTCACATTTTGGATGGTCATATCTTGCAGTTCACTAATATGTGAGAATTCTTTTTTTAAATTTTTATGTTTTAGATATGTTTCAATATTTGAAATTAATTTTTCCCCCTACATGGTAATTCTAGAGTTGAAGATACTCTTTTTAATCCTTATTTAAATTAATTTAATAATAAAAGTTATATTTTTAACTGATAAATTTATCAAAGTTATCATTGATGAAAAATAGTTTTGTTTAAATTTTTATTATAATTTGAACAGAAATTGAAGAATTTTAAAGGGTAATTTTTAAATCTTTATTTTATTAATATTGTTTTTTATTTGAAAATATTTTTATACATTCAATTTGTTTTGAAATGGTATAAAATGAGTAATATCAAAGTTATCATCGAAGAAAATACAAATTTAATTGTGAATTTCTTTTATCATTTATTTCAGTAAATTGTTTTTAAATTTTACAGTTTAATTAAATTATTAAAGAATATGAATATTTTTTCATGTCAAACTTTTTAATCATTTTTCAAAGTAATCAAATTTTAAGCTATTATGAAAATACTTTTTTGTTATTTTTTATTTAATAGAAAACTATTATTCATTAATCTTGCATTTAAATATGAATTAGATGATTTTTTATCCCTAAAAATATTTTTCGTTTTAATTATTTGATGTGTAATTGAACTTTAAATAAAGAACAGTAATGTAGACTTAATTTTATTCATTGTAATTATTGTATTATATTATCATGTTTATAACATAGTTTTATGCAAGCATGTAATCTAAAATTACTATTTTTACTTAATTTTTTTTATATTTTATTGGTAGATTTTTTTTACCAGCAGAAGAACATAGAGAAGCTCATAATATGTTTATAAATTTAAAATTTATTATTCTAATGTATACTAATCACATACTCAATATAGGGAGAAAAATTTAAAACATTCTTATTAAGGCCCTGTCTAGTTATAAGAAAATTTATTGATGGGATACAAATAAAACTAGCTGCAAAAATGTTATACATTGATTGCAATCATATTTTAAATCATCATATTTATGTTAATAAATATAAATAAAAAAGGTATAAAATATAATATAGAGCATTCAGGAAACTGCAATTAACTAATGGGGTGCCAAGACATTTTATGGGGATCACCAATAATAATTTTTTAGTGGTCTGCATACTTAAAAACATACTAGTTTACCTCTAATCATAGATGAAGGTGATAATGAGACAAAAAATTAAAATAGCTTGTATCCCAAAATCTCTGGTTCATGTCTGAGGTAAGACATTTATTTGATGCATGATCTTATTTAAGGATTTTCCATATTTTATAAACTCTGTCTTGTCTAATATTGACATTGCAGCTGTTCTACTGTCTTTCATTCCTATAACCTGTTAGGATATGTCATATATAGGACAGTGTAACATCTTTACTTATGAATGTTAACAATGACTCTCATTATATATGGTTAAAAAATAAATATTCACTGTTATTTTAATTTTTACTAAACTTGTTATTTATGGGGCATGAAATCCCCATAAATAACAAGGTGATTATAGAAACATATGGATACAAGGTAGAGAAAGCTTGGGAACTAAACACTGGGTGATAAGTCCCAGAATTTAGTCTCCCAGCATGCTTGGTACTCAGTTTTATTGACATTCTGAAAAGATTTAAAAAAAAAAAAAAAAAAAAAAAAAAAAGCTAAGTTGACTGCCCAAACAAGGGCTGAACCTTGGACCTATGCATTTTTTCATTTTTAATTTTGCTTTTTATTGATAACAATGAATATTATTGAAAAGTATTGATATTAGGCTAAATAGAAGGAATTTTATTTTAAAATTAATAAATTAAAACTCAAATTTCTTATTACCACTTTTATACAATTTTTCAAACAAATACCAATGTAAATTTCTTATTTTTATTCACATTTGACTTCATAGAGAAAAATCAATATTGATGTTGCTGCAGTAAGGAAAAAGTTTTAAAAATTGATGAATATTTTAAATTTTTTAGAAATGTTCCAACACATATTTTCTACAAAAGAGGTGAAAATGATAGTTGAATGATAATAAAGGGAAAATAGAAATTTGTTACTTTATTTATACAAGGAATCATACTTTATTTTCATAGATTCAAAGTATCTAGATCTAACAATAGTGAAAATATATGGCCATTATTGTTAATATAAAACTTTTAAAGAATAAATTTTTTCCAATATCTGAAAATAATGTTAAGAATGATAACAATAGGATATAAAATATGCTTATAGATATCAGAAATATCTCATAATTATTGTGTCAATTTGTATTCGTTTTGATCATAAAAATTCAAATCTGTTGAAAATAATTTTTAAATATCTGAAAATAGTGGATTACTTAAAAAATTATAATGGATAAAAATAATTAATCAACTTGCTCTGCTTTTTTTGTTTTATTGTATATAAAACCTTGAAAATATGCAATCAATTTTTTATATCATTTTAAATAAATTAATGTAAATGTTTTAATAAATTTTAGTTGAATGGTATTGTGTATATGAGGATGAGAGTGTAAAGAACACAGCGATCTCCTTTATGCTTTTAGAATATACTCTTTTCAATGTTGAGGGAGGATAATTCCCTGAACTAAGCCAGAGATCTTAAAAAAGAAATTTGAATTTGTCTAAGGAATGGGAAATACTTTAATATCCCTTTTAAATTTCTTGAATTTTTTAAATTTTTATTTAGTTTTAAAGGTAGAATTTTTTTAACTAAATGAATTAACTCAAATGTATCATTAAATATAAATGTTTATTGAAAAATAAGATACCTTTTATTGGCATAAAAAGGAAATTAAAATTTGCTTTTATTTTTTTAAATTATTAAGTGTCTTTGGATTCTAAATTTTATTTCTTTTTGTTTCCTTTTAGGTATAATATTATCAATAGTTATCTCATTGACAAACCAAAATCTTCTATATTACTTTGTAAAAAATGCCAATATCAGATTTCATAACTTCATTACAATCAAATCCATATTTTGGAGCTGGATTTGGACTTGTTGGTGTTGGAGCTGGATTAGCAATGTTGAGAAAAGCATCTATGTTTGCAATGATATTTTTCAGACGCCATTATATGATGACTTTAGAAGTTCCATGCAGAGACAAAAGCTATCAGTGGTTATTGCAATGGATCACTTTGAATGCAAGAAACACACAACACATTAGTGTTGAAACTACATTTAAGCAACATGAAACAGGAAAAATTTCAACTTCATTTGATTTTGTGCCTAGTGTTGGGACTCATTTCTTTTTGTAAGTTTTTTTCTTTTTAAATCTCAATTTATATATTAGTACTTTAATTAATTATAGAAGAGATATATTCTGTAAAAATAGATTGATGAAGTTAAATTTAAAAACATGGAAATAGTTTAAATATAAATTTCATCTAAAGATGAAATAAAAAATACTTATAAGTAATTCAAATACAAAACATATACTTTACATTTATTTTTATTAGTTCTTAAATGATTATCTCTTCAACCAAGATTGTAAATCTGTATTTAATATTTCACTGAGTGACAAGAATTGTGAAATAATTAACTATACACCATTATTGAATATTATGTCATAATAATTAAAAAGTATTCCAGAGTAAAAAAATCATGTAGCAAGTAATATTTTAGTTATATATATTTCTAAAAATTAATTTTAACATTTCCAATGACTGCTTACTCATTTGAATTATTAACATAAATTTGTGATTTATCATTATTTATTAATTTATCGTGATAAATTATATTATTATTTTGACCCAAATTTTAAAGATTCAAAATTTGAATAATTTTTGCTGTGAATAGCTTTAATTGTATTTCTGTTCATGATTTTTTTTATAAAATAGGATTAGGTTATTGCTAAGAAAGAGATACATGTCATTCAGAAATTCCTCAATATTTCTTATTTATTGTACATAAAAGGTATTCTCATTAAATTTTACTTTTTGAAATTTATTAAAATTAAAACTATTTTGTATTTTATTAATATTTTTAAGATTTTTTTTTTTAAAACTAAGGAAGCCCTATATTTATATTAAAATTATTTAAGTACTACAAACAAAATATTATAATAGAATAATTTCAAAAATATTGATATATCAAACTATAATATAGAAAATCAACTAATTGAGTTGTATATTTTTACTATTAAAGACAATTTAGTTAATCTAATATAATTTAAGGTTAATTTTGTAAGTGTTGCTTTAACAATTTTTGTATTGATGATTTTCTTCAGTTTATGATTTTGGTAATTTTTGTTACATATTGATGTGTTTAATATATTTTAAAAATGCATTTTATAGTTTAAATGTACAAACTTTAATAAATCAATTATTTATTTCTTCTTTGTTATGAACAAAAAAAAGTGGATTTGAAAATTATTGACAAATACATTTATCAATTATTAAATACTTAACATGTACGCATTTAAAAGTTATTTGTTAATATAAGAATAGATTACAAATATTTTTCCTTGTGATATTTAAATTTTTTTTTCATTCTAGCTATAAGAATACATGGATCAGGGTTGAAAGAAACAGAGAACAACAAACTTTAGACCTGCACATGGGTATACCTTGGGAAACTGTTACATTAACTGCTTTAGGAAGAAATAAAGCCTTATACTTTCAGATGCTAGAAGAAGGTATGCTTTCTAAATTACATTTGATGTCCACTGATTTCTCATAAATGTTTTCATTATGTGAGTTGCAGGAGGCAAGCTTTAAAATTTTTCTTATATATTTAGAAATGATATATTCTAAAAGAAGTAGTCTTAATATTTATCATAATGCATGTAATGAAACGTTTTCCATTGTAAAAAAAAAAAAAAAAAAAAAAATGCTCTAATGTTTTTTGCATTGTAGCACTTAAAAGTCAAATTTGTGAAGAAAAATAATTTTTTTTAAACACTTAAACTATCTTAAAATTTTACTAAAAACATTTTGAAATTTCACCAACAAAAATTCTTAAATATATTTAAAATAACATTTTTTTCATTTCCAAAGTTTGTATGTTTTTACTTTACTAATAAATTTATTTAAATGAGTAATATGATTTCCATTTCCAATACAAAATAAACTTTTTATTTTGCTTTAAAATTATCAAATATTAGGTAAAATTATTAAATTTGTAAATTTTTAATACTTGGCAATGATTTGTGTATATTTAATAAATACTATTAAAAAATCAGGGCAGTTTAAAAAAGATGTTATTATACATAAACCTTAAATCGATTAACTCCATAAAGGAAAAAGTTGAGAAAAATAATAGTGTATAATGTTCTTAAGTTTAATGTTTCTTATATTACTTACATGTGATTTTTGTGTTAATTCTTCTAAGTGAAATTTGTTTTGAATGTTTATAGCTTTGTAATTAAAATTTAGAAAGTGAAATTAAACAATTTGGCAAATGAAACATTCATAAATATATATATATATATCCAGCAAAATATACTAATATTGTTAATATGTATTTATTTTTCAAAGCTAGAAAGTTAGCTTTAAAGCGTGAAGAAGGAAAAACTATAATGTATTCGGCAATGGGATCTGAATGGAGACAATTTGGGCATCCTCGTAAGAGAAGACCAATCTCATCAGTTATTTTAGATGAAGGCATTGCTGAACGCATATTAAATGATGTTAGAGAATTTACAAGTACTCCAGAGTGGTATTCAGAAAGAGGTATAATGAATTTTTATTTATATCATTATTAAAATATGAATTAATTCAGTGATTCCTACGAATGGTAATTTTTGGCATATTTTTCACAAGAATGTTTTTGTTTTATCTCCTGTATTGGAACAATAATTTGTTTTGATGTTTATCTCTTTAAATATTAGTATATTAAACATAGAATTTTTAATATTCATTAATTAATAATCTATCTCAATATATTGATTACTTAATTTCTTTAATTTATTACAATATATGCATGTAAAAACTAAAATTTAAATGTATATTTTGTCTTTCCACTAGGTATTCCATATCGTCGAGGATATTTATTATATGGCCCACCTGGATGTGGAAAGAGTAGTTTTATGTGAGTATTTTTAAATAACATTATGATTAATTTATAAACCACTGTAGTGAATTGCTAAGTCCATGTCCTGAAAGAAACATTAAATGACATAATTTTTTAAATAAAAGGTGATTTATTTAAAATTTTGCGATAAGTATTGTTAACACAAGAATTTATATGCTATTATTTTAACTATATATACATTGTTGCATGCACACACTAAAAGATTTGTTTTGATAGTATTCTAATAAGACAGAAACTTATGCTAAAATATATTTTCAGAGATACTTAAAAGTAAATAAAATTTTTATATACTTATTATTCTGTTCTTGCTCAATAGTTTTCTTTAGAATTCAATACTGCTATTAAATTTCATCAATAAAATTTAACTTGTATTGTTAGATGAGATGATTTGATAAATTTGTTTAATATTACAAATGTGTCTTGCCTTTTATAACTTAAAAATGTTAAATGTCAAGGCATATCAAACAGATACAAATAAATTTTACCTTTACTTAAATTTATAAAAACTCCAAATACTAAGAATTTAGTAACTTAAAATTAGTGATTCAGCACAGATTAATTAATCTCTTTAAAAAATTAACTCAATAATTTTGCTATACAATTTGTCTTATTTCTAATATATTACAAAATATGTTGCTTTTTGTAATTTAATTTATCACTAAAAATCATAAGCATTAAGTGAGAGCATAGATAGTAAGAACTTGTTTGAAACCTAAGTAGAATAATTCAAAATGATTGATAACTTTTCAAATTTTATCCGACGACCTTTTTTTTTTAAATATTTTTTTACTATGTATTTTTAAATTTTTGTTACACAAAGATATCAAACATTTTAATTCCTTATATATTTATTTCTACAATCATTTGTGTTTTTAAAGATTTTTTATAAGAATTTATAGTCTACTTTTCTTCTAGTTACTTTACTGTTTGCTACTTTTTATTCTTATGTCAGACTATTTCTATAAATAGCACTGCTTTAGCCGGTGAATTAGAGTACAGCATCTGCATTTTAAATCTAAGTGAAAGAGGACTCTCAGATGATCGATTACAACATTTAATGAGTGTTGCACCGCAGCAAAGTATTATTTTACTGGAAGATATTGATGCAGCATTTGTTAAAAGAGAGGAATCTGCAGCAAGTAAGAATAATTTAAAGAAAAAAATGTTTCAATAAAATTTTTTTTCCAATGGTCAGGGTATATCAGGATATATTGTTCCCTTATGCCAAAGGAACCGGCCAGAAACAGCGACCTCTTTGCCACCAAGGCGTTGCCCCGGGTGCACCACAGGGGGTGGGCCACCATCGCACCCCATAGGGACCCATTTATAGGGTAGGCACCATTCATACCTCATTCACACACAAGGGAAGGACAAAGACAGGATAGAGAAAGAGAAAGTGCACCCATGCCTGAACTGGGATTCGAACCCAGGAGCTCCCTATTCGTAGCCAGGCACGCTGACCACTAGACAAGTTGGCTGGCTTTCAATAAAATTTAAATATATACAAAAATATATTAATATATACATATAAATTCCATATCTTGCCAAAATGTAGAATTGTCAATATATTTTAAAATAATGTGATTTTTTTTATCACTGCATTCAACAAATACTAATCTAGAACTCATGACTAATTTTTTTTATTTCTCCAATTACAAACTATTTTTGTTATACACCGTTGACCTATAAAATTCTGAATTTAGAAGGTGACAAACTATATACAGGAAATTTACACTGATAGGAAGATGCTGTGGTATATAAATGCAATGCATTCATGTAAAATTGAAGGTAGTAGCAACACTTACAATGTATTTAAGTGCAGAAATGTACTGTCTCTTATTTATTGCATTGAAACTTAATAGCTTGATGAAAAGTTGTAGCATTTCATTTAAAAAGGGAAAATGTATGTCAGCATGTTTCTAACTGATAGGGGTTGAACTGTAGCCTACTCTGACTGTAGTTTATTGTCCCTCAATATTATTGCTCAGTCATCACATTCACATCGACATCCAATGATCATAGACAAAACCATTGAGTGAAAAACATGGAAAAAAAAATGTAGGACTCAGTCAAGGATGTTTGCATACAACTACAACAATGGCTTGCATAGGTCGAGATCCCAGTTTTCTCTGCAGAATTTAGAATCAATAGGTTCAGGGCAGCCAGAAGAAATATTTGGCTACATTTTCAGGGTCTGAAAACTTTTAGCAGCGGTAAAGATATATTATCCACAAGACTTTAATGATTCATACTGTCATGAGTTTGGAAGCAAGCACATTACCATGCATTCATATTTTCAGACTCGCTCATGATTTGGAAAGATGTATGGGTGCAATTGGATACACATATCATTCATCTTTAGCATCATTATTGCAAATAATCATATTGATGGCAATTTGAATAGTAACTGTTACATTTTCAATGTATTAATTCTTGTGGCTCTATTTTTTATTTGAGGTTTGTAAAATGCTGTAGAATAAGCACAATGGCATGTTTCTTATTAAGTGACTTCTTTTTGGTTTAAAATATATTTAGTTGCTGATCTAGCCAACACAATTTTTTTTTAGATTTCTTGTTAATAGGAAAAGTTTAGTCAATGGTTACAAAGTGAAGTGTTTGTCATTACAATTGATCAACTGCTGCATTATGTTGGCACTGCATTGAGTCCCAATGGATCAGTAATTTCATGTCTTTTGGCATAAAATAAGTAAAAGAAAGCACTATTTGCCGTAGTCAGTGATTGTGAAAGTGACCACTTTCTCCCTAACTGGGTTGTTAGAAATCTGTATGTTGGGAACGTGTGTACTTTAATCTATGGCATCTAAAGTCCTTCCACTGGTGTGAATGGATGTGGAGAAAAGAGTGCTTGTTCAAGTATGATTTCATCAACTATTGCTAATAATTTGTTCAGGTATGACCTGGTCATGGTCAAAATTATGAAGTGTTTGGTGATAGGCATGTATTCTAAACCTGTTAAGCTTAAGGTATAGTCTAGGGTTAACCTGCACTGTTATACGTGTTAACACTACATGGTACCTGTACATGGTGTCCAATATCTGACTGTAGATATATACTGTTAATGGTAGTCCCGGGTATTGATTTTTCTAGTTCTATACTTCCAAATTACTTGAAAATTTAGTGACTTTTTATTTCTAATGTTATTATTTTCCTAAAAATTATTATTTTATTGATAGCACTTCTTTTTGTTGTAGCAATTTTATATAATGATCAGTAGTGTATTTTTTGCTTTAGTTATTTATGTTGGTTAAATCAGTTAAATTTAAATTCACAAAATTTATTAATAGATTTTAGTTTTTTATATAGTTTAAATCTTAATTTAATTCTAAAATGCATCTTACTGTACATTTGATAATATAAGAAGTACATGAAATTTATTTCAATTCAACCTATTAACATATATTTCAATTATTTTCCAGCTAAAGTAGCATATCAAGGATTAAATCAAGTTACTTTTAGTGGATTACTTAACATGTTGGATGGTGTTGTGTCTGCAGAAGCACGCATTTTATTTATGACTACCAATTATTTAGAAAGGTAAAATTTACTCTTTTTAAATACTAACACATTATCCTTTAGATTTATTAACATGTTTAAAATGAAAATATCTAAATCATAAGTAAAAAATGGCCCAGAATTATATTTGTATAATAAACATCCCCTATTTTTAATGTAGATTAGATGCTGCTCTAATTAGACCTGGAAGAGTTGATGTAAAGGAATATATTGGACATGCTACAGATTATCAACTTAAACTTATGTATCAAAGATTTTATCCAGAAGCATCCTCAGGCTCAGCAGAAAACTTTGCTAATGAAATTAAAAATTTGGGAAAACCTGTAAGCATGGCTGAAGTTCAAGGCCTTTTTATGTTTTATAAAAATGATCCAATTGGCATTATTAGCAATGTAGATAAAATCGGAAATTTATGACAGTTTCACACACACACACAATAAATCTTTTTAAATATTTGTGTCAATTATTTTATTAAATAGAAAATACTAATATTAGATTAATTTTTCAATGATTACAAATTAATGCTTTTAAAGCAATTTTGTAACCAATTTTGGGTTACAAAATTTTAATAATTTGTGAATCGATGAGCTGGAAATAATTTAATAAACTACTATCTTCTAATATTTGATAAATTCAGATTTAAATCTAGTTTAAAAGATTGGTCACCTATTAAGAATGGCAATTTTCATGTAAAGGTAAGCAGAATATATATATATTTATAAAAAATCTTATGTCCAAAAGAATAATAAAAATGATGTGAATTTTGAAGAAATGAGATAAAAATTTAACAGGATACTCAGTTACTTAAACAGACATTTTAATTGTATTCCGTTAATTTCTAAAATTGCAAAATTAATGACTCAAACAGGTAATTGTTATCAAAATTTATTTAAAAAGAAACTTTTATTTTGTTTTAGGAGCTAGAAAAATTGTAGGACATACATAAATTATATAGCAATTGTATAAAATAAAATAAAATATACTTGAAAAGAAAAAGCATAAAACCAATACATAACACTAATCAAATTTTATTAACAAAATCTATTATACTAAAACTGTTAACCAATAATAGATCTTTTAAATTTTCTATGAATACATTACAATTCACAGAATAAGATTCATAGATAAATAAATTCATGCAGATATTAATATTTGCAATAATTTTCAAAGTTAAAACTTATTAATATTTACTGAAATCTACACAAAATTAAAATTGAAAAACTCTATATAAAGTAATGTTTGAATAAGTTAATTTTTTTTTTTTTTGAAGTTTTATTTCAGTAAAAGTAGCAAATGGGTTTCACTTATATTTTTCAATGACTATTCAATTTTCATAAATCATAAAAAGTTAAATAAAAAAATACATCTTTTCCCATTTAAATTTTTTAAATTACATTTTAAAAATTTTAATATGTCTGTTTAAATAAATAAATATATTTATTTTATATGAAAAATAATTTTTAATAAGGTTTGTTTTATTTTTTCAGTAATTGTTCAAAATATAGATTACACAACCAATTAAATTAAATGATTTAGAACAATCAATGGTATGATATATGAAATGAACAATAATTTTATCTTTCTACAATATATTCTTCTGATATTTTGCCAACCTACCATATTATACTATAGTCAATAGCATAAATTATTAAGCTTATTGCTCTTATCCATAAAGCAGGAAGAATAAATGAAAGATAAAGTAAAAATGTTAAACATTTATATATATATATATATATATGATTTTTTTTTGTTTAAAATATATAATATAGTATTAGGAATAATAGCATTATTTTTAAACAAAATAATAAATCATTTATACAGTGAAAATTTCATTCTGAACTATGCTGTTGATTAAGAGCAATAATAAAAAAGTCCAAATAACAAGAAATGAAAAATTATGTGTGAATAAATTCAGTACAAAAAGTTTTAAAATATTTCATTTATGATTTATATACAGAAAATTTGAGTTGATTTTTATGAAAAATGATTATAAAATTTAGTTTTTAATTTTTAAGCAATTTATTATTCATAATTTGGAAATATTTGGCAACTAAATTGCAAAATTAAAAACTGTTGGTTTGGCATTTCACTTTATATGGTCTTACATATATATATTCCTTTCAATTAACTTAATGATAAATAGTAGAAAGGTTTTCTGCAAATGAAGCATTTGCTACAAATCGGAAAAATTAGAATCTCCCAAATTGTAATTGGAAAATATATAGTTTGTGATTATTCTTGTATCAAAACTCTTTAAATGAATCTCTATTAATATACATTTTTTAGCTTACATAAAAAAAATATTTATTTTCTTTGTATTGCTAGATTGTTTGAAAAAAAAATGCACATAAACTATTTATTCAATTTTTGAGTAATTTGCATTTTTTATATAAAAAGATTTAAAAACATTTTATTTTTCAAAAAGAAGGAAGGATTTTGTAAAATACATTATCTACTTTAAAACTCAATAAATACTATTTAAGTTTAAAAAATGGAGAAAGATATCAAAAGTTTAATTCAGATGTGTTTTAAATACCATTTTCGTAGTGAGAAATTTTTTTGAAAACATTAGTCATTTTTAATAAAGTACTCTTTTACGTTTTTCTTTTAAATAAAAAAAATCTAGCATTTATAAAAACTTATTTGGTTCCCTATTTATTTTTGATATTGTTTTTTTGAGATAACGATGGAAAACAAATTATCTTGTGATCAGATTTTGCAAACTAAAACAGTTGGACTGAATGACAAAATTCTGATTCAAATATGACATGGAACTTGTGAAACCACAAAACCCTTCCAGGGAAGTAAAAATATGACTGAGATTTCACCCAACACCAATGTTTGGTTTCTAGGATAAAAAGCATAGGATGGAAATTCTTTATTGAATATGCCTATTATATTTTTAAAAAAATTCAAATATATTTTAGTGTTTATTTAATTATTTATTTTATAGAATAATTAACCACAAAGAATAATTAATTACCACTTACTTTGAAGTCAATCATAGAATTAAATACTATCCTTCTTGAAATTTCTATATAATGCCAGTGACATTTTATAGGTAAACAGAAATATGCATCAATTATCCAGTTTTTCTTTCAGTTTTCATTTCAACAGTTAATGAATTAAATTTCACAAATAAGTTTTCTTTGCCAACAATAGGATATAATGAGTAGAAGACAATTTCACTGTCAGAATATAAATAGTATTTGGTATTTGATAATTGTTTTCAAAGGAAACAATTACAAAAAAATATGACAGTAAATAAACCTTAGTATTTATGAATTACACTAACTTTCATATAATCACAAATCTTAGCAAGAAATTTTTAAGATAATATGAATGAATGTATTCTGCATTTATACAATTATAAAAGCAAAAGTTTTTTTGACTGGTGATTCTCTATGTTGCACTACAATTCAAGAATACATTATCAAATTGCAATCCAGTTAATACTATGCTGATTTCCATGATTGATGGGATAAAATACAAGTACTTATATTTTAAAATAGATGGATGTAACATATCAATTAATAAATAACTTTTAGATGTATAAGGATTATTTTAACATGAAAGTTAAAGAAAAATAAAAAATCAACAATCATAGAAAATATATATTTAGATGATTAATAATGAATTTTTGGCACATTAAAATGGAGGATAAGCATGTATGAAAGAAATAGACTTGTAGCATTCTTTTTTAAATTTAGTAAAATGAAATTATTTAAAAAAAAGTCATTAATAAAATTATTGTCCAATAATTGGAATCTCTTTTGATATGGCATATTAGAGATTTTTCTAGGCCATTGCTCAGCACATTAGAAGCAAAAAACAGATCGATAATATAACATTTTTCTTGGTACAAAAATTATTATAGACCAGATTAGTTTCTGAAATTGCGAATTAGAAATACATCACATGCTACACTAACACATATTATTACAAAGGGAATAAATTTGATTTGATAAGGTAAGGAAAATTTAACAAGTGAAATAAAAATCAATCATAACTATAATAACAAACAGTTAAGCTTTTATCACAAAATATTGATGATATTTCTAATATACATAACAAAAAGAAATTACTCAGCATAATTGTTAATATATGAAATGAATTTTTTGTTTTGATAAAATTATTTAATATTTTATCCAAATTACAAATTCGATTTGAAGAATAATATATTCCATGCAATCTATCAAATTTAATAAATCTTCATTATGAACTTTTGTAGTGTTTGAAGAAAATGAAATGAAAAGAAACAATGTGTTTTTTTTTTTAAAAAAAAAACAAACTCTGAAATACTAATTTGTCCCCAAATAGTTTGATTTACATAACATTATAAATTCTGAAACTGGATCATTTTCTCCTTCAGATCTCATTGTTCCAGTGATTTCCTCATTTTCAACTAATGGAAGAAACAAATTTACAAATTCAGAAGTGTAGGGTGGTGCAATAATATCAAGAACTTCTGTAACAAAATATCGTATGAGAGATATATCTGTGTCTTGACGTTGCCAACAAGCTTTAATATAATTTACAACTGAAACCGCACAACCACGACTTAGCAAGTGCACCATCCTATCAAGCAACATTTTCTTCATTTCCAATTGTACTAATACATCTAAGTCCTCTTGAGGTGATTCAAATAAGCGTACTAACAATTCTAAAACTTTTTGATGAAGAGTATTATGACAGGTAGCAACTTCATCTAATAATGCTAAGTGTAGAGGAGTATGTTCAGTTGATAGTTTAAAATAACTTTTCTCAGAAACAGTGAAATCAACCCATCTAACAACACCTAAAGCAACCACTGGGAATCTAATACATTGATACAAAGTATTTAGTTCTGGTATAAGCTCTGATGATCCCTTTTTCTCATTACATATCATGTGTACTTTCTCAATGGCTTGAGTTGTGGTTTTCAACTCTTCTCTGTTAATGCTTTTTCTCATTCCTTTTTTGTAAGTTTCATGAACACTTACAGCATAAGCAAGTAAAAAAATATATTTGGGTTTATGTTCAGGGTTTATTTTAGTCCCTGGTTTAAATAAAGAGTCCATTAACAAGTCTAGAAATTGCGGCACTCTGATTAATTCTACGGGAGGTGGTTCAGCAGCAACTTGGTACATTTTATAAAGGACTGTTATATCAGCAGGATTAAGAGCATTTTTGCACAGCATTGCTGATAGAGCTTGACAGGCTCGTGGAACAGTGGCAGCACCTGTCAAAGCCATAGTTATGGGTGTAGCATTATGTTCTGTACCTTGCACATAGGCACTAGTTTCCTGAGAAAGGCGTTTAATGTTAGACCCCCCTCTAGGCTCTTGAGCTAAAAGATGAAGCAAAGCCTGACTGTATAAATAAGTGTGCTCACCATGGCAAACCATTCTGGTAAACTCGTGGAGATTCTTTTGGAGCTCTTCTTCACCTCCTTCTAGAAAGTTAGATACAGATGTTTTTAAAATTCTTGAAAATACTTCAAGTTGTTGAGAAGCTGTGGAAATGCTTGTAATTTCACCTTGATAACCAGCATCCGATATTAATTTGATTGTAAAATTCAACATCAAACAATCAGGATAATCTTCAGCCAGTTTGTAAATTAAGGATCTCCAAGTATGATGCTCAATCATTTCTGTTAGCCAACCAGGTGTTTCACCTTCTTCTGTGAAGATGGAGTCTGCTTTTTTAGGATCAAAATGCCTAATAATTACTTCCCGTAAATGATCCTCAACAAGGGCTTGTACTTCAGATATTTTCATGCCAGCCATAATTAGCCATTCTGCCAACAAATTAGCTGTTTGAGCAATTGCATGGTAGTTTTCAGAAAGAAGATCAATAACTTGCTCTGGATTCCCCCCACTTTGAAAATATCTTTTGAGTTGTGTGAAAATTTCAGGTTCCATTATAAAATCTTGACTGCTAAATTTCTCTAAGCATTCAGCTTGGATCATTGCATTACGAGCTTCTTGATCTTCAGTGGATGGTGATTCTGGATCATGATCCATATTGGTATCATCATACCATCCTCTGTCAATGTCAATATCATCATCATATTCATCATCCATCATATTTTGACAGTTTATCAAAGGTCAAATAATACCAATTATTCTTGGACTATTTTCTGATGCAAGTAAAGCAAATTTTTCTAGAAAAAAAAATGTAATCGATGGTTATTCACAATATTAATATAAAATATAAATTACGAGAACATTTTCTAAGAATACAACTGCAACTTATACTGTGATAGATACAATAAAATAAGTTATAACAATATAATGGTAATAAATTACACTTATCAATTAAAAATTTATTACTAAATAATATAGCAAAGCTCTGTTGTTTCTTATGCTTCTAAATAACTGTAACTTGCTTCACACAAGACATCAGATCATAATTTTATGTTTTTTAAAGGTAATTTTTTGTATTCAAATTCATAAATGGAAATATGTGCATAGAACATGGATAAAATCTTTGACAAAAACAAAAAATCTATTATTTCATGCAATAAAATGTAAACAAAAGCAAATAAAAAATATTTTTAATCAAAAATATTTAATAAATGAATATCATCTATACAGGAGTTGCCAGTATTTCTTTAAAGGAAAAATCTTTCTTTTCAAATTAATACCAATATATAAAAAACTTTATTTAAAACTTTTTAATTACACATTTAACAAAAAACATTCATTAGATAATAGTGCAACTTTTACCACTCTAATTAATGTTCAAATATTAATTAGACTGGTAAAAGATTCTCATAATTTTTCTAAAATACTGAAACAATTAAAATTACCCTTTCATGATTGACTTTTATAAGTATTTTTTTATATAGCAAGTGTTCGAACTTCATATTCAAAAACTGAGTTGAAAGAGTTGTTAAATGCAGTTTTTAAAATTAATAAAAAAACACTAAAATATTAATTGGAGTTATAGGTCAAACTGAATTTTTGATTGTGTAAGTTTGGAAATATTTTTGTATTAAAATGTTAGGCGAGATTAATATTTTTATAAAGTGAAACAAATTCTAAATTAAAAATTTTCTTTTTTTATTTTAAAAAGACTTATAAGATATAATTTTAAGAACCAAGTGCAACTTCTTAAATAATTATAATTTGCATTTTATTACAAATCTTAATTTGAGATTATATACTTTTGATATAAGAAATAGCTCATGTTTCAATAATCAAACATTTTGCATTTTCCAAATGATTTACAAGTGGTTATGCTTTATGAAAAAGAGTAATACTTACATATTAGCATCACCACAGCAAATTTTATTATGCAGTTCAAATGCAAAGTAGATTATGATATTGAAATAATATTTTTTATTAAATAGGGAGCTGAGCGAATATTTTGGCAACTGAAAAAATTCACTATCAACTCATTCATTAAAAAAAAAATTAATATTAAAATTAGTTTTGTGATGCTAATATGTAAATTCCAAGAGTTTTGAATGATAAAAATATATTACAAATAAAAATTGGTGGTACTTTCTTTACCTATAAATTTTTTAACAATGCAAATAATAAAATCCAATATTTCTCTATTGATAAAAACGAATAATATGATATAATAATAAATTAAAGACAATGATGAAAAATAAATGGGATTCTAAAATAGTCCTCTAAGTCTATTCATAGGAAATTTCATGTTGAAAGCTGATAAAGAAAGTACCAAAAATTATAACAATGTTCAAGCATACAAGTTTATATTTTCATTATTTTTCAGTAAGAACATTTTGTGCTCTGCTCCATTTTTTGCAGATATCCATAAAAATAATGAAAATGAAATATAATATAAACTAACTATTAGTATTAGTGAAAAATATGGTATGGACAAATATACATAACTAGGTAAATATACATAACTTTAATGAGATTTAATATGTGACAGAATTTAATTTTTTTATCATTTGATATGTGCAATTCCTCATATTTTTTTGGCAGAGCTGCTATATATTTCATTTGACAAATTTTTGTATATGATAACCTGTTATTGAGCTCAAGAATACTAAAAATACTCTGTAACATTCTACTTTGGCAAGCAAGTAGTTATGCCATTGTGAGGGAATTAAAAACACTCCGTTTCAATTACACATTTTAATGTAAGGAAAGATACTCCATAGTTTAAATTTACATTTTGAAATTGATGTTCCTATGTTTTCTTTTTTAAAATTATCAGATAATTTAAATTTGTATTTCATAATTTATACTTACATATGCAAAATAGACATTTATATATTTTTCTTAGAATTTGCATTTTTAAGACTATTGTTCACATTTTCCTCATTTGTACTTACATTTGTATAACTGTTTTCAAGTTCTTTTTAAAAATGCATGTAAGTTTCAATATTTGGTAAAAGTTCACTTACAGATACCCCTTAATTTTCTTGATGTCATGATAAGTGACAAAATGTAAATAACAAAATGGCAATTCTATAACTAATTTAGTTTAAGTCCTAAAAATACCGAGGTAATACCAGAAATTAAATTTTATCGCCAATTTTTTGGCCAAACCAAAGATTATTTGCTTCTGTACTGAGCCCAAAAAAATTTATATTTCTAATTAATTAACTTTGAAATGAGATACATTTGCAGTGCTTGTTTGGAAATTCAAATTATTAATTTATAAGTATAAAACCAAATTTGATAGTTGAACTGGATTTCTTGCTATCTACATTTTGCAAGTCAATAGAATGAAAATTAAATTAATTTTTTTTTATTTGGAGCTCATTTCCAATAAAAGTGGTATTACAGATTATATGAGCATATTTACCTTTTATTTAGGAATTGTTTAAAATATGTTACAAATACTTCATATACATAAAGTAACTTAGTAGTTAAATAATACATTGGATAGAGTCAATTTTATGCATGCTTTATGAGGATTAATTAGAAAAATTAAGCAATTTAATTTACATTTTTGATTTATAGCTTTTTGAGTGGTTATTGACCCTAATCTTGAAGCTCTTTATAGGATGTATTTTTTTAAAATATGTCATTGTTCACTTAATTATATAAATAGTACTCTTCATTTTTAAAAAATTGTACAACAATCACAATAAAAACAACATGATTGTAATGAATAATAACATTGATAAAATAGCATTACTTAATAATCTTAATCTGAATTTCTTAGTTTCTTGATTTTTAGAGCTGGGTTTTGGTATTGCTCACTTCTAGCCAGATTTCATGGTTTGAATTACCCATTAAAATTTTTTACAATTTATTTGAAACAAGAGAATCTTTATGAATGAAAATTAATATTTTAAGGTCTATTTTTGTTTAGGGATTTTTTCAACAAATTTTATTTAGTAAAACATTTGGCCAAGGTTTTCTAAAAAAGAACAATACCTTAAAACTAGTGTTATTTAAGGTAATACTTCGCTTTTATTGCTCAATAGTTAATAATATTACATAGAAATTATGATTTTAATGCATGTTTCGCATGATTTTATTTTAAATTAAATACATTCCAATCTATTTTTTTGTGCAAAGAGTTACTGAAGAATAAAAAAAAGTTAAAACTAGTTAATCCAAAAGATGGCTCAGTGATAATTATTTGGTTAAATGAAACATTATGCTCACAAGTTATCAGTAGCAAAAAAGAAAAAGCCAAATATAGCAAAATTAAATTTTGTTTCATTGAATAAAAGATATTATTACATCATAACTATAACAATCAATCATTGATATGATTGCTAATCATTTTCCGCCACAAATAAACATTGTGGCGGAAATTGATTAGCAATCACATTTGGTGTTTTTATATAAGTGGTGATTTATAAAATGTAAATAAAATGTTTGCAGTATTATTTAAAAGTAAATCTTTTTTTAAACAATACATGATGAAAATGGTATATTTACGATTTTTTATTTATCATTACAGCGATTATCTATGAAGGTATAAAGGAAAAGTACTCTAATCATTAAATAGGATGATGATAAAATTATTTGCTATTGATCAATAATTATATAGCAAATATAATATAAGCTGTTAGAGACTGATATAACTTTAATGCTCAGTTACTAATCTTTTTCTAGTTTATTATATAGGACATTTTTCAGTATTTGTTGTTAAATTAAAAAACAAATATTGTAAAACTAATATCATACACATTAATGTAGCTTCAATGCTAAACCCTATTTGTTAACATGAGATACATTGTTAACATGTTTTAAAATATAATGTTTTGTTGGTCAATTAATTAAGATATATTTTTGAACTCAGTTCATTGATAAAACTGAGAAGAAAATAAAACCAAGAGCAATAAACTTGAGAAGGTTGAAATAAGTCTTATTTTTCCAGTATTTAATAATTAATACAGAGATGTGATATATATATATATATATATATATATATATATATATATATATATATACATAATATTTATACAGATGATATTTCTTACATTAATGTTTAATTGAAAAAAATGCATTACTTTTGAAGTCAGCATTTTCGATACATTTTTTTGTATCGTGAATATTTTGTATTTACTTTCGGATAACATATTTGGCGATATATCTACTCCGTCAATAAGCAATAGGTTGTGAGATTTTAACAATGAAACCAAATATTATTAAAAATTACCATATGACTGATCATGCAAATATACGCGGTATTGTTATTGTAAGGTTATTTTATAATTTGTTTTCCAATATTCTAATAAATTGTGAAATATGATTTGCCACCAAATATATATCGTCCTCTATGACAATTCTATAGTACTCATTGACAGGGAAATATCCAAATTACAGAAGTACCTTAATATGTCATTCTTGAAAGTGTAACTGAATTTAAACAATATAAACATTTTTTATATTATTTATATACTTGATCAGAAGCAGAACTCAATATTTAATGATTTTAAAAAATATATAAAATTAGGAGTATTTTAACAGTAATTTTAATTGAAAATACATACGAGCATTACTGAAAATGTTAAGTTTACAACTAACTAAAAAAGTTAACAGCTATCACCAATAAGAATAAAGCACAAAATTGTACAAAACTTTTGGTTTTTAAATTATTTGTTGATGATCGTGACGTATCTCAAAGCAGTACTAGTTGAGCTGTTTAATAACTTACTTAAAATGAGAAAACATTTTATCTGTAAGAAATTATTTAAAGTAATAATTGTGATTAAACAAAAAATCAAATTTACTAATGTATATAAGAACTTTTATGATATTAATTTGCTTTGGGAATACGATTCAGAGTGATGCAAAAACTAATGGTAATCGATTCTTAAGTGACGTCACTGTACACTATACCTATGCTTCTAAGGAAAGTTAGTTTGGATTGCGAGATGATTAAATCAGATTTCAAAAGTAATGCAACATCCTGTTATTTAAAAATTAGAATGATTTTTTGAACATAGATATCTAATTAGTACAGCAAATAAGCTTCGTAAATTTGCTTTCAGGAGCTATGTGAAAAATGTGTATTAGAAAAAATATTTTTGTAATAATGTAAACTAAACTTGAGCATTTAGAGTATAAAACTTGTTTCTTTATTATCTATATAATTAATAGCACGAATCTTTACGTGTCATTATTATAAATAATAATGGTAATTATAATTCAATACCATTTCTCTTTAAAATAACTGTAATAAATTACTTTTCAAAAATAATTTTTCCATTTATATATTTTAGAGGGGATTAAATTAAAGTGTAAATTTTATGTACCTTATAAGTATGATATTTAAAATGCTGTGTATCTTCTAAATTTAAAAATCAAGTGTATGAATCATCCTGAAAAAAAAGAAGTCTTTTTTTATTTTTAAAGTTTTAATTGATCAAAATAATTAGAAATAAAATTAAAAATGAACTACATAATCTGAATAATTCCATAACATGAAGAAGGAAGTATTTCATTGTGCAGGGAACCTGCTTCAGATGTAACCAAGTCTTCATCACTAAATGATTAACAATAATTTTTTGTTTTTAATAAAGTACTTCGAATTAATTTGTGTAATAAGATATGAAATTTTAATGGGAGAATTTCCCATTCAATTTTTTGCTAAGAGGAATAGTTACTGTTGAGAATCGAGTACTTAATGGAATCAATATCATCAAAACATTATGTGTAACGTTTGTCCTTGGGTCTCATTTTTAAATTATATCTTATAAATTGGAGAATGTTAATGGTTTTTATATATAAAATAATTTTAAAAAGAAGATTATAGAAAAATGACTGTATAGTTAAATATCAGAGATTCAAAAGCATGTAATTCCTATAAAATAATGCTTATAACTTTTTTATTTTCACATATTACACACATATAACTAAAGTGATACAACTTTAGTTAATATATTAATCAAAAATTATCAATTTGTGAAAAATCAGGAAAAAGTAAAATTTATTTCTTTGCATTTAAACAAAAGGTAAAGACAGTTTAGATTAAACAGAATGTGAATTATATGCAAAACCTGTTAGGTAACCTTTATTGTATTATGAGGAACTCTGTTCTGCTTTTGGTAATGAATAAAATATGATATCATATTTCTCCTTTACAGATTTATAAATGCAATATATTTATTTTAAAACAGATTCATTTGTAATCATTTGAATCATTATGTAAAATTATAAAGAGAAAGTATAATGAAACTACATCGAAGACTTTTACTAAAATGAGCGAATCTATGCAATTATGCAGATAAAATAATTATAATTTAATTATATAAATTTGAAAAGAAATAGGAAAGTGTGAGGTATAAAAAAACAAAAATGTTAGAAAAGTTTAATAGTGATAGAATGTATGATTATTTCTTTCAGTATAACACTTATTTTTATCAAATGGATGGCAATAACCATTAATAATCATAATTTTTATTGAAATTTTGTTTATAGGAAATCCAGTAGCTTACTTGTTGAGACAATAATTTGGTGTGTCAAATAAATTAACAATTATGTGATAAGTCACTTCGAAGAGATTTAATGAATTTAGATACTTTCGTAAAATTTAATACAAATTAAAAATGTTTAAATTGAAATTAATATACATATATTACACCATTACTTGTTCTTATATTTCATTTTTAAATTTAAGGTTATTGGTCAGATAAAATGAAATGGAAGTTTCGATGTAGTTTTATCAAATATGTGGTTGAAATCAAATGGATTATAAGGATCACTTTTTTTTTTAAGAAAGAAAGAAAATAATTCAAGTTGCAAGAAAATACACAAATTTTCAAAGTGAAAGATTTCAAATTTAAATGTTTAGCAAAATTAATGTGGTTCTATTTAGTTCTTAAGATATTAATTAGAAAAAATAAAATTTTCATGTGAAAACAAAATTTTGATTTTATTAGTAACAGTATATTTTAAAGGATTTTAGTTTCTTTATTAAGATTAAAAAACTTTTGCTGTTCAATAATTTAGAAAAAATAAAGTTGTATGCGTTAAAATTACAAATCCATTAATGGATAAAAATATTATTGAAAAACTTTCAATTGATATAAGTAATCTAAGACTAGTTCTGAGAAGGAAATCATATTTGTGTAACTCTTCAAATTGATTCTTGCAAGACATAAATTTTCTTAAATAATTCAAAATTAGTTCCATAAGAAGTTTTTAAATGATGAGCATTATATATGAAAATACCACACACACAGCTAGCAAAATGTAAACGAAATATTTATCTTTGAATTCTATATTAGCATAATCATTACAAATAGTGATAATTCATCATTATTTTGTAGGACAATATATATTTACGGAATTTATTTTTGGTACTTTTGTTATACCTGAATGCTATAATATTTAGACATTTTATGAAAGGATTAGAGTTTGCATATTTATTAATTACGTATGCATTTATATTACTCTTATATTTTGTTACAGAAATTTATAATGTAAGGGAACATTTTAGAAAGTGTCTTACACACGTATTATAGTTAAATAGCATACGAGAACTATAATACAGGTATATATACAAATAAAATTATGTACATAATCAGGTATGCGATACAGCAGGCTGTCTATATAAGACAATAACTTGGCACCCATTATTGGCTTATCTTGGCATTTCCTATATTCGGGAAACCTTTGCCTCCATGATTGGACCAACCTTGGCTTATATTGGCATGCCCAATATTGGGGAAAACGTGGCACCCATTATAGGTCTATTATCGGGTTTATCTTGGCATGCTGTATATTGGGAAAACATGACATCCATCCTTGGTCCATTATTTGTCTTAGCTTGGTAAGATTGCCAATATTAGGCCAAGCTATTTTGCTACTTAGGCGGTAATGGTACTATATGATATTGCAGCTACAATAGCAAATTAATCAAGTTTTAAATGCATGTGTGTGACTGTATGCTACTTAATCGGCACTCGAGGTGAAATACAGAATTTCCAAAATAGTAATGAATTTTGACTATCTCTTTTGATCATTTTATTTATATCTCATAATATTGAATATATTTGATAAAATAAAATCTTGAGCAATGGTGTAAATAAAAATTCTTTTCTCGTTACTCATGGACAAATGTTAATAAATGAACAATTTAGTGGACCATTATTGGTTTGTCACTCAACGGTCATTTTTTGCACACGAGGGCTAATTAGACCGGGACCTACGGTTTAAAGCAGATTCAGAACCACTACAAACATCCATGCCCAAGGTGAGATTCGAACCCACAAATTGTTGAAACGAAAGCAAGAGCGCTAACAATTTGGCTGCCAGCTCGGCCGACGATTGTTGGATATTCATATGAACTTTCAATGCCAAAAATCCACACACGTTGACTGTAATGGTTCATTTTTGCGTTCGTCTTGGTAAACCAATAACGATAATGTCTTTGTATAAGTGTGGCCTCACGACACGAGTCATTTTCAACTGTTTCAGATGAATCGATGTATGAAAATAAGGAGAAAAGGAGAATCTTTGGACACTATATGTCAGTAAAATCTGCTCATACATGTGGAACGTCTATAATACTATGGATCGTGCTGCCTGTCATATAAGCCCCTATTTCGCCAAGCGATGATTTTGACACAGATGTCACCTACCTAACATTATCTGTTCACGCATTCATTTCTATTGAGACTTTCAAGCACACACACACACAAACACAAGACAATGTAATTTTCTGCACGCTGCTAGTTGTTTTCAAGTGTCTTCAGGGTCATTCTCCTCAGTTTAAGCACTTCTAGTGTTCACACACAAGTCCCCATATATGAACATTATTGAGAATATATCAGATGCTTTGAAACGTGCCCTGCAAAATTACGTTCGAATATTGCTTTGTTTATTTTTAACCATTGCTTGTTTCTCCTCCTCCATTTATCTTTGTTTTCACTTATAAACAAAAATAAGAGCGAAAGGTCGAAAATATTTTTGGTATTCATAAAAACCAAATTTTTCTAACTGAAATTGTTTTAAAACTAGGACGTTGAATATTTTTAATAGAGTATATTTTTTAAAATTTAATTTAAAAACTGTGTAAATTAAATCTAAACATTTTTATTTAGAATTATGATAGGGCAAATATTTTAAATAGGAAACAATTATTGCATTTTATGATGGAATGTTATTTAATTGAATAAATTTCAATATGGTATAAAAACAAGCTTGTATATGAAGAAATATGAGTTAATAAGATAGAATTATATATCTTAGTTTTTTTAAAATTTAATATAGATATTGTCACAAGTATATTTGCCATTTAGGAAGTTTACTATTATAGAATTTAAATATGTTCAATATTTAATATAAAGTTGATTTTATTTATATATATAATCAATATAATTAGTAATATACCTTATTACTATGATTGGTTCCAAACAGTTGTGTTTCATATGGTTAGTTTATTTTGTATTTTTCTTGCATCTGTGATTTACTTGCTTTCTATACGTAACTAATCACATGACCACTGGCATTACGCCAAGCACTGATCACAGAAAAAATTACTTGATTTGAATTTCAACAATTATAATTTATTTGTTCATTGTGCAATTTGAATTTCAACACTGTACGTCCAAAAAAATTACTTTCCTGGAAAACTTTCTATTACCATAATTAGTAGTGCAAATCACAAAATAAGAGGACTTTTATTTATAAGAAATATCTAATAAAATAACTTCAAAAATTTCTAAATCAGCTGAAAAATTTTAGAACTCTCGAGATCTTTCAAAATTCCTGGGAATTTTTAAAATTATCTAAAGAATAAACTGAGTTTATTGCTTCCTTTACAACACTAGTTATAACCTATAAAATGTACATAAATATAAATTCAACGAGCTCTGATATTTTGAGAATCAATACCCCCCTCCCCTATTTGAGTAGAAAACTCTATTAACAAATTTATCCCCAGTGTTTGGTCCAGAAATATGCTCAGTAAAAAAGCCTGTCATTCAGTAAGTCATCTTTATAAGTATTTTTAATTTGATGATATCGAAAATTGAAACGTCAGTTCTCTTTTGATTTGTAATTTTGCTCTGTTTAGTAAAAATTCTAATAGATATCCATAGTAATCGAGAAAAGCGAGATATTAGTGTTAATGATTAAAGTTTTAATGCAAACAAATTTTAAATTTTTAACGCGTTTTACATGTACATAAACTTACATGGAATATAATACAAAATAACTTTATTTCATAATATTTTTGTGTTTGAATTAAACATAAAAAATTTTATACAACTCATTTTCCTACTGGATCTATTATCTATTTTCCATTTCCTTTACATGTATGGAAAACTAAATAAGACAAGGGTTAGAATTTAATATATGAAATTTACTTTTTTTTATAGCAAGATTTGCTTCACGTAAGAAAGATAAATATAAGACAACATAAGTTAAATTTTCTTTAATTAAAACCAGGGAATAAATAAGATTCTCATACAAAATTCTACTTAAATTTCAAATTAGTCCATGGAGATGAACCTCATAACATATTGCTTATTTACCTAAATTTATCACCACTTAAAAAACAATTGTATGATTAATTCTGCTTAAAATAAGAAGTTTTTTGACTCTTGTTTTTTGACGGTTACTATTAATAAAGTTAGGAATAATTCTAAGATTTAATTTGTACTGTCCAAGATTTTTACAAAGAGTGATGAAACTATATCCAATGCAAATGACAGTTTTTTCCTTATACTTTTGAATCTGCTATAGCATTCCACCTATATCCAAATAATATTCCAATTATTGAGGAAAAAATTAATAATAAAATCAAGACTTTGAAGAGAATTACCTATGAGGGAAAAGTAAATCCATCTCGCACATACTGATGACCTACCTTAGATATAAAGTTTAATACCATCTTAAAATATTACACATTTTTTTTATTGAAGTTTTATTTTTATTAACAATATTTAATACATAAATAAATTACGATTTCATCTCATTGACACTGATTAATTCCAATGAATTTTAAAGATAACGTATTATAAGCAGTTTCTTTTTCACTGGAATAGTCATGAAACACATTTTAAAAAGAAATATTTTCCATCTTTGAAATAATTGTGAAAAACTTTGTTTTAAGATATACTGAAAATAAATCATTTATATACGAAATATTACTGATATAGCACTATTGCTTGGTGATTGATTTCTATTTCGAAACGCTTAGAAGATCTTACCATTAATAGTACAATAAAACAGTTTTATCTTATTGTACATCAAGCTGCTTTCTAAAATTGAGAAGCATCTAAAATAATATACTATTATATGCAGAGTCAAAAGAAGTAAAAAAGTATTTTTTTAAAGATAGCAAAAGTCACCATATAAAATTTAATCAACCAATTAAATGTGCCATTAAATATCCCTTAGATTTTTTTTTTAAACTAGAATATTCATTAAAAATGTTTCGCGTTTATTAACAGAGAGAAAAGATTTCAGCAAAAATGCTTTGTTTTTAATAAGAAATTAAATTTACAATTTTGATGAATTTGTTGAACTTTATGCTTGGAACATGAAATACATTCCATGCAACCTATCAGTTTTAACAGCTTCCTTATCAGCATTTCATTGTTGTTTAATAAAGTCAAAATACCGAAGTAAAAAAATGGCATTTTCCAGATAACCAAAATACTAATTTGTTTCCAATTAGTTTGATTTGCATTGCATGATAAATTCTGAAACTGGATCTTCCCCCGCTCCGGATCTCATTATTCCAGTGATTTCCTTATTTTCAACTAATGGGAGTAACAAATTTACAAATTCAGAAGTGTAGGGTGGTGCAATGATGTCAAGGACTTCAGTTACAAAGTATCGTATGAGAGATATGTCTGTGTCTTGGCGTTGCCAACAGGTTTTTATGTAACTTAGAACAGGAATAGCACAACCACAACTGAACAGGTGCACCATCCTATCAAGCAACATTTTCTTCATTTCCAATTGTACTAATACAGCCAAGTCTTCTTGAGGTGATTCAAATAAGCGTACCAACAATTCCAATACTTTTTGATGAAGATTGCTATGACAAGTACACACTTCGTCCAACAAAACCAAATGTAAAGGAGTATGTTCAGTCGACAGGTTAAAGTAACTTTTTTCAGAAACTATGGTATCAACCCATCTAACAATGCCCAGGGCTATAACTGGGAACCTAATGCATTGAAATAAAGTGTTTAGTTCTGGCAGAAGCTCAGAAGTCCCTTTCTTTTCATTACATATCTTATGAACTTTTTCGATGGCTTGAGTTGTAGTTTTCAATTCTTCTTTGTTAATGCTTTTTCTCGTTCCTCTTTTATAAATTTCATAAACACTTACAGCATAAGCAAGTAGAAAAATATATTTAGGTTTGTGTTCAGAGTTTACTTTAGTCCCTGGTTTAAATAACGAGTCCATTAGCAAATCTAGAAATTGTGGTACTCTAATTAATTCTACGGGAGGAGGTTCAGCATCCACTTGGTACATTTTGTACAGGACTGTAATATCTGCAGGATTAAGAGTGTTTTTACTGAGCATCGCTGACAAAGCGTGACAGGCTCGTGGAACATTGGTAGCGCCTGTCAAAGTCATATTTATGGATGTAGCATTCTGTTTTTTTCCTTGCACATAGGCATTAACTTCTTGAGAAAGTCGCTTGATGTTAGATCCTCCTTTAGGTTCACGAGATAAAACATGAAGCAAAGCTTGACTGTATAGATAAGTATGCTCACCATGGCACACCATTTTTGTAAACTCATGGGCAGTCTTTCGAAGTTTCTCTTGGCCTCCTTGTAGAAAGCTAGATACTGATGATTTTAAGATTCTGGAAAATACTTCAAGTTGTTGAGAAGCTGTGGTAATGTTAGTAATTTCATGTTGATAACCTTTATCAGATATCAGTTTGATTGTGAAGTTCAACATTATGCAATCAGGGTGATCTTCAGCAAGTTTGTAGATTAAAGTTCTCCAAGTATGATGTTCAATCATTTCTGATAACCACTCAGGTGTATCACCCTCTGTGAAGATGGCATCGGCTCTTTTTGGATCAAAATGTTTTATAATTACTTTCTTCAAATGATCCTCTACAAGAGCTTGAACTTCAGATATTTTCATGCCAGCCATAATTAGCCATTCTGCCAACAAATTAGCTGTTTGAGCAATTGCCTGATAATTTTCAGAAAGAAGGTTGATAACTTGCTCAGGATCACCTCCACTTTGAAAGTATCTTTTAAGCTGAGTGAAAATATCAGGTTCCATTATAAAATCTGGAGTGCTAAACTTTTCTACGCATTCTGCTTGTACCTTTTTATTATGAGCTTCTAGATCTTCAGTGGTTGGTGATTCTGGATCAGAATCCATATTGCTATCGTCATTAAACGATTCTCTACTGCTACTAGTATTGCTATCATCATCCATCGTTTTGATACTTTATAAATACCACAGTTAATGCCAATTTTCTTTATGCTTTTTTTTTATGGATATAGACAGCATACAAATTTTCCTATAAAAATGAAGTAAAAAAATAATCATTAATCATAGACACAAAAACATTATATTGTTATTCTAGACATAGTAAATCATTTTTCAGCTCATGCAATGAAACACATTAAAAAAGTTATGATTATCTATTGTTGACCAAAGCTGAAATTAGGATCCCTCGCTCTGAAACAGTAAAGCAAACTGTCTATTCTTATGAGTACTCATAATGGAATATATGGGCACCGAGCCTAATTTTATGCTCCAATATACATGGATAGCATAATATATACATATAACATGAATTTGTTAGCTTTTAATTTTGAACAAAAAAGTTGTTTTTGTTCAAATTTGTAATACCAGTGACATGAAACTAGAAAGAAAATCTCAATTGACGATAACAGTTGGGGATATCTTTTTGGATAAAATTTACTTTCATAAAATGCTATCAAAAATTTGATTCAATTTATCTTAGGACACCTTTTTTCACACTAAATTGAGTTTAACATACAAAACTTATTTAAGAGCTTTTGATAATTTAGTAGGACATTTGTTGAGTGCATATGATCGAAATATGCACTAAAAAATCACATTTCGTTTCAAGCATTTGATAACAATATTAATTAAAATTTTTCTTCACATTATTATCGAAAATACTAAAGAAATTTAAGATTATCCTCACACGAGATTTTGATATCAAAATTTATTTCTCGGCACAGCAAGTACATAAATCTACACCAGAGCCTATTTAATATGTTCTTAGTAAAATTGTTAGTTATTAAATAGCAAAATATACACATTTATGTTAATTGGAAATAAAAAAAAATTATTCCTAGTATTAATTCATTCCATTTCTTAATTTAATATCGAAACTTGCTGTCATTCTTTTTTATATTTGGGAAAATAAAAATCTCCCCCTTAGCAGCACCAAGGAATACCAAACATGGCCCGAAGGTACAACAAATGTACTGCATTACAAATCAAGGATAAATCGTGATGAAAGAAAATAAAAAAAAAATAATAAAAGGCAGAGAGAATAAAAAAATGAGAAATAAAAGCAAAAGGGGAGTTAGATTACAGCATGGATAATTTTTTTAAAATATAGAAAATTCTCTTTCTTCACTAGGTTTCCCAAAACCGGGGCCCATCTGTAATTTAAGTCTTTTACGAAGCTCGTTCCTTTCTTGTGAACCAGATGGGCATTCAAGAAAAATGTATGAAGGGTTGTCAAAATCCCGGAGTTGCAGATGCACACGTCACTGTTTTTAATATGGAAACGGTGAAGATATCTGCGGAATTTTCCATGTCCGGAGAGGAATTGAGTAATTTTGAAGTCAGTATCGAACCAGTGGTTCTTAATTCTGCAGGGAACTGAAAAGAAAAAAATTTGTCCACTTACAATTGGAAGAGGGAACAAAACTCAAGTTCCATTCTGTGTTTTAATTTGCTGTCATTGAGATCTAAATTTTCAAAGCTTAAGTTTCATTAAGCTTTGAAAATTATTTCACAGCTCTACACAATGCCACCTATGAAGCTGGAAAATTTTTAATGCCAAACTCGGCTGATATTCGCCTTCTCTACCTAAAGAGGAGGGAATTTCTGGGAAAAACTTCTCCCCATACGATTCCCGCTGTTTTATGCTGCGGTTGGGAAAGACTTCCAAATCGAGCAAGAAGAATTAGTTTTTCTCACTCACGAAATAGAAAAGACATCTCAGATGTCTTTTACAGATGATCTGTAAATATAATGCATGTTAGATTCCTGTTAATTAGCGTTGTAAAAGTAGCTATGATATGTACTTTTAAATCAACTTTGTTTATTTTAAGTAAAATTTAAAAATGAAATATTATAAACTGTTTTGTGTTACCTTGTTCCAATTATACTAAATACTACGATTTTGAAACAAGACTACCTATGCATTAAAAATTTAACTTAATGTAAAAAATGCATTTTACAAGACAGACAAAATTCAGCGGAAAAACATAAAACAGTTAAAAAATCTGTGTTCGTGTATTGAAGAGAATATGTGGTGTTTGAGTTTTATTTACCTGTTCCACAAGAATTATTTCATGTTTATTTTGAGGACTCCTTCTTATGAAATCACTAACTTTAGGCTTTTAAATAATTAATAATAAAAATATTTTTTTGGAATATTATAAAAAGTATTAATTTCTAAATTATGAAATGTTGAACGGCAGGGCAATGAAAAAAGTTTAACTGAATCAAATTTTAGAATATATAATTCTTAGCCATAACAAACTATACCCTTTGATAAAAAAAAAAAAAAAAAAAAAAATAAATAAATAAATAAATAAATAAATAAAAACAGATATAATAAATATTCCAAATCATGTGTTTGAAAATCGTGAAACATGCAAAAAGTACTTTTTTAAGGAAAATGTAAAACTTCAGCTCCTTAAAAGCGATAATATTTTATATAAAATATTAGAAATTTTAGAGTCTTTAGCCCTGCATGCCAAAAGTCTATTATGTAACGCTAATACTAATAGTGTAGAACAATTTAATTCAATTGCTGCCAAGTTAACGTTTGGGAAGAGAGTCAATTATTGTCAAAAGAATTTCTACCTAACATCAAATTTTGGTGATATATATCGGAACTACAGGATGCCAAAATTTGGTAAAAATAATATTGTACTCTAACTTAAAAAATGAAGCAATTTTGTACGGGATTATTCATGAAACAACTGCTATTCTCAAACAAGAAGAATTAGGACTTAAAATAGAGCAACGTGTGCGATATTCATTGATAAAAATTTGGCTCATTTAGCTGCTACGTCAAATGGAATAATTGGTAAAGAGGGTATTGTTGAAATCAAATGCCCGTATACATGTCGTGATATCCATCCCAATGATTTTATAAAGAAATCTGCATTTCAATTTCTTTCAAAAAGACAGAAAAGCAAAAGGAATTAAGGGTAAAAATAAAAATCAAAAATTTTATTATCAAATCCAAGAACAGATACATATTAGTGAACGAAACTTTAGTTGGTTTGCCATTTGGTCCCCAAAAAGAATTAAAATTGAACACATTTTTAGAGATGATATATTTTGGGAGACACAAATGAAAACTAAATTAAATGATTTTTATTTTTACTGTCTTTTGCCAAAACTAATCGATCCACGTTATGCGAGATCAATGGACATAAGAAATCCAACTTATAGAACTGAGGAGCAAACAAAAAAAGCTGAAGCTGAAAAATTGTTAAAAATCTAAAGAATTAGAAGTTTAATTATATATATGTATGTGTGTGTGTGCGTTTGTATATAGTTTTTTTTTGTGTGTATATATATATATATATATATAGTTTACGTTTTTTCATCACAAAATGTGAATTGCTTAAGCAACATCAGCATATACTGAACATCTGCAATTTGTCTTCATATTTTTTTAATGTGAATAATAAAAGCAGAACTCTAAAATGTAAATAAAATAATCTTTTGTTTAGAATAACTGGCAGCTAATGGTCCCTAAGACAGCAACGGGTAATTCCGGTGTCAGTTCGTTGAACATTTGTACTGGTCCATTTTCCCTCACCCCTATTCTAAGAACCCTGAGGGTAATTGCGCCAAATCTGGCAGACTCGCTAATTTCGAAGGATTGATTGACAAGAAATTTCAATCAATAATATTGTTTTGGATACTCCCCTCTACAAGCTTTGAGAACTAACACCAGATGGGGCGACAAGACAACGGAAGTTCTCACCTAGGTCTGGAAGAGCCTTAAAGACCTTACCGACCAAGTTAAGAAAAGAGTTCCTAATGAAATAAGAGACCATTTCGTCGATGAATGGGGAAAGATAGTTAAACCATCACTTTTTACTGACAAGCTTGATGAATATGAAAGTGTACGCAAGTTGTTTAAGAAGCAAACAGGTGCACTGCCTAAAGTTCCGATCCATAAACAAGTTTATACCAAGTATCCTTTACAACGGGATAGCAGAAGATGATAATCATGGAACATCTCGTACCGAAAACAAACATTTGAATTTTAATTCCCAACAAGAGATTTCTAAAATACGCCCTAAAGTACTAGTGCTATTTTTTGTGATATGGACGGACATGTGAAGAAGTTTTGCCCAAAACTTTCAAAAAACAAAACTGAACAAGATGTAAAGAAGATGTTCAACGTAAATAGAGCTGCAGTGGAAATCCGCGAAGAAAAAAAAGGAAATGAAGCAATCGGAAACCGCTGTAGTGGACAAAGTAATGTCTCACAACGAAACATAATCGGTGAAAATTTATGTAATTTAGAAAGAATCCAAATAAATATTAATTGAAAACGAGCAACTAGCAATCTAGTAGATTCAAGAACTAAAATCACGGTGGTTAGAAGTAATATGGTAGAATATTTCCCTTTAGAGAACAAGCCATCAATTTATATTAAAGGACTTTTCAGACCTGCCGAGAAATGTCCTTTAGTAAACATCCCAATGAGTTTATATATAGGAAGTACGGGTGACGTCGTGCATCAAGATGTCCTCGGTACAGTTGCTCTTTCCCTCGTAGACGTTCTCTTGCCGCCAGAAATAAATGTGCTAATGGGAATTATTGTTTCTGAATCGAAAATATCCGTAATAGACAATTCCAAAGTTGAATGTGAATAATTTGACGATATACGTAAAAAAACTAGAAAAGGAAGATAGCCTTACTGAACGAATTTACAAGGAACGAAGCTTGTGTCGCAGAAGTGGAAAAAAACTCCAATGAAATGTACGAAAACTGAAGAATTTCGCCAAGAACAAGAAACTTATAAAGATCTAGAGGAAGCTAGGAAAAATGCAAAGGAGGATTTTATTTTTGTTCCATAAAGAAAAAAATTCTGCGGGAAACAAGCCAATTGGTTTTACCAAAATGCCGAAGAAAGGAAGTTTTAAAACGGGCTCATTGCTCTGTATTTGATGGTCACATGGGAGCAAAGAAGACTGCCATGAGAATAAGATATTCCTTTTATTGGACTGGTCTTTCAAAAGACGTAAAAAACTTTTGTGAAGCTTGCACTGTCAATTAACAAGGAAAATTAAAGATCGAGCTCCTATAACACCTGTGGTGAGACCCGAATTGCCATTTCAAGTTGTAAACGTTGATATGATAGGACCAATTGAGCCGCCTAGCTTTTTTTTTTTTATTTAACTGTCTGATTTTTTTCTACTAACATTAAAAATTTCCTTTTATCAAATATTAGTTCATTAATTTTTTTCAAGGATTTTCGTTAACTAAATATCTAAATTTGCATTATAAAGTTCACCTGTCGTTCAACGGTTATTTTTTTGTACGCGAGGGCGATTAGACTGGGACTAGATATTTAAAGTGGATTTAGAACTACTGCAAAGATCCACACCCAAGGATGGATTTGAGTGCATGAAATCGTGAAATGAAGGCCAGAAATCCTACCATTCCGCTAATAGCTCGGCTTTGCATTATAGACGGTGCAGCGAAATCATGATCGATTTAAGGGTGCGCTTTAAATATATCCCAGTTCGTAACTAAAATAATTCGAATTTCAATATTCACTCTCTTCTTATTTCTGAATTAATCAATTCACAAAAATCGGATCAGTTGCGTAAAAAATATCAGTTATATTAAAATCTATAAACGATAAGAATTTTAGAAAAATCGACGATATACGCATTTTTTTAATATATAATAGAAGAATCCCAATTGAGAATTAGATTGATCTAAACATTGGATTTCCCATTATCATACACGATTTGTATTCTTAAAAATTCTATTTACGTAAATTTAGTTTGAAAAATAGAGTTTAAAGTTTTATTTAATACATTTTACAAAGCAATATCCGATGAGTGGAAACTTCAAGTATTGAAACACGGATGTAGATGGACTGCATCACAAGAACAACTCTTTCCAAGTAGTGTGATTGCTGCCGGTTGCCATAGCAATCAAAGCGTTGCCGAGAATTGGCCGTATTTATCATACGAAGCACTGAATCTGCAGATACCTCACGTTCAGGGCTAGGGAAACACATAATTTCGAATCTTGGCGGGTGTCATAACTTATGGAAAGAGCTCGAAATAACTATTGGCAAATTGTGTTTTCTTCATCCTTCAAAAGATTCAAGGAAGATATGAGTTTTCGCTGATATGCCTCATAATATCAAGTTGTTGAGTAACCATTTTTTAGATAGTGGTTTAGTTTTGTGTGACGGTACAATAATAAATTCTAGAATATTATATGAGATAGTGAATAAAGATGTCGGGTAAATAAAAAGTTGCCATAAACTGAAGCCCCAATTTCTAACTGTTAAAGGCAATGAAAGACAAAAAGTTACACCTGCAGAGACTTTATTTTCGGAAACAACTGCTAAAGCTATAATACATTTCATTGGAAATACAAAAGCAGCTGCATTTTTTTTATTAATCGATAATTTATTTGATATTATGAACAGCTCCATACCAATACCTCACAGTAACAAGCCTTTAAAAGCTGCTTTTGGAATGCAAAAATATGGATTATATGAAGACTTAAAATCTATAAATATATTTTATATTTTAACAAGCAGACTTACTCAAGATGCGTTCGAAAGCCTCTTCAGCCAAATTAGAGGTCTCGGGAGATTCAATGACCATCCTTGTCCATCTGAAGTAATTATTCTCTTAAAATAATTATTGCTTGCAAATAAATTACCCAATCTGTCACCGAAAGTAAACTATTTAGAAAATGGATAAGCCGTTTATTTAACGAGTGAAATGTTAGACACTGCATTTAATGTAAAAGAACGTCAAGAAATTATCAATATTTTTGATTCTCAAGATGAGGAATTAAACCGTGAATTCTTAATTAATCCCTTACCTTTATCTTGGGAAAATGAACTTACCTCTTCCAATCCAAATTGTGATATATCTCCATTTGAAAAAGAAGCTATGGCTTATGTGGCGGGCTATGGCTTGGCTTATATTGCTATGGCTGTATATAGCTATGGCTTATATTGTTTATAAAATTGAAGATAATTCACTTGGAACTATATCAAGAAATTCAGTCGATTTGCCCAATCATTCCGAGTGGATTAATTTAATTTCTGTTGGGGGACTTACTGTTCCAACAAAAGCATGGATGGAAACTATAAAAGAAATGGACATAGTGTTTCACAAATTTCATGCCGACACATTTTTTAAAGGGAAAAATGTCATAGCAACATTAATAAATGAAAGAGGGTCTTCTTTTCCTACTGTAAATCGAAAAGCAATTAAACCTTTTTGTCGCTTGAGAACATTTATACGAATTAGGTATTTAAATAGAAATGCAGCCATAGTATCTCATAAAGCTTAACAAAAAGACAAGAAATGGGTCAATAGTAAAAAAATCAAGATAAACTGAAGCTAATAGGTAAATATATTTTTATATTGGTTATACAATTTTAAACTAATTTTAATAATAATTTTTTGGGTTATTAAATAATAATTGCAAATTTACTGAATATTTGAGAGGCATTTGTAGTTTTTATCACTCTGATTTAAAACAAAATGAACTGTAAAGTAAAAAATAAATATTTTGCTTAGAAACTACAGGCATCTTATATCTCCTTCGATGCCTGACTACGTCATCGACGGCTATTTCCGGTGTCAGTTTTGGGGACTCTTTCCTTAGAGCCCTGCCTCACGTTACCGTCACATTTGAACATTGTGTTTGAATTGTTAGTAGTTGTAAGTGTTTTTATGACTGATTTAATTTTGCTTTAATTTTCATTTATATATTTTTAAAAGGCATATTTTCAGTTATAAAATAACTTTTCCACTTTTGCAAATTGAAAGATTATGAATATTATAATTTTTAAAATTCGGTTATTATATTAATTTAATTATTGACCATAAAAGGTTTTGAAAATCTTGGATTTAATATTTTCCATCATTTATAGAATAAGTCTTGTTTTCCCGGCAACAGACACATCGGTGGTTTTGTTTTATTTGTCATTCAACGGTCACTTTTTGCACACGAGGGCTAATTAGACCGGGACCTACGGTTTAAAGTGGATTCCGAATCACTGCAAACATCCATGCCCAACGTGGGATTCGAACCCACGAACTGTTAAACCAAAGGAAGAGCGCTAATCATTCGGCTGCTAACTCGGCAGACACATCGCTGGAGAGCTATGCTTATTATGTTAGACAGTACATTTTACATAATTTGCTTTTTGATCTTTATAAGTTACATTTAATGCTTAAGTCATAAGCATATGTTTTGTCGTTTAACCATCATTTTTACAAGCGAATACTAATTAGACCAGGGAGACGAACGCTGCAAATACTCAAATCTAAGGTGGGATTCGAACCCATGATCTGTAATTCCAAAACACTAACCAATCAGCTGCAACATTTCTACTAGCATTTCGTAAAAATAAACGCATACTTTATTTTTAAGATGTATGTCATTCCAATAAAATCCAAAAGAAATATAAGAATTTAAGGAAATTTAAATTCTTATGCTTGTAACTCCTTGAAAGATTAAGTAAAAAGCTTAATTTCAGTTTGATTGTAAAATGCAGCACATTAGGTCTCCTACGAACAAAATTATTTAGAATGTCAAAATTAAAAAAAAAAAAATGAAGAGATTTTCAACATTTGCCAAGATATTAATTCTTTTGTAAGATAATTTCCTTTAACAGGATGCATTCTGTTAATATTTTGTGAAATTTTAGCCTTATCTTGACTGTTATAGAACATAATAAAAGTTGCTTTAAGAAATCTCAAAACTTATTAAAGATGAACATTTATAAAGAAAAAAAAATTATATTGACTTAAAGACTCTAGAGTAGCTAGGAAAAAAGCAGTGCCTTCCAATCATCAATATAACATATAACATGTGTACGATTTACAAAAAACAAGTTTTGTTGTAAAAAATATATTTCACGCCTGCCTGCCTGTATATTTTATATATATATATATATATATATATATATATATATATATTTTGTCCTGATTATAAACATCTTATACTCACTCTGAAAAAGTCTGAGTTAAGGACTTAAGTGGCGAAGCGAACAAACTGGAGCCCGGGAACGGTATTTTTTAAACCACCCTGCCTTACAAAAAACAGTAATATATATATACAGAAGAAACTTGTAATAAGAATATAATGCAAATAACAATAATACAGGAAAGTACCTACTTAAAAAAAATATAATTTTATAAAGGCTCAGGTTGCATTTTAAATTTGAGACAAATAAAATGTAGTTGAAAAATTAAAACCACAATTTGAATGAATGAAAGAAAAAAAAATTACATACTAATATAACTGTTTTAAAAAATATATTCAATTTTTGAACTATGAAAATATGTTAATATATTACAAATATAAGTAGATGTACTTTTCCACATCAATAATTGATATATTAATTACACTTCATTTTAATAAAGTAAACTGATCAACTTCATTTATCTCAATCACTTCAGTTTTTTTCTACACTTAAAAATGCTATCTTCAGGTGACCTTCTAATATGATTGATCATAAATATGACAGAGAATTGAATTTAATTTATATGGAACGGACGTTCACACAACTAACAGTTGATGTTGAAATAGTAAGAACTACTTAAAATTTAACTCTTACAATAATTATTTTATACACGATTTCATTATATCCTTTTAGAATGATTTTTAAATGGAAACTGAAATTACAAATAAAAATAATTATCAAGAAACATTTTATGTGTAACTAACATAGAAAAAAAAAACATTAAATAGATTTGAACTTTAAACTTGAGAAAATTATTTTTCAACAGAAAATGGTAATATAAAAGCAACAAAATTACAATTCAGATGAGGCACTATCGGAAATTATTTTTATTTAAGTATCTTTGTTGCTAAAAAATTTTATTTAAAACCAACAATTTGATCTTAAATTTTAAAATTATACATGCATGTTTATAAATACTTATTATGTCTAAAATCGATATTAAATAATGAAAGAGTAAAAAAAATATATGGTAGACTAAAAATAACTAGATAAGTTTTTAAAGTCCAAATTTCCCAACGAAGTCCATTATTTTTTAACGAAATTAAGCTATTTGCTAAAAACGATAATTTTTGAGAGTTATACCAGTGAAGCAATGATCTTTGGCTTTACCAAACCGTGAAGACAGTATAAAGTAAAAGGAAACTCCATTTTCCTAGAATTTGGGGGTAATTACTTTTCGATTTCAGGAAGATAGTTCCTTGGAAGTCGCAGCGTCGTTCTCAGAAAAATTTACCATCCTTTCGCTGGAGATCAGTCTTCTACTGGACATAACTGTTTTGGACAAAGGCAACTGAGAAACAGGTTTTAGGGAAAATTTTTACACGAATATAATGCGACACTAAACTCAGAACAGCACATTTCTTGAGATAAAAAGAGAAAACTTGTCTTTTTTCTGGGGGGTGATGCCCATTAATTTCAGGAAAGTTTTCTTCAAAAGTCTCAATAACAAAAAATCTTTGAGTTACGCGTTTTTCTAATATTAAAAGTTAAGCTATTGATTTTCCTGATATTATCAACTTTTTAAATATTTTTAGGAAATGAAATAGACTTAAAAGTTGATATTTCTAAGTAATTTGATCAATTGTAATAATTTTAAATATAAAGAAAGGACAAAGAAGAAATACTACATATATGCCCAAAATCGGGATTTGAACCCTGTACCTGTATATCCGCAGTCAGGCAGGCAGATCACTAGAGAGGGTGGGACGGAGTCTTTGTCCTTTCCTTGTATAAATCACTTGGGAATGGTTGTCTAACCTATAAATGGGTACCTATGGCATGTGCGGGCAGTGCTGGCCTGGTTGATTAGGGCGTCGTTCTCATTATCGCAAGGTAGTGAGTTCGAATCCGAACTTTACCGAAGATCCTTCGTGTCCTCTAATTGCAGCTGGGGTACATTAAAACTGGTCGTGGTTGCAATGTCTTCTAAGTGAAATGATACCTCTGGGGGTAGCAAGTCAAGTATTGGGAGTTTTCTGCCTGATCCTTGCTTCAAAATCCCGAAGAGTCCATCCAGCTTCTAACAAGTAGAGCTCAAATCAGGGTCAGGCACAGGAAAGAATGCTGGTGCAACGACAAAAATCTATGGCATGTGTGTACTGAAGAAGTCAGACTGCCCTGAAGATTACGGTTCAGTTAAAAAAGTGGAGCAGCGCACTATTGTCAGCCTAACTGGCATAAGACAGCAATAAGATCTAACAGTTACTGTTATATATTAACAAGATCAGTCCCTACTTGTTCGTAAATTGTAGTTTTTACTATAACAGGCATTAATTTTAAAATACACTGCATCACAATGTAATCGATTTTACGTAGTGGGCATTTTTCGAGTGAATTTCTAATGACGTCACTGATTGCTTAAGCTTATCGCCTTAAATTTTGCACTCAGTAAGCGAGAAATGTAATCGCTTTCAGAAATACCATTGGCGATAAGTTTAACGACGGCGGTGCCTTCAGAAGTGAGCCTCAGCAAAGAAATCCCTGCTCAAAATAAACTGGCAAAAAGGAGCGTATTTCAACTATTGCTGCAATTTGTTCGCATGACATCAAATTGGGAATTTCAATATTCCTAAGATATGCTGATAAAGAGATTACTTTAAATACAAAACTTTTGAATTGAATTTAGAAGAAAATAGGGAGCACCAGGTGTTGTAAGGCGTAATAATTAAAATTCAATATAAATTATTCAGAAAGAAATTAGTCATGTGAAATTAGAAATAGCAGATGACTTACGTCTAAGTCAACTCAGCATATGAAAAAATACAATATAGATTCGACTTATTTCGTCTCAGCACAAGGTACTAGGTTTGGTTTGATTTCTCATTCAACAGTAAATTTTTTTTTTTTTTTTTTGGACACGAAAGCCAATGAGACTGGGATTTACTCTTTAAAATAGGTTCCGAACCACTATAAATATCCAAACCCTACATGGGATTCGAACCCAAGAACTGTTGAACTGAAGGCAAGAGCGCTAACCATTCGACTACCAGCTCGGCCACCAGGTACTAGGATTTAGCGAAATGAGATTATGTGTACAACTGCAATATTTTTGGATGTGGAACTGAGATTTTAATTAATACAAACTATTTTTATATTATACCATATGCTTCATAAGATGAAAGAGACAGAAATTATTTAAACGCGCTCTGTACAAATTTTATTGAAATAATCTAGATTTTAAAGAACACAAATAAAGGTATTTACAACATTTAAGAATCCAGCTTGATGGTCAACATCGTTAAAACAGAGCACGCGCATACACAAGTTGGTTCTACAAAATTTTTGATTTGCGATAACAGCGAAGTATTTCTCATCACAATGAGTTATTTATTAATTGAACACTAATTTCTAAGTCAAAATTTAATCATTAATGTGAAAATTATACAGCATTTCAGAGTAGACAGTGACTAGGTAGTATTTTTACCACAGCAACATTCAATATACTCCTCAAGTAATAAAATTATAACATTTAATATAATTGTTCAATGAACAAACTAAATATGAGCCCAATGATTTAATATTTATAATTTTCTATTTTATAAAACGTATTTAAATAATTTTTTTACATTTATTTGATATTAATACATAACAATTTTGGATTTGACAAGATTAATAGTTTTTTAAAAATTCATAGGAAATTTTAAAATTAATTTTTATTTCACGTAGAAATCTCCCATAATTATTTTTCTAAACTACATACTACACAATAATGATTTTTAATTTGTGTCTATATAATATTAGGATAAAATGTATTTCTCATTTTTCAAATTTAAAAATCTCATTAAATTAAGAATTTAATATATTTTGTTTCCAAATGAGAGGCCGAATGCCCCGGATTAAGTTAATTTATTTTTAAGATAAATTACAATACTATACACGCTTGTATTAGCATTTTCCAAAGTGTAACTAAATATTATGAACTATAAGATTTTTGGGCGGTACAACAAGCTTAATAAGAACAAACTGAATTCTGATGTTCAAAAATCTTAAAAAGAGAAAACTTGATTATTTCAGTTGAATTTCAACATACAAATAACACAGAAAATATGTGATGACTTAAATCTTAATAATGGTTAATGACTTACATAATGGTTTAAATGGATGACATTAAAATCCGCATGAAAAAATTGACAAAATTTTTTGAAAACTGGAATTTTTATTTTCTAAACATACCATGGGTGAAAGATACGATGGCAAGGATTAAGGTTATTTAACAATCAGTAACTTTAAATAAAAAAATTTCCATATTCTCAGAAGAAAATGAGTTGTGATTTTCATTTATTATTTATACTCATTCATAAACAAATAAGCAGATTAAAATTACTAATAAAAATAAATAAAACAACATGTATGAGTTATCCATGCAGCAAATATGTTTGCAATGATAAGTGATATTTCAATTGAATATATCTTATATAAATAGTTTATGTATTGAAATTTTTATACTAAATAGAATTATTTTTATATGAAATCATTTTTTAATTTCATTAAAAAATAGGATAAAAAAATCTCAATAAAATATTAATATATATAATGTACTTACAGGGAGTAGAAGCAACTCAACCACGTGCTGTTGAAACTCGCTGTGCAACTCTAGTCAGGAAGAAAAATACTGGTTTGTTGTAGGACTAGATGTGAAATAAATGATTTGTAAGGAGTATTTTTAACTGGTATTCAATTGTAAGTATTGGTAACCAGAACTTTTTTCAAAGTAACTGGTACTCCTAATGACTAATTTTTATTGTGCACTAGTTATTTTTTTTTATATTTAATTTGTATACAATTTTATGGTGTACAAGTTAATTTGTTGTGATTATGTATATTTTTGTTGTGTACTAGTTTATCTCCAAATAACTAATTTTATGGGATAGGTGAATAAATGTTACCTCTTATGCCTGGCGAAAAATATTGGAGTAAAATCATCGGAGACTTTGAAAATAATCTAGATATAATATAAAAGAAAATAGTCGAAGAGACAACTTATTTTAATGTAATATATACAGCTCAGTGACTAACACTCATTGAAAGAGGAAATGTTGACTTAGAATTTATTGTAATTGTCAGGTCGTAAGAAAATATTAAAGAATACACTTTGAACTTCCTAATTCATTCCTTTTTGAATAACATAAATGAATACCGAAAACACGAATAATGGTACACACAAATTGGATACTTTTGTATAATTTAATACCTCACATTCTTTGTAGGATAATAAAATAAATAAAAAAAAAAAAAAAAAAAAAAAAAAAAAAATAAATAAAAACCCCTCCTTTTCATTTTTGTACTATTTTTTGTTTGCAATACGTTTCTATTTCTGATTTCCTATTCTGCTAACAGAATTGTCACTGAACACAGTCTTATTTAGAATCACAATCAAGTGACGAAGTCGACATCAGAGCTGGCATGCTCCTCACATCATGCCACAAAGAGACACAGCCATGTCTATTTTTTAGCTGGATCATGTGCACAGCCCCTCATGTTCTGGTTTTATGAATGTCTTTCTCAACCAGGCCCCTGTGGCCTTATAGGGATTTGTTTTACTTAAAATACCAGTTTACTACAGAATTTTCTTTTAACTTAAACTAAATGACTTGTTACATTTTAATTTCACAATTTGTCTGATTAATTTTCCTTAAAACAGAATAAATGCGAGAAGGAAATTTTTTTTTTGTTATTGTTTAACACAAAATTAAATCTTATTTATCGATATTTTTCTTATTATATTGATATTTATCTTATTATCGATATTTTTAATTTAACTTTTAGAAAATATATATTTAAATTAAAAATATCGAGAAAGAAATGGCAGATATATATTACATAAACAAAGCAGTATATTTTAGAGCTTCCATCTAAACATTATTCTGGCATGAAATAGGATTTTGTGTATATATATATAGCATTCCGTTAAAAATATGAACTCAGGTGTCGACTACGGCCCTTGAGGATAGTCCAACGGTTACAAAATTGATTTAATTTCAGTCGGAAGAGAATATCAGCAGAGAAAGTAGTACAATCTACGTTATTTTAAACCATTGGAGTTAGGAAAAAGCCTTATATAAAAAGCTTCCGCCTATTTTGTTGAATATTGTGGTATGTTCAAGAGGTTTGGTTTCTTTGTCTCTCAACGGTCATTTTTTTTGCACATGAGGAATTACGGTTTAAGGTGGATTCCAAACTACTACAAACATCCATGCACAATTTGGGATTCGAACCCACGAACTGTCGAACGAAAGGCCAGTGCACTAGCCATCTCGGCGTATGTTCAAGAGGGTAACAGGCTGTTCCATAAAACTTTAAACAAAAAAATTACCTAAATTTTATAGTAAATAATTAATATAATAAATAATTTAAATAAAAATGTAAAAAGCAAAACAAATATGGTGTATAAAATTGAACGTATAGAAGTGACATGAGAAAAATTACATCGGAAAATATTCATAATCTTATATTTTTGTAACTATTTGTCTTTTAACAGTCAACTCTTGTACCCAATCGCTATTCAGACTGAGACCCGACATGGGATCAAATGCTTATAATGGGGAACTCATGACCACACATTATAAACATTCAATCTCAAGGCCAGAGTCGAACACACTGACCACTGAATCGAAGACCAGAGCTCAGCCACATTCCGCTTTTAACTCTACTTAATTTACATCAATCTACTTTTGTAATAAGATATATAAAATGCCTGATTTAATTTTTGTATTTTTATAGGTTTGACTTCTTTTATTAATTTTCCGACTGCCGATTTCTGTATCCTGAAATGGTGCTCAACAAAGCCCATATGCCATGTAATTTCAAATTAGTCAAGGGAAGAGGTCGAAACCTGAGTTGGCAGTCTTTCGTATGCAACACGTTATAAATGGAGATATTGCAATCAGGACTCATTTCATGTTCATCAATCACCGTTAGTATTCGTGAAGTATCGTTACTTGGTCAAGTATAGAACCAATCACTTTCTAGTCAGGAAAAAGATGCGTTACCCAGTCAATTGCTTTAAAAGTCCGAGGCGAACAGAAAACAAGTAAAATGCTGCAATGAAATTCCAACTAAAAGAGCAGATGGAAGACAACAATGAAAGCCGCGATAATTAGGTGGAATGCACAGAATTGCAAACTGTAGTGAGGGTATTTGGAATAGTCTTACTGCTGTAGGTTCTCATCAAATTAGCCCTCTTGTGAAGAAAATAATCATTAAGAGACAAACCAACCTTTTACCTTAACAAATTCAGATGATATTTTTAGCGCTATGAGTTTTCTCCGAAAAGCAATAACATAAGAGAGTTAACAGTTTTAAGATAATTAAACTTTTTTGTACTGTATAAAAATCAATATCAAATGTATGTAAATAAATGTTTATAATTTTTTTCACGAACCAAATTTTATGACACCGACTATATTTTTCTCAAGCTCTTTTAAATATGGCGGTCCTCTTCCACTTTTCACAAGCTCGAGACCGACTTTATCACATATTTTACAATTAATTTCATTTTTTACTACATGTTAATATTGCTTATGTGATTAGAATTGATTTGATAACTTTTTAATTAAAAGAAACATGTGTTAGGGTATAGCATTACAATCTATAAATAAATCTATTAAATATTTTAAAAATCTATTAGTATTTATCCAAATCTAAAACATTTCAGTATACAATGAGAACATATTTAAATACTTAACTACAGAAATACCGATTAATTTATCAACTAATTTGTGTTTTTGAAATTAAAATGTTTCATAAAATTTGTCTTCAGGAAAAAGTTTCTTTAAAATTTCCACCGAAAAAAGTACTAAGTTCTTTTGGAAGAATAAACTATTTTTTATTGCAATGACGTCATTTTCCTGGTATAATTAATATTAGATGATTGGAAAGGATTAGTAATTTTGATAAATAAATGTTTTAAAATATCCATGAACTTCTCAAAAAGAATTCTTAAAAAATGCTTTGAAATTAGTTAAAATCATACAGATTTCCCCCTTTTCAATAAATTTCATTGTCATTAACCATACAATTTTAATATAAGTGGTAAATTCTATCTATGAATTAAAGACATAAAATAATGATCTGCTTAAAAAGTGTAAAAATTAAATCTCATTATCTAATTACATTCCTAATCAACATCGAAAATCTCTTTGAAAAATTAATAATTAAATACTTTGAAAGTTCACCTGCAATAGAAGCAAATGTTAATTACAAAGAATCCAGATGATTAATAATCCATAAATCTTTCCGATTGTTTGTATTATTTAAAAATATTCAAAGGATTTTAGATATTATTAAAAAAATTGCTATCTTAGAAGAAATAACTCGCTCCTCACTTGGATTCTCAAAATAAAAACATAAGAAAATAAAGGAAACAATTTCAAACAGCAAAAAATATAACATTACCAATAAGAGAATTTATTCTTAAATTAGCTCATATTTAGAATTTCAGTAAAAATAGATTTTTAAAAAAATTCATGTAATGAATATAAATGGAGACTAATTCAAAAATGTTTATGTTGATTATAATCTATTCATTAATATGAATAAATTACTTTATTTACTGTTTCATATCATTTAAAATGTTTTGTTATTTTCGAACAATAGATGGCAGCATTGAAAAATAAAATGTATCAGTTACGAAAGGTAACAACCTACTGGCTGCGTCACAGTTACCTACTGGCTATTGTAAGTAGAACTTATCGCTTACTTTATATATCCGTTATATTTTGCTCAATATTACCACTTATGGGATAAAAGCTTCATCACAAAAATAGTAATGATTGTAGTTAATGATTTTAATGTTTCAATAAATTTATGTTACAGTAACACAATCCTATTAAAAAATTACTTAAATAATTATAATCGAAAAACTTGGAAACCTATCAGGAATATCAAATTATAACGAAATTAAAAATAATTTTTAAAATAATGCTATTTATTCTGTTACATTAGCATTTTAAAAGAATGCTAATTTAATTGCTTATAATTGTTTCCCATTTTTTTTGGAAAGCTTATAAAACGAATTTTTAAATCCAGCAAATGTTAAAAAATAGTTTTAAAATTTTGCTAGTAGAATAAATTTTATGGAGCTATCAGGTATTTAACATCTGATCATTTTGTAAACTTTATTGTTCAATCGTTAAATTGCAGCTGTGTTAATCAAGTTGAAAAAAAGCTTTGTATTAAATAATTTCACTTCGTGAATTTTTATTAAAATTTGGTAAAATATCGTAATTAATAATAGTAAAGCAGGAATTTTATCATAACAAAAGAGAGAAAATTTTTATTTTATACATACCGCCAAAGCCAGTAATGAAAACCAACCAATGGGAGAGATTAAAAAAATGCTAAAATAACGTAAAAGTAGCAAAAAAAAAAAAAAAAAAAAAAAAAAAAAAACTTATACCCAAATTGAAGATATTTTTTATTCAGTTGTATTTAGATAAAATTATCAGAACTAATAATTAGTTAACGCTACCTAATACCACTGACTGAAAAAAAAAACTAAAAAGTTAAATTAATTATTGTAATAAATGACTAAATGTAAAATTACTCTTTCAAATTAATTACTGGATGTACTTAGATCTTGAGTTGATTAAATTAAAACTTAATCGATTACGATACGTTGTTAATATAGAAATCAAATTATGATTTACCAAATGAGAAATTTAGCTTTGATATAGTTTGATGAACTGATTTGTTTGCTATTCCACAATAATTTCTTGTACACGCGGGCTAGTTAAACTGGGAACAACATTTTCAGTTGAATTCCAAACATGCTCGCCGGAATCAAACCCACGAACTTTTGAACAGGAAGTTGCAAAACTAACAACTCTTTAAGTTTGGATTAATCAATTATTATGTGCTATATACTATACAATCAAGTAATTATGTTGTTGAAGGGCTATTTCTTTTGGCCGTATTTATTAAACACAGCCAACCCCCATAAATTACGGACACTGGACGATTTCGACACCAGAGCTAAAACTCTTCGCTCTATTCTGTACACCAGTGGAAGGATATAGAACCATACTCGATAACGATCACATTTGCAGTCAAAGAAGATTACGATTTTATAACTAAGTAATGATTAAATATATAAGATCTCTGAAAAAACATAGAAACAAAATATTTGCTGCACATGATTGAAATCTTTCATTTTTTCTTCTGTTTATAAAAGCTATATTTTTAAATGTTATAACAAGGCTTTGCGAGAATTATAAAATTTTCCTGTAGAATTAAAATGACGTTCATCTGTCTTAAGCGAAACAATTATTCTAAAATACAAATATGCAATAGGTTTAAATTTCAGTGAATATTTTTTACACAAAGATGTCATTATTAGATGATATCTATTTTATTTCGTTGAAAACAAATTTATTTAAATTTGTGAGTATTTCGTTCACATTCCTAATTTATTTTTTAATTCCATTTAGAATAATGCATTTACATTAATATTATAAGTTTAAAAGAAAAAAAGAAAACCATAATTTTCATGATAATAAAATTTTATTTTATTTCAAGCAAAACGCGAATATTTTGTTTTCAAAAATGTTTTGTTTGTTTGTCGCTCAACGATCATTTTTTGCACACGTGGGCTAATTAGACCGGGACTTACAGTTTAAAGTGGATTCCGAACCACTACAAACATTCATGCCAAGGTGGGATTCGAACCCACGAACTATTGAACCGAAGGCAAGAGCGCTAACCATTCGGCTGCCAGCTCGGCGTTTTTAAAAATCAGTTTTATTGTTTTAAAGTCAATCCAGATTTCATTTTTTACTTTTTTTTAAAGCTTTAAAAAATGTTGCAGACTGTTTTCTTGACGAGCTGTTGCCGAAGGGGGAATGAAAATGAAATTTCAATCAAATTAATAAATGTTCGGTTTATTACTCTTTGAATTAGAATCACGCAATTAAAAATGTGCTTATAAATCTATCCCAAGTTTATTTTTGGTAATTTGCTGAAATTTTTTTAATGAAACTGCAGTATTTATGTTAGGAAAATGTTGAATGAACGAATGAAGGTATATATAATTATATTACACTTAGATAATTTTAATAAATATTATTAGTTGTGGCTTGAATGACGGATTATTTATTTTGCTTAAACGTTTGAAGTTAAGTAACTTAACGCTGACATTTTCACATGATGGCTAATTGGGTTGGAAGCTACACCTTTAAGTAGATTCCGAATAACACATACATCCAAACATAAAGTGGGACTTGAACGAATGAACTGCTGAGTCAAAGACCAGATCGCAAACTATTACAAACTAAATGGCCCAAACCACAAGATCATATTCATTTCAGAATTAATAAATTACGCATGTTGAAATTTATTAAATTTAAAGAATTAATTGAAAATTTAATGAGAAATTTTGACATGGACTTCATACTTATGCTTCTTCGTGAGTTCAAAAATGTTTGTAAATTAAAATCTAAATTTAAATTTAAGAGAATTTTAATGATAATTTTAACCACAAATTTAAAATGTAACTAAAAATTAAATGAATTATATAAAACTTAAAAGTTAATAGATTTCGGAGAGGCAGCTCCTCCATTAAATATTAAAAAAAAAGTAAAACGATAAAAGTTAGAAACTGGACATGAAATTAAAATATACAAAACAGTAAAAGCCTCACTACACGTTCACACCATGGACATAATGGATTTGATTCCTCTAGAAAAGGCTCTTAATGTGTGTCTGATGTGAAAGGTGAGTTTATCTTACATTAGCAATGATAAAACTGATGAGGGTATTGCGTACAGAAAGATGGCACGCAATTTGTTGGCGCGCGTTGTTCTGTTCCATAACTTCTGCAGGTCAAATGGATTGATGGAACTTGAATTGTACGTTTTTACTCACTGGGGAGACAGGATACCTCCCCCGTGGCCCCCTTCCTATTCTAATTTTTCCTTAGAATGATTCATCCTAAATTTCTCCGGGCTTGTGCCTAGTTTGCCTTGAGGCTTTTAGATAGTAGAAAACCCTGGAAGGCGTGTTCTCTTGTTGTGAGGATTCTTTTATTCTTAATCGCCCCCAAGCAGCAAGACAGCGAATGCTAAACCTGTTTTTTTTTCTTGAGGGTTGGCAAAATCTTTTCAGGATTTAGAAAAAGGAGCATTTTTACGTCTCTCCTCACATTTATCTTCTCGGTGTTTCATACATTAAGAGAAAAATACTCGGAGAATATACACGGGATTATAAATACAAAAATATAACTTTTTCACTCAAAAATAAGGAATTAAATTTTTGTTTAATAACTTTCTAGTCGCTTTCCTGATTATTACAGTCCACTTTTTTTATATTAAAATAGTAGAACATGAAAGTCCACTTTTTTTTATTTCATATATAATATTAACACTGTCAGTAGCAGAAATATTCTACATTTCAATATTATTTTCTGTTATGCTAACAGTCAAAAATGGCAAATTACATTATGTGGGAATGAATGTTATGTACAAATGCTAAATATTAACACTTAAACCATTAGCACACGGGCCCTCCACAGCGTCTTGGCAATGTTCTCACACTGAAAAAAATACGGTACAATTTAAATGCTTAAAAATCCTTGGTTGATTAAAGTCACACTGACCAGTTTGCCAATCCACCATACAAATTCCATAAAAATGGTCCTGCAAACAATTACACCAAGCCATAGCAGTTTGTTCGGGAAAAACTGGGAACGGTTCTCTCCTGGCACACAATTTTCCACCTGTTACCCTTTGCGCGCAGAACCATACCCTAAAGAATTTTCTAACAGTCCGGTTAATAAACAATTTAGTCACGTGGAAAGAGAACGCGGGACACTATACGTTGTTTGATCAACCCATGAAATGAACATATTATTTTATGAATCAAAATAAACTTTAGTACGTTTATCTTCCATTGTTTTATTGAAATATTGTTGAAATATTTTCAAAGGATTGTAAATAGTTGTAAATTATGCATCAATATCCTAAAGTGCATCATTGAAGTTTATTTAAATGATTTTTACGGTTGCAAATGCTTAAAAATACCACAATAACTGTTTTCTTATGTATCCTAACTCATGAAATTCAAGAAGAGAATACGTGAACATAATTTCTCATTATTGATCAACTATTTCCATTTGCGATATAAATTTATGTAAATCAATGATTCCGTATAATGAAATATAAAATTTCAATATAATTTATCAAAATTTTCATACATTCAATGCTAATATTTTAATATCTTATCAATCATCACGGCAAGTTGCCAAATTATATGTAAAATGAAAGATTGGTCATATTTATCTGACGATTCTTTCAATATTTCAAAGTAGTTTAGAATTATTTTTTGAATTAGGATTTTGCTTATTAAAATTTAGTCCATGAACAATGTACATTTATAATTGAAAAGTGGAATTTTCAACATGTATATAAAGAACAAAAAATTCTTTGTTGTTTATTTAAATATATTCTGTTACACATTGCTGCTTAATGACATTTTCGGTAAACAATTTTAACAGTCTTATAAACACTATTATAAATATAATATCACAATATTTAATTTGTGTCTAACTTTGAGGGCATTTCCATTTTTCACAACTAAGATTTTATTGTTAACAAATCATGTAACTGAATAGGTTACTTTAAAAGCAAAATTTTTTAAAGTTGTATAAATATTTTGATAAAACAAAGTTACAATAAAAACATGCTTGTAATATTATTGAACGTTTTTTTTTATTTTTATGCTTGATTACAAAAACCAGGGTTCATACATTCAAGGATTTTTTCAAAGATTATTTCAATAGTTAACAATTTTTCAAGTATAACAATTAAAAATCCAACTTTAATGCCAATACAAATAAAATAATATAAGCATTAAAACTTGGTTGTAGACAATTTTTAGTTTTCAAATTCATTGATGCTTCACAAACATGATGAGATTTAGTATTTAGTTATTACTTAATAAATTATGCATTTTAAAAAAATTGTGTAAAATTAATAATTTCAATATCACATTTATATAAGTAAAATTGGTAGAACAATTATATTGGTAAGCATCATATCTGCTTGTGTTACCAATACTGTCCGATTCAACAAAATTTATTTGGTATGCATATTTGATTCTGACATTGAATTAATTCTATTCAAGCAAATATGCTTTTCCTCAAGTGAATTTAGAAATTCAAATAAAATTTACCTATGCTAAATTAATATTTTTTATTATGAACTATTACTCATTTTATAAAAAAACATTTGCTGATGTGAACTAAATTTCATACGCAAAGCCAAATGAATAAGTTCAGCCAAATAAAATATTTAACAGGAGTTAAAAATATTTAATTTAAAAGTTTTTATATTTATTCTCAATTTTGTAATCGAAGATTTTTTAAACACATACTTTTGAATTTAGTTAAGCATCAAACTTATTTTATAAAAAAAAAATGAATTATAGAATCAAAAAAATTAATCAAATATTTAAACTTACTTAACAAGACGTTAGAAGCTTCAATTTAATCTTGAAACGAATGTAACACGCGTTTACGAGTGCGTACTAATTTGAAAGGTATTAGCACTAAGTACATGTCTAGGGCAGTAACAGGAATGAGTAAAAATTCGTAACCAGTATTTTATAACTGGTTTTCAACTGTGACTTCTAATAGTGAGCACTTTAAAAAAATAACTGATACTTTGAATTAAGACAAGAGAACAATATCGATATTTTGTATCTAGTTAAAAATTAAATATTGACTGAATACTGTTGGAGAAAAAGTTGAAAAAGCAGGTAATCAAGTAAAAAAAAAAGTGAAATAACCATAAAAGGGTTAATTTTCTCCACATTAGCTTTTTAGCATGAGGGGGCGCGAAGCAATGGAGACTTTTTATTATATTTCAGTTTAACAATTATATTGTATAACAATAATTGTTCATAATTTGTTCATAAAAATTTTAATAAAGATTTAATAATTTATAACGAAAAAAATTTTTTGTTATTTTTTCATGCCAGTTTCTTATTTTTACATCAAAGACTAAATTGTTAAATGGGGTGTAGAGGAATAGAGAAAGAGAAGTTAGATGAAATATTATAAAAAAAGACAATATATATGGGCATTTCATAAGCAAAATTTTAATCTGTCATGACCGAGTGCTTCTGCTAAAGCTTCTAGTTTATAAATATAAACTCAGATGTCGACTTCGACTCATAGTCGTAATTCACAATTAGGAAGCGATTAGTTATATTTAAAGGCTTCAAATGCCAAAAATAGTTAAATTTTTTACAAAATAATTTTTCGTGTATACATTTTAATTCGTATAATAAATGAAGATTAGGATTTTTTTTAAAATTTTATTTTATCTTATTTTTTTTTTTTTATCACAGATTTGAAAAAATACCATTTTAAATTTTATCATGAAAGAATATGAATTGTATTTAATTCTACAACGAATAACTTTCAATAACTTGTTGGTGTTTTAAATATTGGATTTTTCTTTCAAAATAATTACCAGTTTAAGAACTAAAAAGACTTAAATTCATTTTTTAAAGTATTGAATTATATTTGCGAAAATTCAACGTGAAGTTTTTTAGAAAGTTAAATTCTATAAAACATTTTAACAAATAAAAAGTTGCTTGCTAACACATCTATAAAAATGCTCTTGAACTTCTATAAAAATTTTTTTTAACAAATAAGTACTTATTCCAATATATTATTTAATAATATAAAAAACAATACAAGTATCAAATATTAATTTGAAATCAAGCATGAAAATTATTCCGTATTAAGGAAGCCTTTGAAACATATTTAATTTATTTCTTTTAAAAATAAATTTTTTAAAAAAAAAATTGTTTGAGATTAAGTTGCAAGGCATTAGCTCTGCGACGGACTAAGAAAAAAATGGTGCCTACCGGAGCTTAATCCTGACCGTGGTATCACCTCTACCATCACCAGAATGCGGACTGGGCATATGAAGGGTGTGAAAATATATGTCCGAATAATAGAAATGTCCGACGGATCTAGAACATACGCAGAATGCAGGCACTGCACAGGTGTTCCACTGGTTTCGAGGCATCTCTTTTGCCTCGACCTTCTTCAGCATCGACTCTAACTGCTGCCATGATACCTTCTATATCGAAAAAGCTGAAGATGTGGCCAAGGCAGTACTCCATACCTTTGGTCCCATATGACTTGTCTTTTTTTCTCTTTGCACTTGTCACACGACAACAACATCAAACAACATGAAAACTTTGGTTAGAATTTTGTACAATTCATTGGAACTTTAATAATTACATATTATGATTGCTATAGTGGGGGCTTCGGGAAGAAGTTGATTTCATCAACAAGAGATAACAGTTTTTATACTTGACCTTGCCGAATAACTGTTGCGTTTGTAAATATTGACTTTGTGATCTGGAGTTATTGCGCTCTGTACTTGACCCTGCCGTAGACATATCGTGTTGATAAATATTGACTTCGTGACCATTAGAAAATGCAATCTATACGTGATCTTGCCAAAGTATTGTCATGTTTGTAAGCACTGACTTCGTAACCATTAGAAAATGCATTCTATACCCAATATAGCAAATAAAGAAATTACATACATCAGGGATGAATGTATGTAATTTCTTTTTTTGATGTCCCTGCCACAAAGTCATAAAAATCCTTTTTTAATTAGGTAACGTGCCACAATAAAATTTCATTCGTAATGATAGCGTGGTGAAACTATACGTAAGTATAATTAAATGAACAAATAAAAACAATTCTCCTTTAATCAATTTTTTTTAATCAATATTTTATAAAGGTATATTTATTATGCTAGAAACAAAATTCACGTTAAAAACAATTGTTTTTAATGTGATTTTTGTTGTGTACACAAGATTTAATATCTGGTTCATATTTAGTTAATTTCAACAGTACGCATGTGCAGCTCTACTTATCCGTCATTCTATTCCTATATTTATTTTTTATAAATTTTAATTCTGAAAATAGAGATTCACTTTCTCACGTCAATGAAAATATTGATAAAATTGCCTTTGCTAATATTTTTAAACAACTAAACGTGTCAGAAAATGAATTCCATGTAGTTAGAATTTCATCTCTTCTGCAATTTTATTTATTTTATCCAATAATTGATTTCTTTCGATAATTTCTAAATTATTTCTTAAATCAACAAATTTTTGATTACTCGACTGACATTCAAACAATTCCATTTCTAACTCATTAAAATTTAACCACTCAAGGAATTTTAAATTTAATTTTTCAAATGGTATTGTATCAGGATATAAAATAAAGTTCTCCAAATTCTTTAAACTGCTTAAATCTTGCAGAAAATTCCTGAAATAAGGATTTAATAACCATTGAAAAGTTTTTCGTTAATGACTCTTTATTTGGCTTTTCGTGACATTCACTTTCAGAAAAAAATGTTTTATAAAAGGCAATATGCTAGAAAACAAAATTCACGTTAAAACAATTGTTTTTAATGTAATTTTTGTTACTGTACACAAGATGATAAAGATTTAATATCTGGTTCATATTTAGTTAATTTCAACAGTACGCATGCAGATTTTAACTCTGAAAATTAGAGATTTACATGCCCACGTCGATGAAGATATTGATAAAATGCCTTTGCTCTTGTTTTGCGCTGATAATGAAAGAATATGTTTGTATTCGGAAAATATTTATATGAATTGGAAAGAATATCAAGATTAAAAACCCATAATTTGACTTCGAACGCTTTGATTAAGTCAAACATTATAATGACTGTCTTATCAACACCTTGTAGTTTTATATTTAATCCATTTAAGTGAGAGCATTAATCACTGAAGAAACATAACTTTGCTAGCCATTCTACATCCAATAATTGATTGTATTGGTCAATAATGTGTGTGTTCTCATTATTTAGAAATAATCATATTTCCTCCAAACAATCTACAAATTTTTGCAAAAGATTTCCACGGCTAAGCCAGCGTACATTATTGTATTAAAGTAACCTTTTGTACGATGAGTGTACTTCGTGTAACAATTCTTGAAATTTTCTTTTATTTAGTGTTCGTACTGATATAAATTTGACTAATCTTGTTACAAAACTCAAAATATCATCAAACATTTTTAAACATGTTTTGGCACATAACGCTTGTTGGTGAATAATACAATGAAAATCAAGAATTGTGTGCCCAATACGTTTTGTAAATAAATTTAGAAATCCATTTTCTCGTCCAGTTAAGATGCAGGCAGCGACAGTTGTAACTGTCACAATTTTAGACGGACTTATTTCTCTTCTTTTTCAATGCATCTATAACTGCATTACAAATGTCTAATCCTTATGTTGTTGCTATGCGATAAACTTATTAACTCTTCTCTAATATTGTTTTGAACAAAATAACGTACAAAAATTGCTAAGTGAGCAGAGCCTGTTTTGGTAGACTCGTCAAGGCAAAGGAATATATAATCGCCAAGACTTTATATGAATTTTTTGTTGAAAATTTACATTTTCTGTTATACTCAAAATTCTCTCTTTCACTGTATTCCTAGATATCGGCATATTTTTAATTCTTTGAATAATTTTTTCTTTGTTTTCGAAATCATCGAATAAGTAATGTGCACACTGCAGCCAAACATGCTTTTAAAAATTCGCCTTCATTAAAATGTTTCGCATATTGAGCAATAGTTTTTGTAACTTGATAACTAGCAGCAGTGGTGTTTGATTGAGTTCCAATATATTTCATTACAGAAGTAGTTTGAGCATTTTTAATTTTTAAGGCACGTGATATATACTCCTTCTGCACTTCTACACTTCGATCGAGAAGAAATTTATGATTGGTTTCATAATGCCACTCTACTGAGGATATTCTACAGACTACAGTTTTGAAACATAAAATACAAATTGCTTTACTGTCCTTTTCAAACATACCGTATCTGTCGGTGCACCAAGCTTGAAGCAAGGTATATGACATTATATTTTGTTGGATACCAAGTCACTTTGGTCTTGATGGAAATGAGAGAGTGTGTGCAGCAGAAAGACTGCATCAGATCCAGTTTTACCTTCGGTTCCGCTCTCTGATGTGAGAAAGGGTATAAAATGTGTTATATATGGTCTTTGGCAGGAATTGTGGGACATGCAGGTCGACAACAACTTACAAACCATTTTCTCATCCCTCATCTCATTGTCAGTTTAACCGTTACGAAGTGCTGATGTTAGATTAACTCACCTTCGTATCGGACACACACGTTTCACACACAGACATTTGTTTTTAAGTGAACACTAAATCCATGGTAATAAACCACTTACTGTCTATCATATTTTAATTTCATGTCATGATTTTAACCAACAACGTTTACACTTTTTTAATACTGATTTTATAGCTTTGCTTGATTTAATAGGGGATCCACTCCATAGAAACCTATTCGCTTTTAAGGGCAATAGAGAGAAAGAGAGAGAGAAAGAGAGAGAAAAAGAGAGAGAGAGAAAGAGAGAGAGAGAGAAAGAGAGAGAGAAAGAAAGAGAGAGAAAGAGAGAAAGAGAGAGAGAGAGAAAGAGAGAGAGAAAGAGAGAGAGAAAGAGAGAGAGAGAAAGAGAGAGAGAAAGAGAGAGAGAGAAAGAGAGAGAGAGAAAGAGAGAGAGAAAGAGAGAGAAAGAGAGAGAGAGAGAAAGAGAGAGAGAGAAAGAGAGAGAGAGAGAAAGAGAGAGAGAGAAAGATAGAGAGAGAGAAAGAGAGAGAGAGAAAGAGAGAGAGAGAAAGAGAGAGATTTCTTACATTATATTTAATTGCTATTTTAAATTTTAGGATTATATTATGATATACCTTCTTTTATATTTTATCAATAGATTTTAAAATTATATATACACCTATTTTTGTGTTTCAAAGTTTTAATGTTGTTTGGGTTTAAAATAAATTAAATGATTAGAAAAAAAAAAAATATCAGAAATATGTTTCTTGGCGCAGTATGTCCAATTTTGGACCTTGCGCCATAAAACCTAACCAACCAATCACCAAGCATGGAATTCTCAGCAACTACATGTTTCAGTTATTTTCGATTTCTTCATTGAACTAGCCATAATAAGAAATTCAAAAAAGTATATATTTTAATAAAAAAAATCATTGTTATAAAATGATTTATTCTGCATTCGCTTACAAGAAAATATATTTCGTCACACATATTGAAGTACTAAAAATATTACCAACACAAGAAAATAATAATATGTTAATTCAAGGTAATTTTAATAATTATTTCTGTATTTCACACTAATTTAATGTTAAAATAATTTCTAATAATATTAAAATATATTATTGTTAAAAATAAGCAAAATAAATTATTAGTAATTTTTTATACCATAAGATTGTTACAGGTTAAAACTTCAGTCGTGACGCAATATGTTCTTGTAAACGAATGCAGAATTTAAAATATATTTATAAAATAATATTTAAAAAAATATTTAACTAAAAATAGCAATATATCTATTTATAATAAAGGTTTACATTTTTTAACAAGTCTCTGAAGTTTCAAAGTCGACCGTTTAATAAAGTGACTTATGCAGTCTGTCATCTGATTCGAGCTCTGCGATAGCAACAGCATGCTATAAAATTAGAAGGTGAATCTGGAAATGGAAAAACTTTTATCTCATGCGCATTTTTATATACTTCGAGAGAATTAATGGATTATTTTAATAATAAAATGTATAATTTGACGAATCTAGTTAATATATTAAGATAGGTATTCAGTACTACAAATTTATATTATAAATTAAGTGTGAATTAATAATTTTTAATTCATTTCTGTCAAAAAAGATAATTTATAAAAAAATTTGTTTTTATGCGTGCCATCAAAATTTTCGAACGTGCCACTTGTGGCACGTATGCCATTGCTTCGCCCTCCCTGACATACATTTTACCTTATATTCAATATATTGTCTAGAAATATTTTCCATTTAAAAAATAATTAGCAATTAAAAGCATCGTATGTACTTATTAAAAATATTTTACAATTTAAATCAAAAACTAATTTACCCGTCTGTTTTATCTACCAGGATTTCACTATGTAATTTCAAGGAAAAATGAGAAAATCACTCATTGTAAAAGAAAAGAATAAAGAAATTAGTTATAACATAATGTTATTACTTATTATAATATTAATTATGCTATAAGTCATTTAGTATTTAAAATTGACACACACAAGCAAACACTTAATGTGTTCAAATGATGAAAATAATTTTATTTATTTTGTTTTAATGAATCCTACAGTCAAAAGTTTACTTGGAAAAAAATCTTACAAATGAAAATTACAATTTTTAAAATAACGCAAACTCTTGATTATCCACAGATGAGATTTACCTGTGATGATTAAATTCTAAGAAAACTTTAATCCTCAATATTTTTTTTTTTTAATGTGAGAGAGAAGAAATGGAAATTTTGATTTATTTTTCTGAAAAAATGAATGTATAGATTTTAAGAAGAGAATAATTTTAATATTTCGCTAGCAATAAATCTGCTTAAGTTGCTTGTTATGCTTATTAAAGATTCAAAATGCATATTTGTGTTGATTTGTAACCTTTTTCGATAATTTTGTGAGCTTCTGAAAATATCTGTCATTTATCTCCGTCACATTTTGCGCTGAGAGCTGATTTGAACTGGAATCATAATTTAATGTGGACTTCGCACGATTGAAAATATCCATGCTCGGGGTGAGACTCAAACTCACAAATGACGACCCGAATGCCGAATTGTAACCATTCGGTTTCTGCTGGATCTGCTTACAGAATATAAAAAACTTTGAAATAGTATTTGTAAATAGAATTGTTTCTCTATGCAATTTTATGTGTAATGCGTTTTTGTCCGAATGAAAATTCAATTTGGAATAGAATGAGTTTATTTACTTAAACTTTTTTTAAAGTATTATATTAATCTATCAATTATTTTAAAATCACTTAAATTAAAAAAAAATATGCTTAAATCAAACATATTATACAAGCGAAAATTCCATCTTGTAAAGAAATTGATTTAAAAGAAACAAATATCGCCTACACGCATAGAGTTTTTCTATTATATTGTAGAGAGAATGTACTGCTATGGTCGCTAAATTTATATTGAATAATTAGAAAATATAAATTGAATAATTATAAAACTGGAGACAAAATGAGCAACAAATAATTACAAATTACTGAATTATTTAAATGGAAAATATTATTTTTAAAAGAAAAATATTGAAAATCAAGTTGAAAAAAAACTATTTGTGCTAAAAATTATTCAAATTTCCCTACTTGACTTTCAAAATGAAATTACTGTATAAAAATAGAAAAGGAAGCACACTATTTCAAGCAATGGAAATTAGCTGCAATACAAAGATTTGTTAAATAAAGTACCATCTAAATGCTTAATTATTTTTATGTATTTCAGTGTATACTTACACATAAATGGAAAAAAAATCTATTAATAAATTTAATTTTAAATAATAAAACAATTTTACTAATTAAAATTCAAAAAGAAATTTATATTGATTTAGATTTATTTTATAATAATATTATAAAGTAAATTTGAAATATATATATATATATATATATATATATATATATATATATATATATATATATATATATATATATATATATATATATATATATATATATATATATATATATATATATATATATATAAAAGGTTTGTGCCTATTTTCGGTAGGCAGCTTGAGAAGAGACCTAAATTTGAATATGTGTTCGTTGTCCGAATTGTTCATTAACTGATCACCCATTGTATTTGGAAAAAGTATGTTTTACGATTCGTTAATTGTTATCAGTTTTACACGCCTTAGAATATTGCAGCAAATGGAGTGCATTATAAGCATTTAATTTTAAGCATTTTTCTTTTCCGGAAAGGGCTAAAATGACACACAAGTGGCAAATAAGATATGTGTTATGTTTATGGCAGGTGTGCTGTAGCCGAAAGAACTGTGCGGAGGAGGTTTTGGTCAGTTCAAAGCTGAAATGCTGACCTTGAAGATCAAGAACTGCCGGGTAGGCCGTTTACCACAGACGAAAATCTGATTAAAATTAAAATTGATAATAACTCGCGCTCAGCATTACGTCTATTTGCAAGATCGCTAAATAAATTAAAATCAACCACACAAAACCATAAATCTTGGCTACGTAAACCATCTTGATGTATGAGTTCCGCAAAATTTAACAAAGAAAAATCTGTTGGATCGAGTCTCCATTTGCGACTTACCATACAAATTCAACGAGGAGACACCATTTCTGAAACAATTAGTGACGGGGGTTGAAAAATGGATAATTTACAAAAACGCTTAGCGTGAAAGGTCTTAAGAAAAACGTGATGAATCATCGTTAGTCACTAAAAAGCCACTTTTCATTTGAAGAGAGAATGTGTCTGGTGGGTTATTAAAGGAATCCTGTATTATGAGCTTTTACCAAACAATGAAACAATGAATTCGTAAAAGTTTTGATCCGAGTTAGATAAATTGAAAACAGTAATCGAACATAAACGTTCTGAAATAGTGAATCGGAAGGGCGTCTTAATTCATTGCAGAATGCTAGATTTCATATATCTTGGGGCAACCCGACAATAATTGTTGGAGTGCGGTTGGGATGTTTCACTCCATTTATTTTATTCTCCCGACTTCACCCCCTCGGATTTCCACCTTTTCCAATCATTACAAAATTCGCTTAATGGGAAAAATTTCAACGCTTTGGTTGAAATGAAGACTCATTTAGACAAATTTTTTGCTAAAATGCTTGAGGGTTCAGGGAGGTCGTAATTCTCAAGTTGTATAAAAGATGGAAAGAGATTGGGGAATAGAATGGTACCTATATAATTTAATAAATTTATACCAAAATTCAAATGAGCTGCGTTTCAATTCTTAAAAATTGTCATGGTGAACACTCTTGGATCTCTACGCTAAGCTGATAGAAGTTTAATTTATAGAACACATAAAACGTTTATTTGTTGCTTTTAACCCGATAAATGGCAGCACTGAGATATAAAATAAAAGAAATCCCTTAAAGTACTAGCTGGTTACAAAGAATATCCCTTAAAGTACTAGCTGCTTTTGTTTGTATTAACATATTGCCGAGATTAAATACTGATTATTGTAATCAATGCCAAACACGGTAACGGTTAATTTGAAAATAACTAGTATATTGCAAGTATTTTCTTTACCTGTTTCATTTTTTTCAATGCTATAAATTATGAGATGGAAGAATCGTAAAATTGTTGGAGATTTTATAGAGCAGTTTAATTAGGTAAATAATGATTTCATTAAATATGCATTTTAGTAATGTATTACTCAAGACAGTGGCAAGATTAAAAAAGGCAGCGTTTTTGTGACTGGAAAATGATGGGATTTATATCTGACACAGCCCAAGATTTCTCATGTTGCATAAACAGGAGTAATAATGCATAAACAGGAGTATATAAAATAAGTCGTTAGAGAAAGAGCGAGAGAGTAGAGAGAGAGAGCCAGAGAGAGTAGAGAGAGAGATAGCCAGAGAGAGTAGAGAGAGAGAGCCAGAGAGAGTAGAGAGAGAGAGCCAGAGAGAGTAGAGAGAGAGAGCCAGAGAGAGTAGAGAGAGAGAGCCAGAGAGAGTAGAGAGAGAGAGAGCCAGAGAGTAGAGAGAGAGCCAGAGAGAGAGAGAGAGAGCTAGAGAGAGTAGAGAGAGAGCCAGAGAGAGTAGAGAGAGAGAGAGCCAGAGAGAGTAGAGAGAGATAGCGTAGAGAGAGAGTAGAGAGAGAGCCAGAGAGAGTAGAGAGAGAGAGTAGAGAGAGAGCCAGAGAGAGTAGAGAGAGAGCCAGAGAGAGCCAGAGAGAGTAGAGAGAGCCAGAGAGAGTAGAGAGAGAGAGCCAGAGAGAGTAGAGAGAGAGAGCCAGAGAGAGCAGAGAGAGCCAGAGAGAGTAGAGAGAGAGAGCCAGAGAGAGCAGAGAGAGCCAGAGAGAGTAGAGAGAGAGCCAGAGAGAGTAGAGAGAGAGAGCCAGAGAGAGTAGAGAGAGAGCCAGAGAGAGTAGAGAGAGAGCCAGAGAGAGTAGAGAGAGAGAGAGCCAGAGAGAGTAGAGAGAGAGAGAGCCAGAGAGAGTAGAGAGAGAGAGCCAGAGAGAGTAGAGAGAGAGCCAGAGAGAGTAGAGAGGGAGCCAGAGAGAGTAGAGAGAGAGCCAGAGAGAGCAGAGAGAGAGCCAGAGAGAGCAGAGAGAGAGCCAGAGAGAGCAGAGAGAGAGAGCCAGAGAGAGCAGAGAGAGAGAGCCAGAGAGAGAGAGCCAGAGAGAGTAGAGAGAGAGAGCCAGAGGGAGTAGAGAGAGTTAATACCAAACAAACTTTCCTGTACCTAATTCAACGAGCGTGTTACTAGTTAGATGGGAGTTGATGGAAGGAGAAGAATCATAGACCGCCTGAGGAGCTCGACACCTGTCTGTGAACCCGAGCCTTCAACGCAACGTCTCAGTGCTGTTGTAGGGCATAACGCAGCTCCTGCTAGCTGCTGCCTAAGGATAGGTTAATTAGACACAGAACACACAGGTTATACAAAGGTAGACACAACTGTCAGTAACAGTTAAAACAATTTGTTACAATTGTATTGATACTAAATGATCAAAACAAATAAAGTTCATTGCAACCAACATGAAACGTATGCTAGTTACATAAAAAGCAAATTAGAAAACAAAGAAAACACATGAGGAAAATGCACTAGAATGTGAAGTTGATAATTTCACTATAGTTATTCAGTTTCTACACAGTTCAGGTGCATTAACAATCAGACAAAATAGGGAAACAACTGGATGTGGGAAATAGATTTGGCAAACTAGCTCTTACCATTACTTCCAACACACACATATAAGTTAACAAGAGTAAAAATACTTGGTTAAATATAAAACATTATAAAAGTTGAGTGATTCGATTAAAAGGCTTAAAGAGATGAGAAATATTTACGAAAATTTACAGACGAAAACCAAGGGTAGATCTACATCAAGAAGACTAAGTTAGATTTCTGCTATTGTATAGGAAAATTATAAAACATAAGTTTTATCCTACAAAAGAAAGTCTAATTAGTGAGTTAGAACACAGTTTGTCTAGGTAAAGTACCATAGTTCCTTACTCATCTTGGTCAAGAAGATCTAGATCATCGTGGATACCCTCTTCGGTTTCTTAATTATCTGGGGTGATCAGTTATTTGTGGTCGAGAAGGAAGTTGATTAATGCAATCAATTTAGTTGTGGCATAGGGGTTAGTGGTGATGTTTTTAGTCCAAACTTTGATGAGGTGGGAGATAGGCGTGGTGAAGTGCCACGAGCTGGTGATCGGGCGAACAGTAGCATACTGGAATGAACTCCATATTCCTCTGCAAGCGCAGTAGTCACTTGAAAGGATTCCAAACCTGTGTAGGTACGTTGGGAAGGGACCATGTCCGGTGACAAGCAGTGTGACTTGGCGTGACCAGCATTGGTGTTTAAGGTCCACTTTCGGTAGAATATCATGCATAAAGACGTCCTGTTGATGCTTGATCCCATAGCATTTGCCAGTTTTACATGACCTCGAGAGATGCGAGCCTTCTAAAGTGTGAGCGTAGAGCTGGGATTGGGTTACTTGGGACTTTAAGAGAAGTAGCTTCTTTGAGCAGACCATCAGCAAGCTCATTTCCTATGATGCCAACATGTGCTTTACCCAATTTAGTTTAACATATGGCATGGGGTTAAGTTCTTCCTCAATGTGCCTGGCTGTCGGGCTTGTGGTTCCCGGGTTACCAACGGCCATCAGCCCAGACAGACTATCAGACCAGATGATACAGTCGTTGTTTTGAGTTTGTGACCATTTGTTGGCTTGCAAAATTGCAAGAAGTTCAGCCTGAAAGACAGTGTTTTGATCATTCAGTCTGAATTTTTCCGTGTGTGTGTGATGGTATCATTATGAAAGACAATGAATGTTGCTCCCACTCTATTCATTTTGGAACCATCCATAAAGATTTGGCATGTTCCATTGTTAGTGGTTGGCTGGGTGTTTTTGTTCTGCTTTATTTTGCATTCAACAGTGATATCTCCAGGGTGAATTGTGATTTGAGCCATTCTGTTCTCAATGATGCTCTTAGAGCAGAGAGAGAGAGAGAGAGAGAGAGTAGATAGAGAGAGCGAGATAGATAGATAGACAGAGAGAGAGAGCGAGATAGATAGATAGATAGAGAGAGAGAGAGCGAGATAGATCGATAGATAGAGTGAGAGAGCGAGATAGATCGATAGATAGAGAGAGCGAGATAGATCGATCGAAAGAGAGAGCGAGATAGATCGATCGATAGAGAGAGCGAGATAGATCGATCGATAGAGAGAGCGAGATAGATCGATCGATAGAGAGAGCGAGATAGATCGATCGATAGAGAGAGCGAGATAGATCGATCGATAGAGAGAGCGAGATAGATCGATCGATAGAGAGAGCGAGATAGATCGATCGATAGAGAGAGCGAGATAGATCGATAGATAGAGAGAGCGAGATAGATCGATCGATAGAGAGAGCGAGATAGATCGATAGATAGAGAGAGAATAGACAGAGCAAGCGAGAGAGAGAATAGACAGAGAGAGAAAGAGAGAGAGAGAAAGAGAGTAATGTGTGTGAAGAGGATGTTAGCTCAAATGACGACTTCCTTATTTGACTGTAGTTCAAGTTAAGGGGGCAGATGACTGTCTTTAGCGGCGTTTTAATTTACCAAAATAAGCAACAAATATCTATTCATTTCATTAAAATTATTTAATATCAACAATTTAGTTGCAAATTCTTCAATAATAATAAAAAATTAGATAAGTAGTTAATTCATTAAAGGCAAATTAATATTAAACATTGAGCTTATAAATTCAATAGGCAAATGAATATCAAACATTGAGCTTATAATTAATTCAATTAAGGCAAATCAATATCAAACATTCATCTTATAATTATAGTCTTTCCGTCAGCTTGGAATATTTATTTTATTTAATAATTTTATTAAATAAATACCAAAATTTAAGTCAGTTTTTTTCACAGGTGTACTTTTTTTTCCTCGGAATTGCTTAATAGTTTCTTTTATTTTTATTTTTTATATACTTATTTTGTAATTTTAAGAATAAAATGGAAATAAGTGATTAAATTTTTATGGAAAAAAGGTTCGTTTTAGAAGCCTTTGTTAAAATAATAATTATTCAATTGATTGCTACTACTTATGACTATGTATTATATTCTATAGAATAAAAGATGTGTTAGTGTTTTGAGTTTCTGCATAATAGGTCTATTTTAGTAGGAGTTCGGAGATTTTTTAATGACAATTTAATTTTTGTTCATGCTTCAAAATTCAATGGACATTTAGACTTTACATCAGCTTTCGTCTTCTATGCTATAATGTTTAACAAAAATGCTTTATTTATTTTTACATAATTTATAATTCATTTATAATATTATTACTTATTAGAAAATGCTAAAATATTTAATTAAATGTAAACTTAGTAATAAGTAACTTAATATAATAACTGATTTTAATTTAATGTATTCTTTTAAAAACCCTAAAAATATAATGACATTATATTATTAATAATAGATGAAGCAACATTCCTTTTGTCATAAGAGGATAGAAACTTTTGTGCATTTTAAAACACTAGCAAATCCAATTGGCGTAAAATGAGTGGGTGGCAGCATAGTGACGTCATTATTGTAGAGAAAATGAAACATAAAGTTAGGGATTAAAATAAGTTGAAATAGTATAAAATCAGAGGAAAACAATTTTTTACAATGCTCAGTTGACTTCTGATTTAGCTTTACGTTTTTTAATATAATTATTGTTTAAAATAATTTCGACTATTTAGCTACGAATTCTCAGAGAATTAAATGAAGGAAAAGTTATATACTTTTTTTTCGTAAAGAATACTTTAAATTTTTGTGTGGGCTCTAAGCAAAATCACTTATAATCGATTTTTAATCACCTCAATCATAAATTTAGAAATTAGAATTTAAATTTCCAAAATTTAATCATATATGATTTCTACTTCTCACCACTGCCCAGTAGTAGGAAAGCGTTCTTCGGAGTATAAGACCCTTGGTTCGATCACAGGCCCTGATAGCAACAAAGATAGATGTTGAGCTTTTGTCTTCTGCATGCATGTTTTTCGAGATTTTGAGTTTTCCGCATTTTCTCCCTTGGGATACATGAATATAACCAACTAAAAATGAAAAGTCTTCCGGTTAAAATGCCTGACAGTGGCATTAAGCCGATAGGTAACCCACCCCCACAATGCGCTGTCAATAATGTTATTTCAATTATTAATGTGATCCCACATACACCGCTCAAATTAGGAATAAAATGCTGCAAAAAGAAATTTCAAAGAATTAAAATTCAGATTAATAATGATATCACATCGATATAATTCCACTACTTAAAATTACTTGGTGTCTACTTACATTAATAAAAATTTTGACAACTGAGATGAAAATTATATTTTAACAGATACTGAAATTTTCCTTTTAAACATACATTCTACTCAACTTTTTTTAAAATATATTATTACATTCTTTTATGATTAATTAGGTGTTTGTTGATCAGACCGCTGAAACATGAATATTTAGATTGAAGTATTATACAGTCTATCAAGTGAAAGTTATTAAAAAAAAATTTAAACATTTATCTCATATTTTCCACAGAAAGGCCAGTCATACGTTATAAGCTATATTTTTGTATCAATAAGGACGAAAATCGAGAAAAATCCTAAACCAACATGTTCATTTATAGGTAATATGAATAATAAGCTCTATTTTCATATCAAAAAATGAAAATCGAAAAAAATAACAATTCCAAACGTTCATTCATAGGTAATAAACTCTATTTTCGTATCAAAAAATGAAAATCGAGAAAAATCCCAACCCCACATGTTCACTTATAGGTAATCAGTTCTATTTTGATTTCAAAAATAAAAATCGAGAAAAGTAGCAGTCACATATGTTCATTCATAAGTAATAAACTCTATTTTTGTATATATATATATATATATATATATATATATATAAAGAAAATCGATAAAATTCCCAAGCCCACATGTTCATTTATAGGTAATATAGATAAAAGCTTTATAGGTAATATAAATAATCAGATTTCGTATCAAAAAGTAAAAATCGAGAAAAATAACAACCCATATATTCATTCAAATGTAATAAACTCTATTTTCGTATAAAAAATGAAAATCGAGAAAAATCCCAAGTTCCCACTCAATCACATGTTAATGCATGAAATCGAAAAATGCTGAAGCCATCCATCTCTCTTGAGATTTAAAAGAGGAAGCGCCATTATAGGTAAGGAGCTGTATTTTCGTATGAATTGGAAGTACTGTATAAGCTGTATTTTCGCATTAATTATACAAATAATAAAACTAATTGTTTATAAGTTTTCTAAAAAATTTGATAATAGCGTAAAAAAAAGTTCAAATAAAATTTTGGTTACTGTATTTATATTTAGAAAGAAACATAAATGCAACCATTATATGTAAAATTATGCTCGTAATTAATGGGGATACAAATAAATTTTTTTTTAAATTGATGTATTTTAGGATTATTTTTTCTAGAATGGATGTTACAGATATTTAAAAAAAATTAGATTTTTTCTTCCTTTTATTTAAATTTAAAATGAAAGAAAAGATTTTATCTAATCCAGTTTCTGAGGGAAAAATGATAAATTGTCTGCTGTGTATGAAAAAATGCCTTTGGATCAGATATATTGAGATCATTAGGAAGGAAGGCTTCTTTGCGAAATCAGTGCCCACACTGGTCTCCAATAGTTTCAGTTAAGTAATCAAATGAATCATTCTTTTCTTCCAAGTGATGATTTATGAAATAAGTTGTTGTCACTCATCCCATTAGTAAAGGAAAGCATACACCAAGTTCAACGTACCCTTTCGCATAAGAATACTGGTTTATGGTTAAGGGTCTAAGGAAATACTGGTCTATGTAGCTTCACCTGAACGATGAACCACGAAGGCTGAAGATCAGCAGAAGATAAAACATACAAGAAAACAACATCATGCATATTGATTTTTTAAAACTGAGAAATTAAGTAGCATTGCCCAAGAACGTAAGAAATCGCAATAGAAATTACTTATACTCCCAACAAGTTTGTCAAACAAAGTTATGTTGGGAGTAAACTCATTCTCATTCAATTCCTACCACGAAAAAGCAGTAACTTTCTGCGGTAGAAATGGACTTCCTCTTAGTAGACCTCATGGTTACGGTCAAAATAGCAGGACAGATGAAAGCTATGAACAAATTCACCATGATGCGAATTTCCATCAAATGCTCGCATTCTGAATTTATGCGGGAGACAGAATGCAGGCAAAGCATTTAAAATTAAACGCTGATAAGTTTAAAATACAAAACGAAATTATATATACATGCTTTCATTGAAATAATTAAAAAAGTGTCAATAAACATAAATTTAAATAAATATTTCTTTATTATAACAAAAGAACTATTAATAATTCTTCGATAAAGCAACTTCCTTTACATATCAGATTTGTTGAAAAGTGAGGGCAATATGCATCTGTCAGGTGAAAATTTTTACACAATTCGTGTAGAAACATGATAAACACAGATATTTTGATCACAATTAAAAAAAATATTTACAGTCATTAAAATTGATTTTAAAATATAAGGTTAAGAATATAATGGTGTGATTGTCATGTTTGAAGTACTTAATATAAAAAGATTGCAGATGAGCCCCGGACTTTACTTTAAGGTTAACAGATTTTGAATTCTCTTATCATTAATACCCTCGTAATTTAAAACTAAAGTCAGGTGACGAGGTCACACCCAAGCTGGCTCTACTCTCCTCTCCATATCCAAGCCATACCAGTGGAAGGACTTTGGATATAAATGAAACATGTGGATATGTTCCTAGCCCAAGGAGCTCCAACAACCTAGTGAAGGAGAATAATGTTACCCTCCAATCACTGCCCGCGGGAAATGAGCCACCGTTTCTGTTTCTAATCTTTCATCTACTCTGACGGAGTCAGACCACATCAACGAAATCGTTGACATTAATGAAGTCTGCTACAAGAAGTGGACAATTGTGGATATCCTCCCTGTCCAGACCAAAATGTGCTGAGCTGATAACTTTTAACTGCGACATTTGAGCCAAATACAAAACCTCTGGCTACTCCCAGAAAATGTGACACCTTTCAAATGTCTACTGGATAGTCGGGATAGAATTGTGTTGGTCTGCCTAACTCAAAGGAGATATAGGGAATTTCCTGGGTTTTTTTCTTTATACCAACTGCAAAGCAGAGGTATTAATCATTTCTCTACTAACCCACTGGAGCTCTGTAATTAACCACATCAAGCCAAAATAAGAGAATTTTTTTCCTCTAGCACAATACGTATATTAGACTGCTTTAAACATGGTCACATTTAAGACGCATGCCGAGTTAAAAATCTTTGTCTTCGTATTTCCCTGTCCTTTCTTCTGATGATGAAGGAATGTGCCCCTCCCTATGAACGGGTTTGTGGTGGAGTGATGTGTGTGTAATGCTATTCGCTTCCGTGACATGGTGCCTAACAGGTAACAATAAATGAATAGTTGTTCCTTGCCTTATTGCGGCTAACGGTCAGTCACTCAGAATAAAAAGGATTGCTTAAATTATTAGTGAGTTGTTGGAAGAATCTCAGAAAATTCTCCCCAACACATTCTATTATTAATGTACTTAAAGAAAATAAATAATCCCTTCTCCATACAAAAAAATCTCGATTTTAACAATGGATAGAAAAAAATATAGTAGACCTTTTTTGTAAGAACCATGAATCCTAATTGGAACAACAGTGAGACCAAAGGGAATATAAAAATTAATTTTATAACTTAAGAAATAAAAGGAAACAAAGCCAAGGTGGCAGACAAATGGTTAGCGCTCTTAGCTTTTGTTCAACGTTTCGTAGGTTTGTATCCCACCTGGAGCTTGACTTTCGTTGTTATTCGGCAGTCATTTTATATTGTAGATTCTGTTCTAATCAGGTCACGTCTGCAAAAAGCCACCGTTAAATGGCAAATCAGGAAATAAAAAACAATGAAAACTGGTTAGGGAGGGATCTTGCCCTGATCATACAATTCTTAAATATTTGCGTTTGCTTTATCCTGAGAGTGTTAAAGTATATAGCTTGTGATAAAAATCCAACTTTGCAAAGTCACTCTTTTTACAGAAAAGGATTTAAACATTTCATATAATTATTTCAGCTATTCATAAATTTTATTTTGAAAATATTTACCACTGTGGCAATCATGACAACAATCTTCCAAATAAAATTCTAAGTTTAGTAAAACTTCATTAAATTCGAAATCAGTAGAATTTTAAATTTGTGTTGATTTGTAAGGAGTGTAGGAAAAATATTTTTTAAAATTTCACCGTGAGGAAATGTGTTTAATGAAATGTATATCAATTTTAATTATCTTGCGCCTTATCCGATCATTTGATCCAGGTTTCTGTTATCAAGAGTGAGATAAAATACGGATCCGCTTACGAAGTTCCTCTTATCTCAATGCGCTTAGCTAATTGGACAAACTGCTTTGAATGAATCAATGTCAAGATTAAAGGAAGAATATATGACGTCACAGATGAAACTATCTCTTTCCGCGAAGTCTTGGAATACGACGTTTTCATAGAGATTACAGCACATTCTTTATTTTCTTTGCAACTGATCAATAAAGTGTTTTACTGAAGAGATTTAAATATTTTCAAATAAATCGAACCAATGTCATATTTTTATAGGAAGACAAGTATTAGACATCGAATGAAAAATTTTAGCATAGAATGAAGAACTTAAATGACTTAGAATTCCTTGACATTATTTTTGAAAAAGACAACACGCTTTCCTTCTTTATATATTTTTCCTTTTTGTACTATTTCTTCTTTGGGCCGACCGATGGCTGAGTGGTGAGCGCTTTTGAGCTGTGGGTCTCGGGTTCGAATCCCAGTTCAAGCATGGGTGTTTCTTTCTCTTTGTGTTTCTCTGTCCTTTCTTCTGTGATGATGCATCAATGTGACCCACCCTATAAACGGGTTTGTGGTGATATGGCGTGAGTAACGTTACTCGTCTCTGTGACTTGGTTCACAAGTACCCGCTGGGTAACGACAAATGAGTAGCAGTTTCCAACCTTGTTGTGGTGAAGGGTTAGTCTTCCAAGTGCCCACCGTTATTAAAAAAATACTTACTTTTTCCTTGTTGTACAATTTTATACATTAGAATTATTTTATTCAGTTGTCTTTGTGATAAATCATTTCAATTGTATGTTTATCAAGTTGGTACAGATGCCTCATTTATTTATGTATTTTCACTTGAAAATAATTAAATATGCTTAAATTATTGTTTGTATTTTCAGATTTCTATGGATTATTTATTTTGAGCTATTTCTTTTTAATAGTTTAATGAATCATTTTTATAATCACATCTTATTTATTTTGTAGTAGATCAAAAATATTTCTTTGCAAGTTATTTCTTGCAAACACTGTGTTCACAGTTGTAAAGTTATGCAGTTTCTCTTAATTATAATAGAAGATTTTAATTTTTTAAGGTAATGAAATAGGTTTCTTATTTTGGTTAACTGTTGAGAAAAAAAGATGATTCGTGATTTAAAGGCACATATCTGAAATTCTACCTTCGGATCTGTATTTTGAAAGGTTGAGTCTGCTTTTTATCCCTTCAGTAGATCTGCAAAACTGAGCACCAAGCATGCTTGGGAACTAAACATTAGGGATTTTACATTAGGGTGACTTTTGAGTGGAAAATATTCTTCTCACAACAAGGCTATTGGCATTATAGGCTTTTGTCCCATATGTAGGTTGAGTTCAGAAGGAAATAGTTTGAGCATACTCAATTTTTCCTTCTACCATTGTTTTACCCACCTATCATCAATCATTATAAGAGAAAGAAGACATTTTAGATTTCCTTCTATTCTTGTATTTGTGTCGTTAATTACGCCCTATTCAGTGTATCTGAAAACTGAGTATTAAACACGCTTGGAAGCTAACAGAATACCAAACATGCTGTCGCAGTACTGTATTGAGTTCAGAAGTAAATTGTTGGAATATACTTATTTTTTATTCTACTATTGTTTTACCCACCTACCATATATCAATATAAAAGAAAAAAGAAATTTAGATTTCTTTCTTATACACGTATAGTTTAATTTAAAAGCTACAAGGTGACGATTTTAAAAAGGAAATCATTTTAATAAAGATAACAAAAGATCAAATAAAGTCACCAAACAGAAAAGGCGATGACTAAGAATGTTAAAAATATACATTTGTCTCAAATATATATATTTTCATGATTCTTTAAGTAGATCAAAGGAACTTTTTTCAATAATTTTAAATTTTAAGACATTTTGTTGAATGACTCAAGAAATGTTGGTTAAATTTCTTTGTAAAGTAAGAAATATTAATCTTTTGCTTTCTTACTTTAAAAAGGAAATTAACAGAAATGTAAAGTTAAAAAAAAATCTTTATTTTAGTGAATTATTGGTCATGGATTATAACCAAGCGACTAACTCTACCATAAATTAAAATATCATTTGTTTTCATCCAATATTATGAAACACCAAAAAACATTTATTCTTGGTGTAAATGATTCTGTCAGCCAAAAGTAATGTCCTTTTGTTTATCCGGAATTTTACTTACGCTATCTTATCTGCGGGAAAAAAATTAGTCTTTAAACTTTGCAATTTTAAATTAATAAAAATTCATATTTCTTTTTATTTTATTACTTCATACGGATGAACATATTAAAATTATATATTTAATGTATTTAATTTTTTTACCGTAGTAGAGTTGAAGCCTTAGCCAGGTGCATTGAAAATGAATAGATTTAACACAAAACAAAATTCAGCAAACTTTGATATTGACCTGTTCGGAAAGTAATGCCGTTTTTTCTCGATTTAATGGCATTTTTTTTTGAAATAAACTTCACACTAAAGTCGTGCAATTATTATAAGTATTGAGAGTTAAAATATCAAAACTTGTGTGTGGAAAAGTCCATTGGATTCTACGCAGTAGTTTTTAGACGGGGCTCTTTCGAATACAAAGAGCGAAAAGCAGTATTTTCATCACATTTAGATTTTATAATATGAAAAAGGTAAAAGTGCTGTTCAAGTCCAAAAGAAACTAATCGATTAGTATGTATAAGATTTATCGGGAATGGATCACAACGGGTTTGCTAACTTTTTCTGTAGATATTTTGATGCGGAAGATGCCCTACGTTCTGGAAGATCCGTTGATGACTATAAAGACATGAGGAAGGAATTATTTGTTGCAAGCCGTAGAACACCTAAGATAGATGAGAAATTTATCAAATTCAACTGCTCATGCCCTCTTGAAAGGGTTAGGTTTAAATTCGAAGCTTGATATATGAGTTTTCCATGTTCTTATTTAAAGAAATTTATGTCGTCACGTTGACGTCTGTGATTCGCTTCTCAAACTCCACCAAAATGATCCATTTGTAAAGTGCATTGTTACTGGTGACGAAAAAAGGATTATAAGTCATTATGGCAAATGCAAGAGAGAGAGAGAGAGAGAGAGAGAGAGAGAGAGATCATGGAGCAAAAAAGATGAACAGGCTCAAAGTATTTTGAAAGTCAATATCCATCAAAAAAAGGTGACTGTGTTTGTTTGTCGAGATATCAAAGGTATAAAATACGGAATGATTTACTAAATGCAAATAACTTTTAAGCACAAAAAATTTTTTTATTGCAAAAAAATGAATTGATTGGAGATTGTTTATAAATATTGCAACTATTAATTTAGAAATCCATTAATTGGTGGAGTTTTTAAAAAATTAAATCATCCTTGCGTATTTAAACTGACCATAAATTAGATGTTTTGTCTTGTTTTTTTTCCTTCTGTTCTATTGTCAACGTGTTAATGGCTTGAATCAATGGGAAACGGTTCTCAAATTATTACTTTGATCCTTACATAAGAAATCATTTTATTAACGAAATGAAGTTTGACAAGCTGGCCAACTTGTCTAGTGGTCAGCTTGCCTGACTACGGATAGGAAGCTCCTGGGTTCGAATCCCGGTTCAGACATGGATGTACTTTCTCTCTCTCTCTCTATCCTGTCTTTGTCCTTTCCTTGTGTGTGTGAATGAAGTATGAATGATGCCTACCCTATAAACGGGTCTCTATGGCATGTGTGAGGGTGCGATGGTGGCCCACCCCCTGTGGTGCACGACTCAGCGGGGCAACGCCTCAGCGGCTAAGAGGTCGCTGTTTCTGGCCGGTTTCTTGGGTATCAGGAAACAATAGACTATGTTGCAGTTGTAACTGTCTAAAATCTGCCATTTGAAAAAAAAAAGTTTGACAATATTCTCAGCCATTCATTTGAGAGTGAACTTGGCCTTGTTCGCTGCTGTTTGAAAATGCCATTTGAAGGTAGGCAGCAAATCCATCGATAAATTGGATATCCATATATCCAATTAATAAACATCGTAATTAATTTGTTGTAACTTAGTTGAAACGTTACCTGACTTCACGGATATTTTAAATCAAAGATAATTGTAGTAAAGTGATGTAGTCATAATCTCCACAAGAACGAAAGAAACAACCACTTTAAAGTTAAAATGAGAGATGATAGATATAAAAAACTATAACAGCAATAATTGTACTTATTAGTTTTAAACACATAGGATTTTATACAATCAAGAAAAATTTCCAGTATTATATATCTCTGAGCGAAGGAGATCTGCTTCACTTTGACACCATACAACAACACCAAAAAAAAGAGAGGTGGCATATATACACTTCTTTCAACAGAGAAATGCATAACTCTTTCTTAAAACTTACTTATAAATTTTGCTTACGGATCTTGTACTAGTCAAAACAACGGAAGAGTCATATTAGTGTATTTTATAGGCACAGCTCTCATGGCAGCATTTCTCTCCATAACACACTTTTGATGTCTTTCCGACTCAGATAAAATCTGACGCCTTTCGCGATCCAGACGAATGACGGTAGAAGTGGACTTTTTTTTTTTTTCACAAAATGCTAATAAAAGACAAATTCTTATCTTCGCGTGAGAAAATTATTCATTAAAGTGCAAGAGAATTATTCGTTTCATTATTTCTTTTGGATGAAAACTGCGCGATTCGTATTTTAGTTGCTCAAATAAAAAGACATTCAAATAAATTCTCACATAGATTTTGGTGCTTTAATAAATCATTTGAGAAAAAGGAGAATGTAGGTTAATGAGTGCATGCTTACATATTACTTATTTTGAATTCTTTCTTTAGTAACACAGACCTATATATATATATATATATATATATATATATATATATATATATATATATATATATATATATACATATATAAACCTGTGTAACAGCTGATATGTGGGTCCTTGGGTGCAAATAATATGTTCCGATTAGGTACTTAGCCTAACGCGAAAACTCTAGTGTCAACAGGCATGCTTGATACGCAGTTTATCATTCCACTAAAAGGATGATAGGCTGAGTAGTCGACCTTGCTTAGCCAAAGAATAGAACCTGCGCCTTGGAAGCGAGAAGAATTATATCACTAATAACATCTATATATATATATATATATATATATATATATATATATATATATATATATTAAATTGTGCCTGCATGAATGTTAATAAATTATATTGTATATTTGAAATACCTTCAAATTGATTATTACGGATACTTTGTCTGACACACACACACACACACACAGATAGAGAGAGAAAGAGAGAGAGAGAGAGAGAGAGAAAGGTCAACTCAGCCTTTGATCCCTTCTGTGGGTCGATAAACTGAGTACCAAGTATGTTTGGGGACTGGAATTTTCACATTAGGCTGACCATCTAATCTTTACATATGCCCCCCAGGACCTCTCTATTAAAGGAACAGGGATGAGTAGTGTTGTAGGTCTCGGCTCATATGGGCTGTCGTGACACTGAGATTAGTTTATATATATATATATAAAAGAGACTAGAATATACTATAGTCACATTTGCGATAGAAGCTATTTTGTAGTGAAGTTAATGTGCCTAAATTGTTCTTCTAAATCAGCGTGTGATTGGAGTGTCGTAACCAGTAAAGGATTGTTCATGATTGGAAGGGTCTTAAATTCTGTTTTAATGGAGCATTTACTGGACTTCTTGGGAACTGAATCGCACTCCCTGCATGTTTGGCTGATGCGAACATTCCTTGACATGGCTTACGGTAAAAAACATTTCAGAATTTCAGTCAAACTACTGTTCCTCCCTTTTCATTTGTTTAGATTTCATTTTCATCCTTTTTCTAATCTCCCTTTAAAGAGACAATTGTTTTAGCAACGTTACGTTAGTTTTTCGGTTGAGATTGATTTATGGAAAGCAATTCCTAAGTTGTTGCCTAATATTTTATTTTCGTTGGGTGAGCATGATGTTTCCCATCGTCCATGGGGAGAGATGCAAAGGTAGAGCTTCTTTGGTTGTGCATTTCTTTTTATTTCGCACAACACTTCCTTAATAAATATAATTTTCAGATACTAAAATCCATGAAAGGAATGATGAATTAGAAATAAATTATATCGGATCCCGTGGACATTTAATAATTAATGAAATTTGTGGTAAATATTCTTCGCACGGCATTATAGAAAGAATTATACTAATGATATTAATATTCACAAATGATATTCTCCAGTTATCATAAACTTTTGCACTTCTAATTTCCTTATCAAAAATGTGCATGTTAAAATTATCATTTTTGTAATTTTTAAATGTTAAAAATAACTAATTTTGATTTACTATTTATAAATTGATTCCCGATTTAATATTTATTAATGATTTAAGTAATAATATGATAATGTTTTTCTTTCCCTATAAAAATATCTATATGCTTTATGTATGCATCGAACACGTCCGTTCTTCATGCCACTTTACTTATATATAAAAATATGTTGATAATAGCATGAAAAATTCATTATTTCTTTGACTTCGTCCGGAACTGTCATTCTGATATAGCTGAATTTTCTGAGGCCTGTTTTTCTTCTTCTGATGGTGGTTTGCCAATGCGTGTTAAACTGGGGATGGTCCAAGTGATAGAAGATTGAGAAATAAGTTGGCTTTTTTGCGAGTGAGGGTAGTGATATAGAAGCTTTCTTATGCATGTTAAATTTGTGTTTGTGTTACTTTACTCTCACAACAAACCTTTTCTTTTCCTCAACAAATTATTTTTCAGTTTAGATTCACACAATCGTTTTTCCCATCATGCCCTTCTAGCCACCTGCTTTTACACAAACTGTGATTAGCTCTTTTCAATACTTTTGCAACATGTTTTGGACAATATCATCATTAGTAGTAGCGTAAGTTATTTATTGCATTTAAAGTCAATTTTAAAGAAAACATTTTTTCTTAGAAAAAGACTGGTTTGATACTTGCCTTAATTGAATATCGTCTTAATAAGTGAAAAATCCTAATTAGCTGTTGAAAGTATTTAATGACCTTCCGTTGCTGTGGTATGCAATTAAGATCTCGTCATTGGAATACAAGTTCTCAAATCAGGTATTCGTTTCAAATTAATTTTGCGGTTATGTTCTCAGACAATGAGAAACGAATTAGTAATCTCAGGTACTTATTTAATTCCTAACTGCATGTTTCAAGTTTTTCAATGAAATTGTATTTACTTTTATAACGCTATAAAATTTCTATTCAAAATTTTAATATTGTTAAAAATTCAAAATTTTAAAAAATGATTTTCACTCTATACTCAGATTATTTTTTTATGAAATGGAATTTCTTAAATTGAGTATTACTTTATGATATTAACTGTACCTTAGTCATAAACTTGTGTGTGATAAGGATTTACGGAATATAAGCACAATCAATAATAAAATAATATAAACAACTTATATAGTTCCTGAAAACTCTTCCAAAAAGATCAAGTTAAATAAATGTTCTTTGAATAGGATAGGGAATAGAGAATAAAGGTTATATTAGAAGAGTTACCTTAACATATTATTCTAGACAGCAAAGTAAAAGAAAGTGTTTGTACTCAGAATCAATTGCTGACATTCTATTCGTATTAAAAACATATCCTTCACTATCAGGCAGGCAAAAAATAAAAATTATGAGTAAAAAAGAAGGACATATTTAAAAATAAATGTTGTTGTCATTTTCAATTCTTAAGAAAAATCGTTTTTCTTATCATTCCAGTTTCATTGTTTGCCTGTTACAAACTAAGTTGGATACTGACTCTGGGATTTTGTTATTATTCAATTATATAAGGTTTTTGCTATTTCATTACTTAAAAAATTATCGATATTCTGAATTCATATGCTATTATAGGTAATTCTTTACAAATAAGGCAATGTTTGATTTTATTTTTTTGTGTGGAAATGGTTCCATTATTATTAAAATTGGATTCTTGTTAAAATATCGACACTTAATATAGCGAAAATTTCTCATTTATCTTTGAGTTATTAATATTATACTAATTTTAAATACTCTCAAATAGCATACACGTTTGGTTATTAAAATGTTTCTAATTAGCGTCCATTTAGGAAATTTCTCGTTTAGATTAGAAAAATGTGAAATTGATATCAAATGGGGTGTCCGGCAAGTGTGTCGTCGTCATCTTGAAGAAGGATGAGTTTTCTTAGTTAATATGCCCTCCTGTTTCTTATGCCCCTGTTGCCATTAATGAGCACGAATGATTTTCAACTGGCTACGGAATAGAACTTAATGCATTTTGGTGATAAGAACTACAAATTTCTCAAGCAGACCACAGCACCTTTACCATTAAAACACCATTTAGAGATTTATTATCATTACTTAATTGTTATTATTTTTAAGTGTTCCTAATTAACATGAATAAATACAGGATAGATAAAAATACTTATATTTATTATAAAATCTATAATTTATGGTTTAAAAAATATACAATTAAATTAAGGTAAAATATTGCTGTATTATTTGCATGACATTAATTTTGTAAGGCATTTTCTCCCACACTAACTCAAACTGACAAGAGAATATTATAAAATATTTATACGAAAATTAATCAATTTTAGCTGGAAACTGGAAATCTTAAAAACGGGCCTCATGTTGAAATGATTAAAGAGCACAAAGTAATTTATTTAAGCCTAAAAATGCGCGTTTTTATATAAACATATTAAAGATATTTTCGATGATAAAATTGGCTTTGTTAAATAAAAAATAAAAGAGATTCACTTCTTCATTGTATATAGGATAATTTAAGAAATCGAATGTTTTCCTTATTAGCATATAAGTAAAAATTTTAAATATTAAACTCTTAAAAAAAAAAAAAAAAAAAAAATATATATATATATATATATATATATATATATATATATATATATATATACATATATATATATACACTTATATATATATATGTATGTATATATATTAATAGTTTAATGATTTCAAAAATTTTGAATTTCTGAATCTGTTTTCTATTTTTATATTTGTATATTTAGTTACAATAAAAGCACTATACAAGATTTAAAATCAGCTGTTAATAATAATTTTTGATAAATCATAAAATACATAAGAAGACAAAGCCTGAGGAATTAAAATTTATGTCAAGCGAAGAATTTGTCAATTGGGCTGGAATAATTTTTTTTTAAATTTTCACGACTGTGACAGATTAAGGCAAGGGTTAGACTTACTGATATGTTGTACCAGAAACATACTGTCAAACTTTTAGTAGAAACAAGAATTTAGTTCCCATCACGTGGCAAGAGACCAATAAACTGGGAATTGAACTCAAGCTGTCAGGAAGTGAAATAATGAAATGATATGTCACTGAATTAAATGTCAACTTCTGTACTATGTATTGTATATTTAGTAACTGTTTTGGTGACTGGTTACTGAAGATAAAGAAATAAATAACTTCCAAAAATAATCAGCAACCATTCCAGGAACGGTTATAGTTTTAGAACTGCTTCAATCTTAGATTTCATGAATACAATGGTTTTATACCCAATAATTATCGAACTGCCTATCTACCGACTGTGGTTGAAATTCTTTTTCCAATCGGGTTACCACAACAATATTTTGAGACTTTGATGTCTTTTAAGTACAACATCTACAGAACGAAATTAAATAAAATTTCATTTTTAATAATAAGTTCATTTTTTAACAAAATCTTATTTTATACTTGGAGGATATATTGCATAGTATTTTTCTGATTAAAGTTTATATATTATATATATATATATATATATATATATATATATATATATATATATATATATATATATATATATATATATATATATATATATATATATATATATATATATATATATATATATATATATATATATATATATATATATATATATATATATATATATATATATATATATATATATATATATATATATATATATATATATATATATATATATATATATATATATAAAAGAATTTTTTATTTGAATAAGGGGGAAATTAAAATTGTAGAATTTTTTCTATAATTTTAGGAAATTGTCGAAAACAAAGAATGAAATGAATTAGTTAAAAAGTGGGTTTTTAACCATAAAGTGATTGCTTCACATTAGCTACAGTTGAGATCCTGACTACTCCTCTTTATTATGATTCTGATTGGTTTAAAATATCTATAACATCTGATAGCGTATCATCTACGTCACATCATATTGAGACGGTGTTGTAAAACTGATGTGCTGCCGAATTGGCTGCCTGCCTTCAAATCACATTCTTCGAGAGGCAGGATACAAAGCGAAGTTTACCATTGAATGTCTGAGAATATTGTCGAGGTTCATTTGGTTAATAAAAATTATTTCTTATATAAGGAACATAGCTTTCTTTTGAAAAATCGTTTTCTATTGATTCAAGTCATGGACAATGGAACAGCAGAAAAAGCAAAATGAAAAAGACAAGATAAAACATCCTTTTTTATGGTTTGTTTAAATGGAACTAGTAAGATATACCCCTTCATTGGTGATCTTTGTGATTTTTTTTCGTCGCCAAGCAATTCTAACGCTGTTGCCAGATAAAATAAAACGTATATATGACACAAAAATAACTGTCAAAGGCACGTCGTTGGCTTTGGTAGCATCAAAGGAAAAGCCAGAAACACTATAATCAAAGTAAAGAACGACAGATTTGGCGAGACAGATTTATTTTGGGGGATATATCATACTTATGCCGTTTAAATCGGCAAAGAAGATTTAAATTTTTTAAAAATTTTATTAATTAATAGAATTCTAAATTAATAATTGCAATATTTATAAAAAAATATCTTTTGAATTTTATGTTTATTGCCTTGCTTACGATAATATAAAATTTTTTTTAAGAACCAGTGTACTGAAATGAGTCAGAAATTCAATGGTCATCATTCAGGTTTTTAGTGCGGAAGTTCATAGGTTTGTATTCCATGGTGTGGGAGACGCTTTGAATGGCTCGGTGTCTATTTTGAATTTAGATATAATTAGTGAATCAGTGCTTGCTTTGCAAAAAATTGCTCTAGAATGACAACCCGACTGAACCAGTTTGTGTATCACCAAATATACAGTTTCGATAAGTCATAATTTGATTTAATTTACCTCCAAGACCATACAGAATGTTTATTTTATTTTAAGCTTTTGCCAGTTGAAATTGGCAGACTTAATAACAGATTTAATTGCTAAAAGATTATAATTATTTGAAATAATTCTTTTTCACATAAAGCAATAAAACAATGTTCTCTTCAAATGAAATTATTTTTATCTTCTTTATTTATTATATCATTTTATCTAGATTTAAGTACATGAATCTTAAGATTTTTGAGTGATGAAAATAAACAAGAAAAATCCCAAGATTTTGCAAGAAGTTTTTCGCTTATTTTAGTATTTTTATTACACCAAATTAATTGCGGAAAATCATTTGAACATGTGTTTGAGTGAAACGAATTTAAATTTATTGTTTGAAAATGGATTTCATATAAGCAATATATATATATACATACATACATACATACATATATATATATATATATATATATATATATATATATATATATATGCTGTTTTAACAAAGTATTTGTGTAAATAAAAAGCCAAAACAAAGATGTGACTTGTAACTTGAGATGCTTAATAAAGCATTTTAAAACAAAGCCACATTAGCTCCAATAATAATATCCTTGCTATAAATGTCTTGAAATCCACTCTCATTAGATTTTGATTAGTGTTAATTATGAATTATAGATTTTTTGAATTGATTGCTAAATAATCTTATTTCTTATTGATTAGCTAAAGTACATGAAATAAACTGTTTGCGTTAAAAAGATATGAATTTGGTTTGTTAAACTACTTGCTTGTATCCTGAATATGTATAAATATCCCCTTTCAAATTAGGAAACGAACTTATGAACTGTTAAACTGAAGTACTAACTATTTTGAGTTCAACCCAACCACAGAACATATAAGATCAAATCTAAGTTTCTAGAAATGTTGGAATCGAAAGTTTTGAAAAAGTAAATTTTAAAATGTAAAAGAATACTAAACTTTTTTAATGAGAAAACGAGAAAAAAATTATTAAAAAAATATAACATAAAAATTTAGTAAAAGCAGGATTACAAAAAAATTTCAAATTTCATTATGCTCTTTAAGAATTTAATAGAAAAGTTTAAGTACCAAGAATTTTCAAAATACAATTGAATTGAAAATTTTACTTGAATTTGAAATAAAAATTTTAATTTACATAATTTAAGTGATTGGGATTGAAAAATAGCACATAAAAACTGTATCTTTCAAAGTAAATTGCAACCTGAATAACTTACAATAAACTATTGATCAAAGAAATTATTTGTAATACATGTGATGCACAAAAATATCGTTTTCATATTGTTTACGCCCACATATTTATGTGAGTGAAATATGAACAAAATTTCATCCCCAGAAAAGCATATTTCTGCATGCTTACAATTTCAAGAATAAATTCGAAGAAAAGAATTGAGAAATTGTTTTCCGATAGTTTGGAGAAATTCTTTACAAACTATATCCGTTTTTTTTTCTAATCATTTCTATGAAACTTTAAATCTAAACCTCAATAGTTGATTTAAATTTCTTTAGCATTTTTTAAGTATTAATATTATAATGTTAAAAATTGACTTGAGTTTGCTATTGAGTGTTAAAATATAGAATACATGAATTTCCATCAGTTTTCGTTAACTATCAAATAAGAATACTGTAAACATAAAATTTTATGGAAATTCGCTGCCAAAATTTTAATTAAAAATTCTCAAGTTATGGAAAAAGAAGGGCAAACAAACCTCTCGGGCTTCTCTCAAATGTAAATATTTATACTGCAACATACAAAAAGGAATGCGTGGTTTCTGTTGAACAATATTAAATCTTCTAATTTAGGACTCATTACTGGTTAATTAAAAATAACAAAATCAAGAAAATATCACGCGAAGAAAAAATATTAATAAAAAGTTATGCCATAGTCTTAATGAAACTTTTCCCTATTCTTTCCTTACTTTTCCCATTTTCATCATCTCTTTTATCCCCCTGGTGTTCTAATTTGGAATCACAGCATCTGGAAGAGTTTGACGCGATCTCCCGCCGGCACAGTTTGACAAACGTTCTCCCTTCCGCTATCGGACTCGGAAAAATCCCCAAATTTCTCCCTAAACTCTGGATGTTAGCTTCGTAACTTTGATTTCAACCAGTAGGACAGCAGGATTTCATTTTTGGATAATTTTTAAAGAACTTTGCGTAGAACAAGAGAAAACTTTATATCTTTGCATAAATGAATATTCAGTGAATTACAATTTCTTGGAAAAATTGCGGGTAAATTTTTATGATGCACGCATTCTTTATTTTCGGATTCTGGTGCTTAAAAGTGAGTTTAGCTTACAATACACTGGGTAAGTTTTATTGTTTTACTGTTCTAAATGTATACAATAATTTTATCACTTAATATAATATTGTGCGAACTTATGTGCTTATTATATTATGTTAATTTATTACATACAGAGATAAAAATATAATTATTTTTTTTTACTGTCACTAGTTTTGTATTATAGAAATAGTTTCAGGTAAGTTTATCAGCATATTTCTTGAAATACATGGAATTTGATAATATTTTATTTATTATAAATGACTTTAATTTTAATTATTTATTCCGTTATTAATCATAAAAAATTTTAAAAACTTTTTAATATTGTGATATCGCATAATGTTTGGTTCTAATGGAATTTATTATTGATCTGGTAAGTATATAAATTTTTACAGAAAAATTATCGCAAAGAAAATCTATTAATGTTATTTATTTAATTTTCGTTAAAAATCTAATTGAAAATATCAATTTAAAAATAATTATTTAACTGTTGTTTGATATAATTAACTATATACATAGTATGTAGTTGAAAGAGTTTAAATTTTGTAGTTTTTTTTTTAATTTCAGACGACTTTTACATGCATAGTTTAGTTCATTTAATAAATAATTAATCTTTACAATTATATAATTAACTGTATATAAATATAATAAATGATTATTTCTAACTATAAATCCTTCAAATTGTGCGAATTTTTCAATAATGAATTTAAATTTATTAATATTACTAATAACAGTAATTTTTCAATCTATTTAACGTTAGTAAAAATTTTTTTTAAATAAAATTGATATTTGAAATTAATATTCAGGTTTAATGCTATGTGGGTTTAATATTCAGGTTTAATGCTATGTGGGTTGTCTATAATTTATATATTTTAACTCAATCACATACAAATTTAAAATGTCTTAAGTAATATTTTTATTTTAAGGAAATATTTCACTGTATATTAAAATTGAAAAATTGACAAGTATATATTTGATAAAAAAATAAAATTTCTTTTGACTGAACTTAAAGGTGGGGAAAAGCAATATATGTATAGTAATATAAAATTACATGTTAAACTAACTATTCATATAAACCATTTAAAGTTCACCTTTTTCTATATATTTTTTCTGTTTTAATGTAAAGTTTGTTTCCTTGTACTTTCAAAACGCTTATAAAAATTGGATTGATCTTCATTTGGTTTCTTATATATGTATAATTTGTAATCTCAGTAGAAATTTTCTTTAAGAATTAAAAAAAAAGATATTTATTAGACTGAACTTTGCAATGATAATGTAGTTAATTTAATAAAAATACCATTTTAATCATTTAAATAAAATTACCATTTTGATAACTGGTCATAAAAAATTCAAGGAAAAAAAATAATTACTTTAAATAACAATTTTATACCATTGTTAAATTAATTAGTATGTTTTAAAATTTATTATACTTTGAATATTATTATGTTCTCATATAATTATTTTTAAATGAGAACATAAAAAAATTCAAAGCATAGTAAATTTTAAAACTAAAGAATTAACTATCTCAAATACATTTGCTGCCTCAAATTCTATAAAATTATTCGAAATTAATTTTTATTTTCTTCTATTATTTAATGTATTTAAAATTCAGTCAAATTTACTGTTTAGTAATTTATTAAAACAAAAATATTCAGTCAATATTAGAACGGAAATATGAGGTTAATTTACTATCAACAATTTATTTGAAGACATATATGAAACTAATTATGAGGATATATTGAGTTATTACATTATTGTTCAAATAATTTGTAGCGTATTTTCTCAATATGAGGATAATTTAATTGGAATTGGAACCAAAATATTCATTCAATTTTGCCGTTCATTAATTTATTGGAACAAAAATGTATAAGCAAAAATATCCAATAAATTTTAGAGATTGAATATTCAGAATTCTCCCCGATAAATGTTAGAGATACAATATTTAGAATTCAAATACATTTTAGAGATAGAATATTCAGCTTTCGAATAAATTTTAGAGATTGAATATTCAGCTTTTGAATAAATTTTAGAGACAGAATATTCAGCTTTCGAATAAATTTTAGAGATAGAGTATTCAGTTTCCGAATAAATTTTAGAGATAGAATGTTCAGCTTTTGAATAAATTTTAGAGGTAGAATATTCAGAATTCTAATAAATTTTAGAGATAGAATATTCAGAATTCTAATAAATTTATTAGATCTAGAATAATTTATAAAAAATATATTGCAGAGAATATAACAATGTCAAGATCTTTTGAATGTGTCAAAGTTTTAATGATAATACTTCATGTTGGTTAATCTATAAGCATTTAGGTTTTCATATATTTAAAAAGAGGTACGCATTATAGAAATTTGTTTTGAATTTTCCAATATTTTTAACGTGCTATTTTCAAATGAAGAATTTCATATTATAGAAGCACATTCTAAGACAGATTTGATACTTAATAAAGCATGAGCGCGCGTGCGACATTTAGATTTTGAAAATTATTTTTAAATTTTATATCATTTTACTAGCCAGATATAAATTTCATAATTTATTTTTTAATAATATGATAATTTTAACCATTTTTATGGTGCAAAATTAAAACGATACTGAGATTATCAGTCAATTCTAAGATTAATAACACATTTTCGAAATATAGAAACTTATTATGAGTTCCTTAGTTATTTTAAATCGGATTGGATGCTTTCTTGAAAGAATATTTTTAATCAAATGATAACTTTAAACAATTTTATGTTGTATTTATAAAAAGGATAATGAGATTATCAGTTGATTCTAGGATTAATTACATCTTTTCAAAATGAGGCAACTTGTTATGAAGAGTTTAATTTTTTTGAATCGGGTTTTTTATCTTCTAAAAAGTAACAACAGGGCACTTGTATATTTTTTTTTTAAAGATAGCAAAAAACATTTAATAATTATGCTAAATAGATTCATTGAAGAACGATTAGTCGATGCACTGAATCTATTTAGCATAATTCATATAGAGAAAAATTAAATACAATAATTACTTTCTTGAAATTATTTTTGTAATTTTAAATCATTAATAAATACTAACTATTTAGACATAAATTTTAAATGCTTATTAAAAATAGCAGCTTAAATTGAAAAATATGAACTAATGAACTATATATAAATAATCTAACAGAGTGTTCATTCATGCATATATATATACATATATATCATTAGAAAATATTTAAAAATAAGGGATTTTGGCATTTATTTCTGTATGGTAATTCAGAAATGTCGCGTAAAGTTTTCAAATAAAATTTCAATACCAAAATCGTGGTTTTAATATAAGAAAAGTAAACTCAATGTTTGTATTAAATCATGAATTACTTTTTTTCAAACATTAAAACAGATGTAGATTTTTTTAGAAAAAAATATCCTGTATATGTGAATACACATATTTCCCATATCGATATTAATCTTATCAAAATATTACTGTTATATTTTTGTACTATTTTTTCATTTCTAAACTTCAGAATATATGAAAAAATAGATATGAAATTATTCCGAGAATCAATTTTTAACTTTTCTATAACAGATGGAAGCAATGAGATTAGAATGTCTTTGGTTGAAAGTAAAATCAAATTTTCATCGTAAAAAGTTTTCTGGAAACCTTTAAAATAACAAGTCATTAAAACTGAACGAATGGAAATTAATTTTACGTTATTTAAACACATTGATAAGTGATCAATAGAATTTATAAGAGAAAATGTCAAAATTTGCAATAACATTTTAGTAGTGGTTATAATATAATAAATCTAAAATACATTAAAACAGAAAAAGAGAAAATTGTAGTATTTTAATCTTATTCCAAAAGTTTTTAGAAAATCCAAAAGCTACTTTCCATTTATATCTTCTAAGCCCATCATATTATCCTTCTTTTTCCATCTTATATAAATTCAAATGATGCTTTTTCTTTTAATTTTTCCTTAAAATATATAGAAATATATTTGGTTAGGAAAATACATATTTAACTATTTGGAAAAAGTTTTTATAAATAAATTTGATTTATATAAATATGTTAAAATAGTATAATCATTTTATTAACTTGTTGAAATTATTATTATAAAATATTTTGGGAAAAATGTGATTAAATATCTTTTAATTGTAACATACTTTTTACTATCCATCATTATTTCTTGTTTTCATATTTCAGTTTCCCTTATAACAATTGAAATACATTATCTTTTTGCGAAATTTTGAAATATTTTAAGAATATACTTGGTAAACATGGAATGTAGGCGTAACAGAATAATTAAATTATAAGAGATTATTCACAGTAAAAAGTAGTTTATTTAATTTAAATTATTTTCATTGTTTTTACATTAATTTAAATTATTTATATGATTTATTATGAGATTTTTTAAATTATATTTTTAATGAGTTTTAATAAATCTCAATCATAAAATTAAAAGTGAATAAATATCCATGTTTACTAATTAAATATATTTTTTTTCAAAAAAGTGTGCAATTACTGATTTTTAATAAATGTCAATCATATGTATTGAAGTTAAGTAAACCAATCTGGATGCTTACCAGTTATGGGGAATATATTGCAAAAAAAGGTGCTTTTAGAGAGAGTTGAGTTAAAATTACTAAACTTTGCAACGAAACATAGCAGTTTGATAAATTATTGAAAACATCATTGTTATTGACCAATTAATTAAATTTTAAGGAGCTGATAACTTCAGCGATGGATATCTACAACTGCATTGACAGATTAAATATGCCTAGCAAGGAACTTAAGATGCCTTACCGATGTTCTTGATAAAGTTACAAGCAATCGTCGACTTTGAGACGGTTCGTATTACAGGTTATTTAAAGCTCATTACATTATAGAGACCTACTGACATTGGCTGGTAACAATGGTATCATTTCAGTCAATACCAATTTCAATTATATTGACCATTATTACCTGATGTCATTGTCATCAAAGGAGATAGTGCGAGTCCTTGTAGAAGCTGTGGATGTCAGTCGACCAAACCGATGCACCGGGCATACATACATAACAGTGCAGGCGAGACCTGAACTGTACTTAAAGGTTAACAGGTTTGGAATACTCGCCTGTCAAAAAGAGCCTCATTATTTTTAACCACTTCAGGTGTCATAACTGTGCTGGCACTCTCCTCTCTACATCCACGCCATATCAGCGAGAGGACTTTGGATGTCATAGATTATCATGGACACGTTCGCAACCCACAAAGTTCCAACAACCCATTGAAAGAGAATGTGGTTATACATCCAATCATTATTTGCAACAAATAATGCTTCATTTTACCGATCTTAACTGGAAATGGCGCGAAGCTTTTAAGTCAATGGAGACCTGATGCAAAAAAACAGCGTACCTGCGTCAATCGTTATTTTATTTACAAATTTACACCATCTACTAATTCTTAGGAATCTACTAAGGTGATATGTAAGCATTTAACGTTGGCTGGACATAAATTATCACAATAATTTATTTATACCTCTGAACACAGAGAGCATGATGATAAATGCAAGATTTTTAGAGTGAAATGGTCTTAAACGAAAGGAATTTTGGAGTTTGTTGTTTTGATTCGGGGTAGGTACAAACAAACGTTCTTAGTTACTGTGGATATCTACATTCTACATTTAACCCAGATGATTGCGCAATCGGAGAATGCTTACGCCTTAAAGAAACCAATGTCTTTCTCCAATATGTAGTACCAAGTTGATGCTTCAATGATTATCTTATTAAACTTCAGTTTAGTTGTTAATTGACGTAATCCTCACATTAGACATGGATTCTTGTAGTGTCTTGGAATTCAATTTAAGTTGTAACAATCCAATTAGTCCATAAATAAATTACTCCATAAATGAGAAAGTTATTGTAGATTAATAAACTAAGCCACATAATACTCCCAACAAACACATTTCATTATAACCCATTAATAGCAAAAAATATCCATCAGATACGATTGGCCCAAAAATTCAGTAGAGCTCATATTGGCACCACTTCATAAGCAGTATTGTTTGAAAAAATTTAGCTCACAAAGCAAAGTGAATGAGATTGATCTTGAAGAATCGAGAACCAAATTGAGTTTTTTATTTGATTGTGTTGACCGCTAGAGTCATATGAAATTAAATAATTTCTGACGAAGGTATCAGTGGATGAATCTAACAATCATTTTGAAAGAAACATTTCTCTTAGCTGAGAAAATGGAAGTGATGTCCTTAGATGATGGTACCTTTAATCGAGCTACGAGATATTTTCTATTTTTACAGAAACAAACACTTTTTTTGCTGCCAATGATATTGCCACGTCCATATTAAATTTTTTAGCAATAGACTATTCCTCAATAACAAAAATATATTCAAATTCCTTTCAAATGGGGTGTAAGGAGCTCATTATTAGGATTATGTTCTTCGGAGTGAAAGGTTTTCTATTCCATCTCATCCATCGTTCCATAACAGAAACTACTTTTTGCATCCACGACTATCAAGGTGGAAGAATCCGAGTTTTCCGGATTACCATTGTTGATTCCCAGTATCGAAAAAGAGCAATCTTGGAAGTCAATAATTGTAATGTTAAAGAAAAAAAATTAATAACAATTTTGATTCGTCTACTACGAACTTGGTTTAAAAAATACCTTTACGAATCTCTTGGCTTTTTATATTTCGAACATGTATGGGATGCTTGGATATCTCCTCCTCTTCTAAATTCAACCTATTCATCATACAGTTCCAACTAGTATTTGGTTATATCTTGATCTGAACTAACTTTACCACTTTGACACCACAAAGCGCAAAGCCTAACAGTCGAAGGTCGTTGTAAAATGTTTTAATTTCCATTGAATAAATATCCAGGAGAACTTTTGAAAAAAGTGGCCCCCATTCACGTTTCTCAAAGGAGGAAACTTAGAAAACTTCCATACATTTTCTTTGACAGAAGAGCAAGTAGAAGCGCAACATCCATTTCCCATTATTCATCAGTGACTGGAATCGAACCTGAATCCAGTCAATGGCAGGGGAATGCCCTTATTTTACCACTTTCAAAATGTACACTTATCTTTTCTATATGTTGATAAAATTATATTTCAATCATACGTTAACCTATTTGAATATTATTTTTATACTTTGTTCAGAAATCGGAGCATTGTACTTTCTTTTTCCGGCGTACATTTTTCTGTAATAGAATTAATATTTGTGCGACTCAGCATTTTGATTCTATATTTAACGGGATAAATCTATTGATAAATAAAAGAAAATTTCCTCTTAAAGATGTTCTTTTCTGGGGAAATGGTTTTCAATTAGTTTAATTAATAAAGCATTGAGATCACTTGCTATTAAATTGTTAACTTTATTCTTTCATCATGTTTCTTGACAGATTTATTAAATTCTGTCAGTATAATAATTGTAGGAATGCTTTCATTTCAATGCTTTTTTACAATGTATCAGATGGTAGAATTTTATTTACTTAATGTCATTTTTTCGTTATTATTTTATTATTACGTAAACCATTATAAAAATCTAAGGAACTTAATTAATTGTATTTCATTTAAAAATTGGATTTTTTTTATCTTCTATTAAGATTTTATGTCATATTTTTTTAGATCGTTAATTGCAAGTAACGATGTGTCTCAAAAAAGTTATAGAAAGTTTTTTTTTTTTCAAAGTGTAATATTTAATGGCCCAGAAAATTGAAAAACGGTGCTTTAAAATGGTGTCGTGATTTAAGATATTATTTCGATAAAAAAAGATCGGAAACCAACCATTAAAAACATGAAAGAAAGTACTTTGAAAGCATTAATGTTTGGTGAAGATTCTTCAATGGTTTCACTTAAATGAAAATCTAGCATGAATATAGCTTATGTAAGATATCTCGTTTTAAGAAAAATAAAATAGTGTCATAGTTTCTTAAAAGTAAGATTTTGACAGAAGTTGGCAAGATATTAATTTTTTTCTAGCAATTAAAGATATTAAAAGAAAAATTTCGTATTATTATATTAATTAGAGGAATTAAAAGGGTAAATTAGAGATTATGAATTGCAGTTATGATATATTAAATGTAATAAAAAGATGTTAGAGATATATAACATTACATTAAAACTTATTGATTACTGTGATTAATAAGTAATTGAATTCTTAGTTAAATTAAGAATTCTTAGTTATATTAAGATATGTATAGTAAATATCATCTGCAAATTTTCGCCTATTATTTTTGATTCATGCAAATATTTGGCGACAGTTTGGAATGTCATTTATCATCTTTACCCTTTGAAAATAAATTGAACTGAATTGAACAGTTGAAACTAAATTAAGCAGTATAAATCAAAAGTACTGAAGATAAATATTCGTATTTCATCAAATTTTTTAATAAAATTATAATAAGAATCGAGAAAAATAATGCATAAAATTTTTATTCTGCAATGGTATTCTATACCTCAAATGCATTGAGAATGTTACAAAAAACTTTTGAGGACGATTGCTCACAAAGGCAACAAAATTTGATAAACATATAAATTATAAGGATGCGCTACAGTAAAATACATTTATGTGAACAACGATTATCCAATTTTTTCCTTTGGAATACTTCGTCCGTAGATATGATTTGGAAACAGTTATACTATTACATTTATTCATAATACATGCATATCTGTCAACAGTTTGGAAAATATTCGTTTTCATCATTTGAAAATAAAATATTAATTTTCATAAAATAGGAATTTTTATTCCGTCTATTTTGTTTAAATGATGAAGGAAGTGAAATGAAAAAACATGATACTATTTTGTTTCTGTCATTGAAAACACATATACCGATTAATTAATTATTTTGCTTAAAAAGTAGTATATAAATTGGATCAAAGGATTAATTCCTACAAACATATTGTTTTTCTTGGATAAATAAAATAAGAATTGAAAATTTGAAATGGATGGAAGAATGAAAATGGGAAATATCCGGTAATGGATATGGTTTCTATAACTGTGTAACTGAAATGAAAATATTGTATATTAATATAAATGATTTAATATAGCGATTTAGAAATTAGTTATACATATTTATATAAAAACCATGTAAAATATGTATTTAAAATTTTTATAATTTTGTACAGGTATAAATAAATTTCTAATTCATTCTAAAGTTTAATTTCAATGCAAATATAATTTTAATAATTAAACTATGGCTTAAGTCGAAACTGAAATTACTCAAAATGTCAAATCTCAAGGTGGGATTCAAACACATGAACTATGAAATTGTAGGTTAGAGAACTGACTGATGAATTTTGGAGCTTTAGATGTACTAATGCACTCAACTCAAGATGATATATATTTCTATATAGATAGATACAGTGTAATATATAACACAATTAACATTGATTCGCTGTTAAATGTCCTTAAACGTTAAAATTAATTAAAAAAAATAAATTTGCAAGATCTTTTAAAAAGAAAATTAATAAATATAAATTTTAAAAGAAAATTAATAAATTATAAATTAGGTTAAAGTTTCCATTGCAGTTTTATTATTATTATTTTTTTTTTTTTCGTTTTGAAATTAAATATAAGAAGGTATATTTAATAGTATATTTTAAAGTAGTTGAAGAGAGAATAGTTATGCCATCTGGTGGCAAACATGTTTACCAAATATTATAAGTAAAAATATAAATTAGCATTTTAATACCGTTTTTTATTTGCTTTAAAGTTTTCATTTTATCTATTTCAAATATCTAAATGATTGTATATGTGTTGTGAATCTCGTCTAAAATGAGTTTAAATTGTTAAGTTTTGTTGAAAATGAAGCACCTATAGATCAGATATTAATATCAGCTACATGTATTTAAAAAGAAATTGATGTTTCTTCCTTATGACTCTAGCTTAGAATAAAAAGGAAAAAAATTGCAAAGTTATCTTTCATTGTTAAAAGTAAAGCAATTTTAAAATATTTATTGTATAAACTAATTGTGAATTCAAAGAAAACTAAAAAGCAAAAAGTTAGTCACATTACAAAATAAAAACAAAATCATTTTTCAATAATATGAAGAAACAAATTTGAAATGTTTTTAACACCAGTTTTAAAAAATATATTTTTATTGAAATTTCTCTCTAAATACATATCAATTTTCTTCTATAGTGTTAATCAACAATGACCATGAACTCTTTTCTTAACTGTAAGAAAAAAAACCCAACCTAGTTTTAGATTTTTATAGTAAAGCATGGAAAGATTAAAAACTTCAAAGTGATTTTTGTCTAAATTATCACAATAATTATTTTATAAAAATATGACTCGAATTCTCGTATATTAAAGCGAAAATTTTACAAAGGCGGGATTTTTCACTTTCTCTTCCTCTTTACAAGAATCAAAACCTACATGTAAGACCAAATGTGAAAAAACATTTATGGGAATTTAACATTAAATTTTTTTTCTTTTTATTATTCTTGAGCAACAGGAAAATTATGTTTGCCTTGGAAGCGCTACCTCCACGTTTACTAACATATGAAATGGAGGCAATGTATCTTAAATTGTAATCAGAAGCATGTTCTTTAAATATCAAGTTAGTATAATCAAACATAATGCTTAGATTTGTTTTGCTTAGTTCCAATATTTTTCTCGTCAGACATTTAAGCAGTTATGAGATGGCTTAAGCCTAAGAACAATATGTTTATGTCCATAATGTGTGACTTTAAAAAATAATTGTATAAAGTTCTGTAGTTACTTGGTTTATTTTCAGGATAAATTCGATGCACATATTGATTAATTTCATGGGTAAACATCAGGTTATTCTATGAAAGCGGCGGGTGTTGCATAAACTGGGAAAATATTTAGATTTCTAATCAGCTATGCATATTTTTCGAAATATTGTACCAGTGGAATAAAATCATAAATAATTCATATATTATTTTCACCCAATTTGGGGAACATATCTTTTTATTGCGAAATTAATTATTCTTCTAGTTAAATGAGATGATGTATTTTCATCTTAGATTTGAGAATTTTCGAAATGTATAACAGTAAGTAAAGGGAGTAAAAAAAATGTAATTGTGGAATGCAAAGTTATGATATAGCTTATAAAAATATTTTCATGCATTGTGTAAAAAGTTTACCTTGTTTCTTTGAAACTAAAAAAATATAAATAATTAATAATTTCTAGATTGAAAAAGTTAATAATATCGTGCTTTTTCATGTGATATTGTAATATAATATTTAATAAAAAGTAATCACAAAATTTTCAGTTGTAAATTAAAAAAAATATACACCCAAAATAGTTTTAAATGATAACTTTATAATATTTACTGTTTGAAGTTCACTTAGAGGACATCTGGTACATATGATGTTGTAGATTGTTGACTTTATAAAACTTGCCTAGCTAATAGTGTTTCATCTGCAAAAATATCAAATAACTGTTTTTTTTCAGAAGATATTATTAAGAGTTAAAATTAATTAACTATATATCAAACTTTGATCACTTAAGGATGCACGGCACAAATAATCCAATTGATATTATTTAACAAATTTTCATTGGGTTTGGTGAAAGGTGGTCACAGCAATATGGCAAGCTTATCTTAATCCCCTTCCAACCATGTATGTTCACTGCGAACAGAGTGACACGTTGGATTGTTATGCTGTTATTCGCCACAATGATGATTAAAAACGATCCTTGTGTAGAGGCTGAAATCATCAGAAAGCGTACATGTTTATTTTGATTAATCGTGTCTTCCCCAAAAATGAATGCAAACAAAGAATACAGAGAAGATATTCCACATACCATAGTTTTCTCCCCTCCAGCTTGATTACCTTCTGCAATATTTGCTGTCAGGCATTTCAAGTCATATATAGTAACAACACGTTCGGTAAAGCACGAAATGTGATTCCTCACAGGAAATCACAAACCAGGTGAAACTGATGTATTAGGATATTCTGTTTTCGCTGATGATGTATAGTAGTTAGCCTAAGTGTATTAGCCTAACTTCTGTTGCAGAGGCTCATACTCAGTAATACTCGCTAATCGGTTACTGAGAATATAATTCTTGTAGCTCTTTACTTCATTTAGACTAATGGTTCCCAAATTTTTTTCTCGTGGATCACTTTCAAAGTTTTACTATTTTTGGTAGACAACTTGCTGCTACATTTCTACTGTATTCCCAAAACTCCTAAAAATATCGCCCTAAATTGGGAGTGTTAAGAAAAAAATGTAGCACATTTTCTTGTGTCCTATTTATTACAATAATAAGTGTGATTATTCAAAATTATAAATATTTATTATTATAAACACTCAACAGTTGACAAAAAATCAACAATGAAGTGTAAATCAACAATAAAAAATAACCCTACTTTTAATGAGAAGGATGTGCTTGATGAATCGACAGAGCAAATTATCTATATTTGGCTTCAGTTTTGTAAGAAGTAATCTCAAATCTCCCCGTTCTGTGATGTTCAATCTGCTCCTTTTTTGTTAATAGGTTGGTAACGGCACTAAAACTTCTTTCGACAAGATATGACGAGGGAAACGCTATAAAAAATTTTATCTCATTTACCCACAGACCAGGATATTTTTCAGGGATTTCCGATTGCAACCAAAATGTTTAATAGTCTTTTTTAAATTTCACCTTCAGATCTTCGTTGGTGCTGAGATCAAGTAGCTCCTCTTGTAATACCACGTACGCTTCTTCCGTTTCATCAAATGGGGTTATGATCCATGGTGGTATTTTCATATTCAGAACATCTTCAAATCTATATTTGAAGTCAACATGCTGGGTCAAATGTATTCCTGGTTTTTTGTTCTTTTATAGAAGTTTTGAATAATCTCTAGTATTTTTATAATACATAACTAAAAACTAGGATCAAATAGTAAAATGAATATAATATGATTGATAAATAACAATATACAATGAAAAAATGTATAACAAATAGGCAGATACTTACTTTTTCTGGCACTGCAAACACTGACATCGATTCACTCACAGTCATGCTTTTAAGTTCAAAATCCCAGAAACAAATGAGTAACGCCTTGTTCTTGGCATTCTATTTATACTAATGTATATTAGAAGCACAGCGCAAGTCGCATTTCATCCCTTTGCAGGTCTAAACAAGTATTCCGAATGAGCGGACGCAAGGACGGCACTTTAAAAGTCTCGACATGTGGTGTACACTTGTACTATTATCTATTGTTCTATTCAGTTCTGTGTTTGAACTGAGTCTCGAATATTTTTGAGTACTTACCTAGTGAATGATTCTATCTGCCTGCATTGATAAGTAAATCCAATCCACAATTTTTGCTCTTTATTATGAAAACCAGAAAATGTTTCGTAAACGCCCACTTACAACTTGTGAACCCCTGCTTCACGTCTACGTGGGGCCCCGTGTTGTCTCCTACGGACCCCTTTATGGGAATCTAGAATCTAGAATTTAGACTATCAATTGTCAACGATTAAATGTCTGTTTGACCGAATGCATCTTCTTAGAAGTTTGTTCACTTTTGCCCAGTTATGTCTTGCATATTAAATACCGCTGATTTTATATAGTGCTAATTTGCATTTCACAGTATACTTTAACAAAGATGTGGAGTGAAGTTTAAAACGTAGCTATTGCAAAAATATTTTTATCTTGGACGAGGAAAATTCGGAGTAAGTTTGTCATAGTAACGGTCATTTTTTGCGCACGCAATCTTCTTAGACCGGAACTTTCAGTCATGTTGAAGAAAAAAACTCTTTTCATTCCTACATATCATGAATGATTTTCTTCGATATATTTCATATGTCTTCCATTACAATGTACTAGCCTCCGCCATTTTTGATTAATTTTTAATTTGAAATCAAATATAAGTGGTCGTATAAATGCTGGAAAAGAGTTTCAAAAGATATTTTTATTGAATTTTTTCAGTTTTATTTTTATATTCTTTGAGAACAACAAAAGGAAAACTAATTTAAATTTTTAAGAAATAAAATGATTTAAAAATATAACTTTAATTTGATAGCCACGCAAAATCATTATTATAGGTTCTAAGTAGAAAAGAAGGAGGAATCATTTCTCTCTTATCCTTTATATATATATATATATATATATATATATATATATATATATATATATATATATATATATATATATATATATATATATATATATATATGTATACACATTGTAGTAATGATTATACTATAATATATAATTCATGTAGATCATAAAACATCTGATAAGGATGAAAAAAGATTTTCTAAAAATAGTATTAAAAAGGAAATAATTTTATAATATGGAATAGAAGAGAAATTTGATTTGAATAGTAAGACAGAAGCATTTTATTGATAAAATGCAAACGAAGCCTAGAATGTTCATAACAAATTTCCTTTTCTCGGAATTATACTAGAATATCCACCCACACAGGTCGTAGGAGGAGAAAAAAATAAAAATTAAAATATATGATTTATTTTATGTTAAATAAGGTAGGAAAATAAATTTATAATTAAATATCAAAATTATGGGCATTAATTTAAATAAATGAGTATAATTATTATCCATGGATTAAGATAAGTACGTGGTATATTTTATAGAATTACGATATTTATAGGGGGTGAGTAGTTTTTTGATTCAATGTACACAAACTTCTTCCAATTTTTTACATTTACCAAAACTTAGATTTGAAATACAGACTTTTACAAATTTACTTGTTTATGTGTGGAAGAAGATATAAAATGCCGACGAGAAAAATTCTCCAGTATTAAATAAATGCAACTTTAATATGATATTAAATTGGTGTTGTTATAACAATCTTCCATTTTTCAATATGAATACATAAATTATGAGTTATAAAGCAGAATAATTAATTAGTCTAACAAAAAGGGGACCGAATATGCATCACACAGAATGAGGAATATATTTCTGAAAATTTCATCGGTAGAAAACGTAGAGTGGTCAGTGACGTCACAGAGTGGCCAATGACGTCAAAAAATGATGTGAACTCTCCTCCAATTGACATCATTTTATGCTTGGCTAATTATGGAAGAAGTACAAGTAAAACATTTATATGATTTGGCGAAATAAAAAAAATCATATAATAATTTAATCACACACACACACACACACACACACACACACACACACACACACACACACACACACACACACACACACACACACACACACACACACACACACACACACACACACACACACACACACACACACACACACACACACACACACACACACACACATTCACTTGATCAGACGAAAATTTGAATGTTTATATTACTCACATTTTTTAAATGGCAAAAATAGAATATTTTTTTAAGGAAAATTTATTGTACAAAATATTTTCCCTTCGAGTAATTTATCCAAGATTGTTATAATAAATTTTGAAATCCAGTATTTTAACAGCTTAGGAAAAATTCTAAATTTCTGTTATTTGCAAAATGTGAAAAGAGAATTTTGATACATGAGCATAGTTTTAGACTCTTATACCATGAAAAATAATGTCTGTTTTATTAATTATAAAATAAGACTTTTTTAATATTTTAAAAGAACGGACTTTTATTACTTCAGGGACATGAGTTTCACATAATTCAAAATTTAATTTGGAAAATAAAGTTTTAGAAAATTTTAGAATATAAAATGAGAGAGATAAACTAATTCCCTTTTTGACAAATCTTGTATACATAGAAAAATAATTTTTTCGGAAGAAAAATTCTAACCTTCATAGTTTTATAAGAATTAAGGTAAATTTATTTTAATGCTTAGTCTTAATATTTTCTCATTATTCTCACACCGAAACCTGCTAAGATTTGAATACTAAGGTCACATTCAAAGCGATGAGGGAGAAAATTATCGTGGATCATGGCTCGATGAAAGGGAAATTTCGAAGTAATTCCAGGGGGTGATTCAGCGTCGGGGATCAGGGGTACTGACATATAAAAATAGCCAGCTAGTATGTTTCTAAAAGTCAAAATCTTCAGGATAATTTAAAAGTAATTAAGACTCTCGATTTATTTATTCTATATTTACATTTTATTCCAAAAATTTACATTATCTAATCTTCTGAAGAAAAATGCGCTCAATTTTCATGATATTAAAATTTAATTCATGGTTTTTTGATCAGGTTTTATTTTAAGAAAATGCCTACTTATTTATATATTTCAATTAAATTTTAGCATAACTTTTTTTTATATAAACGATTAAAATACATAAAATATGACAATAATATTTTCTAAGCAATAAAAATATTTTCAAATTATGTATACAAATACTCATAAGAAATTTATTTTGTATGTAATAATTTTTTTTAATATTTTTATATTGATTAAACACTGAGTAAGAAATAAAAAATTATTGCAGCTGAAAGTAATATATATATATATATATTCGAATTTACAAACTTTACAAATAAGTAGAAGTTGCGGTAAAATATATGCTAATGATTGATAAATAAAATCGACAATGGCTGTGCAGTGTGATAAAACTTATGGCAGGTTTTTTAAACACAAATTACATCTGAACGTTATTGGCGGTGGAAAAGTTGTTCTGAAGTCTAGCATAAGAAGAAACGCTTATCAGTTGGTTTCTGATTTTGATTGGGGTCGTCGAATACTCCTTGGGATTTCGTATGGTATCATATTCCTCATGCTGATTGAGTTTTTATGATTATCTGCAAAATATGGAATTGATGGTTTCTGGTTGGTGATACGAAACAATATCTCGGATCACATCGGCCCGCAATCATTGAGATCCGGAAAGAAAGATATATTGCCCAGCTAGCTGAAATGGATCTTTTCTCCATATCATGTACCTTGAATTAAGAAACGAGATCGTTTCCAAAACTGCAAACATTTGCTTGAACGGCTCGACGATATTTTCAATTGGCATGAGTTATCATTTGGATGACCATGGTTTCGAAATTTCTTGATTATATACCACAGACTAAATGGTCTTCAGGTGTGTGGTTAATGAAGAATTTGAAGCAAACATGAACTGATGCCATGCTTTAAAACGAATCTCTGTTCTACATACAGCATCATGGTTGTCGCATTCGTGTTTGAAGCTATCACTGGTAAAAACATATTGCCAGGGTGAATTTGATATCATGCTAGTGGTCCCTCACTTTCAATGATTGCTTTTGGTGCATTTTGTGTGTTCTGGTCACCTTTTGTTCGTTTTAAACTGTGGCATTTATAACTCTGTTTCATTAAAGCCAATGGTTCTATCCTTTAATTAAGGTCTATGCAATGGTACTTTTCCGTAAAATAATGTTTGACTATTTGTTTTAGATATTATACTGATCTTCTTTGGTACAGAATGTCTTCAATTGTTGTCCGGGCTAGTATGTTTTCCAGATCTCTCATCATTAAAAACTTCTATAAATGGTTACAGAGCGCTGGTTCGTTCCTATACTCAAGTTATCAGATAGAAAAAAATTACGATGGCATGTTGAATCTGTAGAAGCAGCCTCACAAACTTTATGCCATCTGGTCTCTTTTTGAGTCAATGACCAAAAGTATAAAAGTTGTTATATAAAATATGATTTGATATTTATTTCTAATGACTATTGTTTTCAAATTACTTAAAAATTAAAATACTTTTTATTTCCATTATATGTGTCCAATGAATGCCATTTTGTTACCTGAATTTCCTCGTGGTACCGTGAATTTTTAATGCTCAATAATATAACAAAAAAAAAACGTAGTTATTTTTTTATATTAAATAACCAAAAAGTAAAAACATAGAAAAAATTAGGAAATTTTTTTTAATAGTTTCACACAAATTTTTTTAAGTAAATGTTACTTTTAATAAAATTTTGTATTTGTATTATATTGGTAGCTATGTATAATGATTATTTATTTTTCAGTACATCCTAAAACAGACACTGCAATAGTTATTTCAAATTATATACTAAAAACATAGATATAATCAATGAAAATTACTTTGATGACTAATTAATATGCAGAACAATTAGTCTATAAATAGAATTTTTTTTTTTTAATTTTCTTAAATTATTAGAGAATTACGTTAATGGCTCAAGATATTTGATTACTTAATCACCTAACATTGGATTCAAAACATTCTTAAATAGCTTTTTACTAAAACAAATATTTTCAGAAGCAGGATTCGTTTCCAATAAATCGTTTCCAAATTTTATGATTAAAGTAAATTTGATACTTAGTATTAAAAATTATTATTAATATTAGTATTATCAGTATTAAAATCCTTATAAATGATCATTTATGATATTTAACTAATTTATAACCTGTTATATATGAGTTCCTATTTACATTCACTCATTAGGTAATTTTTATTTGTATTTCCTAAATTTTTAATTTGGTTAAAATTTTAAGAGTTCAGAATGTTTTATTTACTTTGTTTATAAGTATATTAATTTTATTGAATTGAAAATTTTAAGGTATATTCTTTGTGTTTCCGTTTTGTATTGCATTTGTATTTTTTGTTTGGCTGTTATACATTCTGTACAAGGGAGTTGGTTAATAAATAACAAAATATTTTTAAAAATAAAAATAATATTTGAAATTGAGTCTTCATTCTTTTATTTTTTTGTACAATATCATACTTGGAATAACTTTTTTATAAAATAGCGGTTTTATTTCCCATTACCAGCCTTAGACCTACAAGTTTATTGTTTATACACTAAAGCAGCACACAAGTCCAAAGACACATCAATACCTAAGAAAAATAACGGTTACTTCCGAATATCCAGATAATAGAACTGCTTGACAAATGAAGCAGATAGATTCCTCGATTCATTCAAAGAACTTGGATACCTACTATTCAGATAATTGAATTGTCTGGAAACTGGTTACAGGATATCGGTTTTCGAAACGGGGAAATACCCAACAACAATTTTTATCCTTTCTTCAATATAATAAGAACCTAAGTACTTGCAATCAATATTTAATATACCGCAAGATTTATGTGAAAATACGATACATTTGTGATCCACTGATACAAATCTAATTTTTGTAACTCCGAACGAGATGTAAATACATTTCTCAATATCTGATTTTATAAACCCCAAGAAATCAAATCAAATTCATTGAACAATGTTTTATTGCGATTTTTAAGAATGTTATATGATTGTATACATTAAATTCTTAAGTTATAGTTGTTTTGAGGAGTTCTGTAATATTAGACTGTTTGGACCATATGTATTTTTTACTTTTTTTTTAAAAAAAGATCGTATTTGAGTTGTCATACAGAGTATGGTTGTAATTCACATATATTTATATTTAATATTCAGCACTGGAGATGTATTTAGTAAATTTATACAATTTGAAAGATATTTGGCCTATTTCGCATGTATACTTTTTTCCATAAATATTTTACGTATTCTCTTAACTATTACTTTCACTAAAACTTTTATTTATTGTTATACTTCGAATTTTTATTGATGTATTTTAGCATTTTTCAAATTCAATAAATTTATTAATGTGCATTTTTGAAGCCTTTCTAAAAAGAAATTTAGTATTTTCATTCAAGAAACACTTGGTGCTTTTAATGAACCTAGAAATGATTCTGATATACACAGTAAGTATGACAAAAATATTTGCGAACTGTCTTATAAGTTCATATTTTGAAAGATATTCGTAGATTTAATTATTTTAACGCATATATACATAAAGGTTGCACTGTTGGTTAGAGACATATAATTTCTATTGAAAAAATATTTTTAATGAAGGGAAATTTCATGTTATGTCATTTTTAGATTTCATAATTTGATTTTATGAGATTCCCTTGATCTTTATAATTATATTTAGAAAAACATTTCTGTTTAAATAACAAATCTAACAAAAAGAGTTTCATTTCCCTATAATAAAAAATAAGCTGATAATTTCAAACTTTGCAATTTTTATGTCCTTTTTAAGGAGTTAATTACAAAATTAATAATTAAAATTCTCGAAAAAATCATTAGAAAACAAATTTTTGAAAAAAAAAAAAAAAAAAAAAAAAAACTTTTACCCATCCATAAGTGATGTATATCTATTGCTACGCAACGTCATCCATGTTATTGTGAAATCTCTAGTAACGCTATCTAAAAGTCAAACAGAAAAATTAATTTAATATTAAAATTATTGATGAAATAAATGAAAATTGTGAATTATAATATTCCACTACATATTTTTGATTATTTATGTGAATATGATACTCTGTGAAATGAATCTGAATACTCTAAAATCACCGAATTGATGCACTTTCGTTTAAAAAGAAAATGGGCCTTGTAGTAAAAGACTAAACATAGTACAAATGTGTGGCTGTAATCTATTATAGCAATTTTTATTGCAGCATGGTATGATAGTAAAACATTCCTTTAGCAGGTAATGTTTGTCATAAAAGTTCTCGCGATAAATAGCACAGTTTGCTATTTTCGAGTGTACTTTATATGAATAGGCTAAAGATTATTCCAAAGCATATCTTCAATGGTCTCCTGCTCGCGATAAATAGCACAGTTTGCTATTTTCGAGTGTACTGCTATATGAATAGGCTAAAGCATATTCCAAAGAATATCTTCAATGGTCTCCCTGAACGAGAACAAATAAGAATACTTTCTGTTCCTCTGAGTCTCGTTTAATCATTCAGATGTGAAATACTTGGAAAATTATTGACCTACACTTGTATAACCTCTGCTCTCCGCTTGCGTTCTGCCGTAGATGATAGTCATACTGCAACCTTTGTTTTGAGTATAGTTTTTCGTTATCACACTGTGTAACTAACCATATCATCTATGGCAATCATGTCAAAGCTGTAGCCCGCGGGCTGTTTCAATAAGGTCCGCGATCACAATGTGTCACAAAAAGGAGAATCATGTTTTTTAGAGCATTTAGACTTTAACTGAATCATCAACGGAAATTTTAAAACGTGCACATTATATTTATAAGAAATTTCAAGGGCAGCCAGCGCGTGCCTTGACAAGCAAGAGAAATAGATTGTAACGCCATCTTTTAACAATAAGCGGAAATACCTTATTATTTTTGTTCAGAACAATGGAATCTTAAACGCACTTCGAGCCTAGAAAAGAACTTTTCCGATTGATATAACAGGAATGCGTCGGCGCGACGTGAGTTGAATCGAGTAATCAAAGCGATACTGTCAGAGATATTTTCATTGCACTGCAGAGTAGTGATTGTGAAGGCATTTCGCATTTGTTGGCGTCGTGTGACATCCATAATTGTGATTTTAGCATAATGTTACAAAAATGTAAAGTTGATAGTGAGATTTTCAGTGTAAACAGGAAATTACATATTTTTTCATAGAAGGGAAAGGTAAACCACTGTATTTGATTTGCAATCAAACAGTCGCTGTTTGTAAGGAGTTTAACTTGAAGAAATACTATGATATGAATCATACATGAAAATTCGATCATTACACTGAAAAAAATAAGAATGTCTTTTTTAAAAATCTAAACTTCAAGGTCAACAATCAATGTTACTGAAAGCGAAGATTCCTTGAAATCAAGTTTTAGTATTGCATTAGAAATGGCGGAGAGATCAAAATCTTTCACTGATGGTGATTTTATTAAAGACTGTATGTTGAAAGTTGCCGATTTTTCATTTCCATTTCAAAACAATTAAAAATATTTCTCTGTCAAGAAACACTGTTGCTTCAAGAATAAATGATTTACCACAAAATTTGGTTCTTCACTGAAAGAAAAAGTTAAGGCATTTACAAACTTTTTACAGGCTGTTGACAAGGGCACTGATACTCTTGATACAACTCAACTTGCTGTTTTTATATGAAGTATTAACAGAAACTTTGAAATAACTGAAGAACTATAAAAGTGTGTTCCATTGACAGGTACTACAACAGTAAATGATATTTATTCTGCAATTGAGCGTTTGATAGCAGAATATGAACACAACTGGAATATACTTAACAGCACAACTACGAATTGCGCTTCTGCCATGACTGGCCAACATTCGGGCATTGTAACTACATTAAATCAGAAAACATAAAGGAATTTTGTGGGATTTCATTGTATAATTCATCACAGACACACACACACACAAGAATTCTTAGTATCCCAACATTTAAAAATAGACTATGTCATGCAACCTATAATTAAAATAGTTAATTTTATAAGGAGTAGAGGACTAAATCATCGGCAATCCAGGCAGCTTTTACAAGATTTGCACGATAAGTTTACCGATGTCCCTTATTTCACCGAAGTTCGATGGCTCAATCAAGGAGTAGTTTTAAAAAGATTTTTTGCATTACGTGACTCTATTTAAGTTTTCATAATAGAAAAAAGCAACCCAATTGATTATGACAATTCTTGAACATAATTTCTGAATTAGAGGGATATTTAGCTTAAGCAAAAGCAACATATCAGAAACTCGGCGCAAAAATATTGTAAGATGATGTACAATATTACTGATGAATTTTGAAAAAAGGATTAGGATCTAACCCAGACTCAGCACTCCTCAGTGAACGTGTTGGTGATAATATAGATACACTAGCATGTAAATGTATGGACTCTCTCTTACCGATTGTATTCCTGCCTTACCGGAGTGGTGAGGCTTGCAAGCACGAGTGACTCAGAGGTCATGCCGGTAGTAGCTCGTTACTGGTAAGGGTCTCCCAAACTTGACAGTTCGAAGGATAGGTGCCTGACGAAAAAGAACACCAATCCAAGCCGAGACAGACTTCTGCCATAATTGTGCTCAAACCTTTGAATCAACAGAAGCTACCTCTCACCTCTTCCTTGTGACAGAACCTCTTATACAGTTATTTCCAGATTGGCAACCGGCCGCACAAGGGGTTTCTCGTATCTCAAAGGCAAGAAAATGTTTGAGATCTGCTCTAAATGTAAAACTGACCAAGCTTCACTTCATCACATCCTGGACTGTCTAGGACTCTTTAGCGAGGACACTTACTCATCCCCTTTTCTGATCCTCGAATTCTTCAGGGTCAATGATCTGATGGATCTTGTCTGACGAAGTCAGACATTTGAAGGATAAGTCACAGCAACAATATGGAATCCCTAAGGGAGATACAGTAATTATACGTTTCATTATAAATGTGAAAAAATTCCTTGTTTTGACTTTAGGTCTAATTTTTGTAGCTTTTAGCATAACGTATATGACATCGAGAGTATAGATGTACATTGTATATAAAAGGATAACGTTTATGTTTCTCCTAAAGATAGTTTTTTTTGTTCAAGGATTTAATTTATCATATTATTCACTTTTGTAACCAACCCCTTGAAGAATACCGAAAAAATAGCAGATTTTGAAAATAAATATCTTGCTTATTTTTTGTCTCACAGACGGGAAATGTTTTTTTTAGATTTGTTCAAAAAAGAGCAAAAGTTTTATAAATATAACCATGCGCATCCAGAAAACATATAAAAACTTAAATTTTACAATTTTTGAAAACATTGAATTTTTAAATTTAAAAGCGGCATGACTGGAAACTTTTTTGGAATAGAAATTATATACCTCCGATCAATAATTTGAGGCATAATGGTCCACAAAGGGCTTTGGTGTACACCTTGCATGCATACACAACGATCAAAAACTTAGTGATCCAAGATTAATATTTTACTGAGCCATCTTTTGCATGGATAACACCTCTTATTCATTTGGGCATCTGGTCTATAAATTTCTGAAGTACATTTATCTTATGTGAATGACAGGCATTAAGTGTGAAGTTTTTTAGATCCTGGTAATTTAATGGAAGAGGAATGTACTGTATGAATTGTCTATTCACTATATCATACATATTTTCCTTGGAGTTAATGGTGTCCAGGTAATGTGCTAAAAGTCTTGATATTGTGGAATGAGCCAATTTTGAACATCTCTGTCATGTTATACAATTCCATCATCATATATGAAATATTCGTCACCATCAAAATAAAAATGCAACATTACAGGGTGCATTTGGTTGTGCCCTAGTATATCTATGTATCTCATGATTGTTTGTTAATTCTCGAGGAACACCAAGATACCTCTTCCATGTTAATGGAATATGCTTCATACCAGATTTTCACATCAAACCTTGTACAATGTGAGTTTTTTTTGCACCAGCATATTTTCCTGTACCTATCCTTGAGTCAGTGGAAGCCACCGGGTGGGAGTCCTCTTAATTTAGAATCAAGGATTGCTTCTAAATGGTATCATTTCACTTGGAAGACATTGAGACCACTGAATAAAGCTGAAATCTCTCCGGAAGACCCTTGGTAAACAATGTTATGTCATTTGAAGCTGAGTAGAGTCGTTTGCTCTGAAGTGAAATTCGTCGGTGACAGGCGCAATAATTTTCTTAGAAAATTGCGTTCGAAACATCTGCTAAACAAGAACTTAGAATTCTGATTCCAAATTTTGAAAATATTGGTATGGCTGCTTTTAAAAATTCATTGAGATTTTCTGTTTTTGAAATCTATGCCCTTGTTAAATGTTCACGAACAATAAGTGCTTTTTCAAATGAGGAAATATCAGTTGTTCTTCCCTTTTTACTTCATTTGTGGTGAAATGCATTCTTACACTTTATTTAAGTTACTTACACTTTATTTAAGTTATTTAAGTTATGACGTTTATCCCAAATCAAAAATAGAGTTTACGTACTTAATCCCTCGTAAGAGAGTATTTAAGGGAAAATCTTAAAGTTTCGACTTCCTTGACCCGTTTGTTGTGTTTATGTATATTTAATGCGTTAAAAATATAAATGTTTTTTATAGCGTGAGTAGTAAAATACCTTTATGACTTTTAATATGTGTATATGTGAACATAAATCAATTGTATCTTTAAATTCCCATAATAAATAATGAAATACAAGCCATGTATTATAAATGCTATTATGTAATATTATAATTACATATTATGTATGCTCTTTAGTATTCAGTCATTATATGTACTAATTTAAAGTTTCTTCTGATTAATATTTCTGCTAGTTTTCTTAAATTTTATTGAATTGTGATAAGAAAGTCAATGTATTCTTGTCAGTTTATATTTCTTTTTATGACATAAATGTGAATATTTTTATTACTAAATTCTTAATTTTTAGTTTAATTTCATAATAAGTAAAACATTTACTTAATACGCTTTTCATTAAATACGAAATGCAGGAAAAACACACACACTACTTGAAATATTTATTTATACTTGAAAGTAGTTCAAAATGAAATGCAAGACATGTGTTTATTTGAAAGAAAATTACAATTAAAATACGAGGGTCACTCTGAAATTTTTGAGATACATAACTAGGTTTATAAAGTTATACTTACAAAATTTTAGATATGTTCAAAATTGTCTCCTCCAGCATTAATGCACTTTTGTAGACGAACTTTCCACAGATTATATGCCTTAAGCCATTCATTTCCTGGAATAGATGAAAAATGCATTTATAGACACATCAATCTATCTTTCCGAATGAAGACGACGTCCACGTAAGTTCTTGTTTAGATTAAAGAATAACCAAAAGTCGAACATAGCTAGATCAGGTGAATACGGCGGATGTTCGATCACTTTAATTTGTTTTTGTTTAAGAAACTCAACTGTTAACCCGGCTCTATGTGAAGATGCATTGTCATTGTGAAGTATTAGTCCCCTAATATTCAGTTCTTGTAGAATTTCTGGAAGACATTTTGTGGTATACCAGTTTGCTGTTACTGTCTTCTGTCCTTCCAACTCGATGGCTTTGACCAATCAACGTACTTCTGAAGAAAACAGCATACATCACTTTTTTCAGTGCGCGTTGTTTTTTCACCATTGTGGATGTGGGATCATCTTCAAAGACCCATACTTCATTTTCTTGACGTGTTGGAACGTCAAAAAACGGTAGGTACGTTTCATCACCTGTTAAAAGTTTAGAAATGATACGGTGGCCACCATCATTTAGCAATTTAAGAGTTTCTTTATTGATTCTGACACGCTCCTCTTTTTGCTACTCAGTTAGATTATGGGGTACCCAACGGCAAACTACTTTTTTGATATGCAATACTTCATGAATGATTTTGTGTATGGCTGCAGATCCAATGTTAAGTTCCTTCTGTATCATTTGATAGGTACAGCGATTATCATCGATTAACATTTTTCGTATGGCAGACAAATTATCCGGGATTACTGCCAACGGTGGCCTTCCTGTGTGTTCTTCATCCTGAAGAAAATTGCGACCTCTTCAAAATTCTCTAGACCATCTGAATACTGTATCACGAGCTGGAGATTCATCACCAAATGCTAATCGCAACCGTTGAATGCACTTTTCTTGATTTAATCCTGTTTTAAAATCATAGAAAATCATAGCGCGAAAATGTTCTCGCGTCAACTCCATTTTCTCTTCTGTTTAAAATTTATTCTACGCTAAACAAGTTGAAGTAAGTCAGTAAAAAATCGTCTATTGTGTTAAAATACTTTGTATTTTAAAATTAAACCGTTGTTTTTATTTTGTAAATTCCCGTCTGCGCGTATCTCAAAAATTTTAGAGTAACCCTCGCATAAAGATATTTTGTATGTTTACGATGTGGAGCATTTCATTTAATAAAAATGTTTGAATGAAATGCTTAAACTCAAATTTTTATTTGCTTATTTACGAAAACCAAAGGTAAGGAAATGATATTTTTGTTTATTAAAATTAGAAATTTTGTACGTGTGGGAAATGTTTCCAAGCAACACTAGAATGTTATGTGAACATTTTTAAGCGTTATTATTAGATTGATAATGGTTGTTTGCCGAAGAAAATGTTTAAGAGATGTAAGAGAAAAAATTAACTGTCGTTTTATATAAAATGACATTTTTGTTATTATTAAACAAGAACATTTTTAGGACATTTTTTTCAATGTTAAATCTTAAAAAGTTAAAAAAATTTTTTAATTTTTTGATATTGAAAAAATGTGTTTGTTTAATACCTATATCTGGGAATATTTACTCCATTTGATGAAAGTATTGATTGTTAAAATGACTTATTAAAAACATGAAAGGATAAAAAAATGCATTTATTTTAGATTTTTGAATTCTTGTTGAGCATTTAAAATACTTTGTTTAATCTTTTATGCTATGAATTTCTTTACAAAAAGAATTATTTTTTAGATATACAGAAACATTTTTATTTAATACACAGAGCTATATGTACTTCATATAATTTTTCGATGCTTTTCATAATGCTTTATAACGTAGGAAAAAATAATATTCAAATTATTAAATATTTTAATAAAATAAATATCCGATAAAAGAAGTTAAATTACAATTTATTATATGACGTCGCGCCAATTAAGTTTTTTAATAAATCAGCTGTATATTTCAAATAGACCGAAAATCAGCAAATTATCATATAATATCCAATAGTGAAATTTCTTTAAGACAAATTTCTGTAAAAAAGAGAATAAATTTAAAAGTACTTTCACATCAATTTTAAAATGTAGATCAAATTAAGAAATAGTTGAACTGGGTAATTAGAAGAGAAATAATTTCGATGGAATAAATTTTCAGCTCAATTACTTTCCTCATTAGTGATGGAAATAGTGATAGAACTACGAAATACCAAAAATGCGATCTCAGCCCTTGTATAACTGGACAATTTTAATCACAAATGAGTGTGAAATTTCATTTTAATGGTAAAGAAAGGAAAATTCTTGCATGCTATGCTAATTTTCGTATTTTTAAATGCAAATGAAAAAATGCAGAAACGGAAAAAAATAAGTTAAGCTGAAACCATTACATGGAAACCACAGACTTTTGAATCGTATATTTTCTTTAACATAAACGCGCAGAGAAATGTAAAATAAACGCGACATTTCAAAATTCACAAACAAAAAAATATTTGCTATATTTTGCTTTCGATTTCTGCTTCCAACACAGTTTTATTTTTTTCTTCTCTGTACATTAGTCTGCACATTATAAATAAACAGAGATTCCAAAAACATAAATTGAATACTTGGATTCACTTTGAAAAGAATGGCGTTGTTCGTGCAGCAACTAAACAGCCCAACACCATAAAAAGTATTTAATAAAAATAAGCTCTAAATGTTTAAAATGGAAAATGAGTACAAATAATTCATCAGCTTTTGAATAAATGAATTTCCCAAAATATTACATCAAAATAAAGTATAATATATTGTATGAAATAGTACATTTGTATATTTCCGAGTTTCTCATACATCATCTCATCGAAAATTTTCTATGAGCTCTTCCTGTGTTTTTGCAATGAAAATTTATGCGGTATTTAAGTTTGTAGTGACCTCTATGTTTCCTCTTCATCTTATTTTTAATTTTATGCTCTAATTAGTTTTCTTAGTATGGCATCAGCAGTTTTTGTTTACTAAAAAAATAATTATTGTGTTTTTACATAGAAAGAACAGATCGTTATCAAGAAAATAATAAATTTTTCCTTTTGCCGGCTAACTTGTCTAGTGGTCAGCGTGCCTGACTACGGATAGGGAGGTCCTGGGTTCTAATCCCGGTTTAGGCGTGGATGTACTTTCTTTCTCTCTATCCTGTCTTTGCCCTTTCCTTGTGTGTGTGAATGAAGTATGAATGAAGCCTACCCTATAAACGGGTCCCTATGGCATGTGTGAGGGTGCGATGGTGACCCACCCCCTGTGGTGCACCCGGGGCAACGCCTCGGTGGCTAAGAGATCACTGTGTCTGGCCGGTTCCTTGGTATCAGGGAACAATAGATTAATAGACTTTGTTGCAGTTGTAACTGCCTACAATCTGCCATTGGGAAAAAAAGTTTTTTATTTTTTAAGTCTATTTCTTTCAATCTAAATTCTGTTCAGTTAGATTTAAAAGCTTGTCGTGGAGTAAAAATTTGTATAAACGAAATTCATTTCATTGGTGACTACCGGACGCGATATTCAAAAATTGGGTTAATCTATAGTTTGGGTACCTCTTTCTCGCGAAATGGACGATATACGTGCGAAGCGTGGTAACCCTGACTATTTCATCCTAAATTCACTATATGTGGCAAACCTGTCTTTTTGTTATACAATTATATGTGTATTTTTTGTTATACAATTCGTAAAAAAACCATTGTTTTTGTTTTCGTTGCCATACCAACGATGAAATTCGTTAAAAACACGGATTTCGGTTTCGTCGCCATATAAACGCCGTTTTTGCATAGTGTCTCTCGCAGCATTCAACTCCGTGAGACAACACACAAAAACGCGCCATTTGGCGACTTTTGAAAATGCGCCAAGCAGGGGACCCAAAGCACATTTTCACCAAAAATTGAAAATGGAAAACAAAAGCGACGTTTCATCATGAATCTTTAAAGTCCCTTCGTTTTGGAAACAGAACCCAAAGATATGGCTCCTCTAATTGGAAGCTCAATTTCGGAGTGCTGAAATTACGACAGATCATACAAAGTACGATTATGTCGTGAGCTCCATTGATGCTGAAAATATTATCTCAAGTGTCGGACATTCTGATCAATCCCCCTAATGAGGATAAATAAGTGGCAATTAAAGACAGACTAATTTCCATCTTCGACAAAACCTAAATGCAAACGATTAAAAAATTATTAACCGAAGTAAAGTTGGGCAATAGAAAACCTTCACAGTTGTTATGTGAAATAAAGAATTTACCCTTAGATAAGTAAGTGAACCCTTTCTTAAAACTCTCTGGATTCAAAGATTGTCAACAGCACTTTCTAGAATTTTATTTATCAGTGGCGGTGATTTAATCAAATTGGCAACAATGGCCAACAAAATGGTGGAAACAAATTCCACATCATATCAGAATGCTGCCGTAAGTTGCTTTAGTAATGATAACGTTTTAGTTAAATTGCAAGAACAGATAGCAGAGTTATTTCTAAAAGTCAACGAATTGAATAAAAAACATTCTAGACGTCAAGAATTTAGACCGCGTTCTAGAAATAATTCTATTTATAGATGTAGTAGCAGGCATAAAAATATATGTTATTATCACTCAAGGTTAGGCAATGCAACCGTATTCGTTTCAAAACACCTTTTGAATTGCTTACATGTTTTCGTCGACAATAACACAGGCACTTCATCTTTGCAGACGTTTATCTTGGGCCTTATGCTGTCAAGAACCTGCAACCAAAGTACTTTGATATTGAAATTAATGGAACTCTTAAAAGAATTTCAACTGATAGACTGAAACCGTGTTTAACCATAAAAGATAATGATAAACAGACTCTTGAAACTCTCAGAGACATAAATTACCTAGATTTCCAGCACAAACCTCGGGAGAAAATTTCGTTCCCGGTTAATCGCAGCCATACCACACTCAGTGAAAGGACTGTCAAGTTTCCACCTCATTTAAAGGACTGTGTCTCATAATCGTTTTCACTGGGAAGGGAGTGTGAAGTGACCTCTATGTTTCCTCTTCATCTTATTTCTAATTTCTGTACATTTTAGTTTTCTTAATATAGCAACAGAAATTTTTGTTTACAAAAAAAAAAAAAAAAAAAAAAAGAAAAAAAAAAAGATTTATTGTGTTTTACATTGCAACAACAAACTGATATCAAGAAAAGGTGAAAATGTGCTTTGGGTCTCCTGCTTGGCGCATTTTCAAGAAGTCGCCAACAGGCGCGTTTTTGCGTGTTGTCTCACGGAGTTGAATGTTCCGAGAGACACTACGCAAAAACGGCGTTTCTATGGCGACGAACCAGAAATCCATGTTTTTAACGAATTTCATCGTTGGTATGGAAACGAAAACAAAAACAATGTTTTTTTTACGAATTGTTTAACAAAAAATACACATATAATTGTATAACAAAGAAGACAGGATTGTCACAAGGAGTTCATTTGGGATGAAATAGTTAGGGTTACCACGCTTTCCGTGTCTATCGCTCATTTGGCAAGAAAGAGGTACCCAAACCACAGATTATCCCAAAAAAATAATCAACGAGTTTAGTTGTTTTTCAAGTCTATTTTTTCGATCTAAATTCTGTTCATTTAGAGTTAAAAGTTTGTCTTGGATTAAAGATTTTTATTGAGAAAAACCACTTCAAATTCGATTCAAAGCCTGTCTCATATATGTTCACTTACTTGCACAGTGATTATACGATTCTTGATTTCAGACAGTATTTTCACTTACTGTGACTCGCAAACAATGTTTTTCATTAAAATATAATACTATTTACTTGTTTTATAATATAAAAGGCACATAGCATGGTATAATCTGTGATGTAACTCTAATGAAGGTATAAGTCTTAGAACTCTTACAAAATTAAAAAATCTCGAAAATCTTTGAAGAAGGTTAAATGATTGGAATTCGAACTTGACTGAAACATTCTCATGGTTTGCCATGATTTGAACAATTGTTCATACAGGAAAAATTATTTAAATCATGACAGATTACTTACAGCACATCAAAACAAACTCAGCTGAACAAAATAGTGGAATGAAGTAGAAAATGAGCGAAAGAGACTGATAGCTATTGAATTGGATTATAATATGTCAAAAGAAGCCAATCGTAACCAAAGCTATGGCTGCTAAACTTAATCAGTATTTATATTTTAAATCGACAACAATTACAGTTAAGAGTAATCATCTTAAATAGAAGGATTAATACAAAGCAGAAATGGGCTGCTGTGACCTGTCTGGTTAGGACATTGTTCTCATTATCGGAAGGCTGTGATTCCGAATCCTAGCTTAAACGAAGATCCGTCGTGTTCACTAAAGACACACATTTAATAGGTTGTTGTCGCAATGTCCTCCAAGTGAAATGATATCTCTAAGGGTGGCAGCATTGGGAAAATGACACACTAACCATCTAGACCACTATAACCGTTCAATTGATATATAGAAGACAGTTATATAGCTCAATGAATGACCTTTCAAACTTTACTCCACACTAGTGGCGGTGATAACTTAGTGGTTAGGGCACCGATCTTCCATTCGGAAGGGCTGAGTGCGATTTCCAATGACCCACCAAGTTCATGCGATATACATGCTCATTAAATCTGTGGAATTGAAAACCCTGTGGTCTATCGTTGAACAATTACCATGGGTGTAATGGTCTGGAGAAAATTTCTTCCTCCTCCAAATCAAAGTCAGAATTGAGGAAGTGGATTTTCAGGTGGTGCCATTTATCAGAGGAGTCTTAGAGCAAAGACGTACTTTCACCTTCGTGATGCTCTGGTTAAAACGAAAGGAGCACCCTTTTGACTTAATTTCGCATAGCCGTCTGCTAGCGATCTTGGCTTGTCCAAGTGTCATACGTAACAACAACATTTTCACACTAAGATTATTGCATGTTTGTAGGACATTAACGGCAGCATGATTGCCTGATTCCAATTCTGAAGCACTGCTGAGTTGTTGTATCGTGGTTTTCTTGTTGACCTATTCGTTACATTAAATAGTTGGATAACTGAAGAAAAATGTCGAGAAGTTTTAGACGATCTAGTTAATCTTATTATGAAGTTTTTTCTCCTACTGAGGAAGGAATTTTTCAAGCTAATAATGCTCCCATTCTTCCAGCAGATCTCATCTAAGCATGGTTTGATGAATACGAGGTGATGTAAAGAAACTTAAGTCTCACTGTCCCTAAAATGCAGCATAGAGAAACCACTACTATCTTTATAGTGTTCGATCCGAAATGAATATTCTCCTATGCCATCTCTCAGTGAACTTTTAACAACATTTATATAAAGAATGGTACAATATATCTTTAAACACTATTTAGTACTTATACAAATCAAATTCCTCGAAGACTCTAAACTGCATTACATGGAAAAGGTGGACCTTCATGATGTTAAAGAAGGTCATAAAGAAGGTCAAGGCTTGATTATAATTAGTATAAAGTAATATTAAGGATTATTATAATCACAAAATTGTAAGTTATTGGATCGTGATGCTATTCTGTCATCCCAAGAACGCGAAAAATGCTTAGAAAACAATACTTAATTAACTAAATATTACACATATGATACTTACTTTATTACATACGTAATATTTACATTTTCTTGTAATCCATATAAAGTGCATGAAGTAAAGTTAGTTATATGTCAATATAAATTTAATAGATGGTGAAGAAAAAATACTTATATTTATTATACATGTTCATACAGTCAAAAGAAATAATTAATAAACCTTTTTTGCATAAATTTTGTTCAACAATTTAAATAATTTTCCAGATTAAAAATAAAAATCTAAATTTTAAAAAATATTAAAAAATTTATCGACTTCAATCTTTTTCAATGTATATTCAGAACTGACTTTTCTTTCAATTTACAAGTTGATGAGCTAATTTACATTTTCCCATTAAATTTCCATATTGTTAATTATTTTACAATGCGCCATCTCATTTTTATAAGTAATTAACAAAAGTTTTTATTCTCATTTTCTAATTCAAACAGAAAACACTCCTCTTTCATAAAAGAATAAAATGCACTTTTATAGCATTCACTTTTGCAACATTATTGATGAGGTAAATAAATTTGGTGTTTTGGAATCAAGTCTCTATATTTCTTAATGTCGATGCATCCTTCTTGTTGGCTAGAGGATTAGATCTTCTTTACAAATGGCTTACAAATTTCATGCATAAAAACATTTATTTTACAAGTATAATCGTGCACTGCCTAAAACAGGGCTGAAAGGAAGAAAGTAAATATTTGTGGAATAAAACTCTCACGCATAAAATTTTAAATGAAATGGGTAAAAAAATAATCTAAGTTAAACAGAGTGAAAGCATCTTATTTTTACGTGGATTGTTTGAATTTAACAAGAAGTGCTTTGTTAGCTCTCCGTTTCTTCACAGTAGGAGAATTTCAACTTATATTTTAAATGCATTTTTCTGTTACTTTTATGCCTTTATCTTCGATGAGAATATTATCTCCATTTTATATTAAATGTTCAAAACATATACTTAATATTTTCCATTATTTACATAAAAGAACATTTATTTTTAAAAGGGAAATTAAGTACTGATTCAAAATACTTATTTGAAAATTGACTAAAAATATAGTTTTAATAAATACTAATATTAAAGATAAATATATATATATTTATATATATATTGATGGACCAAGGGCACTTTTGCACGGTTCCCCCCTGAAAATCTAGGGCTTTTGCATGAGGACTTTATTACTTCACCTCTTATTGTTTATGACCTTTTGAGGATTTTCGACCTCCTGGACATGGTCTACCTTGCACCAAAACCTTAAGAAATAAGCCACACACACACACACACACACACACACACACACACACACACACACACACACACACACACACACACACACACACACACACACACACACACACACACACACACACACACACACACACACACATGTCTTTTTCTAATTCTGGCTGCCCTTAGGTCTTTTCTCTATTCAACTCTATAATAGGCAAAGTGATGTCATCTGATATAGGAAGGCACCCAATGGGTGTGCCATCTTTGCCCCGAAAATGAAGTGATAAAGAAAGATAAACACGAAGAGTGTAAGAAACATCCATGCTCGAATTAGGAATCGAATCCAGGAGCTACTGTTTGAAAGTAGGAACGCTAACCTTTCCCTATCGGTCGGCTTCAAAAATATATTATGCACTGAAATCTGGAGATTGTCGCTACAGTAACTAATATTGTTTTTTTCTTTAAATTTATATATTTAAAAAAACAATGCAATCCATTGTATTATGTATGATTATGTGATTTAAAATCGAAATCCAACGTAATGAAGTGTATACTTGAAAGTTAATTGCCTTTGATTAGGAATATTTGCTGTTATTGGTATGATTTTAAAAATAATTATTTTGAAGATTATAACATGTAATAAACTATTTAAGAAACTAAAACTGTGAATAATGAAGATAACATACAATTTAACAGTAACTAATACATTTAGTGTCGTGCATAAATTTTACATGACACAGTGTATACTTAAAATGCATACTTAAAATATATTTAACATGATGTTGTGTATAGTTAGAGATATTTTCATGTTTATTTAACTATATTATTATATTTTCTCTTCAAAATAAGAACTTATTATATTACTGAAAATATTTATGTCATCATATATATTACTCTATAAAACTTTAAACCTTCTCACTAATATTAATTTAATATAATGTTAAAGTAACACATTACATGCTAACGTTCTTTTCTCCTCAGTAGTCCTTAAAAATGCTTCAATAAAAGCTTCCGCTCTTGTGAAAAATTTACACTTCAGTGCTTTATGAGTTTAAAGCGTTACTGAAATCGATGAAGTTTAATATCGAATCTTAATACGGCAGCTTTGGATAGTAAAACAAAGTGTACATGATATTCCAAAACCATGATTATTTATAAATTTTTATGAAAATATTTTAATTTGAATGAAAAATATAGCATGGTAAAATTTGAGAATAATTTTGAGTTTTATAAAGTACTTTTATAAAATATTTTTGTGAGGTAATTTTTAGTTTAAAGTATTTATTTGTCAATTTATAAAGTAACAGCAACTAAAAAAATTTGTCAAACATTTAAACATGTTCAATGTTTTTGCTTTTCTAAATGACGTTTTCATAATTATTTTGCGCTATTCATGTGTCACAAGGGAAGAAATTCAAAAAACCTACAAGCAACCCCGCTACTCTGTCCTTTTTGAACTCAGAGTAATTTAATGAAAAAACACGGCCCATTAGAGTGAAAAGCTCTTTTTGATCTTATTTACTGCTGAACAACGGCAGGCATTTCTGCTGTTTTCTGTATGCACGTTTGTCAAAGTGTGTGCTCGGGATTTTTCCGTATTTTCTCCTTGAAGCGTGTGAAAATGACCAATTGTCTATGAAAAATATTTTAGAAAGGCTATTTATGTATTGAGGATATTAAAATGCCTTGTAACTGACTTAGCATGCCGTTATTTGTCTCACCCGTTGTGTCAAGCTACCCACTGCAATGCACATTGTGGCTTAATGGTAGGTTAACGCTCCACAGAACGAAAGGTTATGAATCATTGTTTAGTGACTGCTATAAAACACGTAACCTTCCATTCTGAGGATCATTGTCTAGTCGTTGAGTCAAACAGAAGTCAGAATGAAAAATGAAAGATTCTAATTGTGCCATGATTTCTCAGGCATGCCTGTAGGAGTGAGTGCTTGGGAGTTTTACAGATTTATTTCCTTGCGATTAGCTTTGAATGAATCTGGGAATTTAAAATCTCAAAAAATCTATCCTGCCTCTAAATCATATACATTGCAAAAACTAAATCTAATAAATGCTTATTAAACATATATATGATGTATTAAAATATTTGAATGAAACTTCATATACTTTCATATTGGTAAACACTGACAAGCACACACATATATGCACCTTCTCAAACATTCATGAAATATAATACTGATTTTTGAAGACTGACATGGAAATAGAGACAAACTAAATCAGTTAATACTGATTTTTAAAATTAACCGTAAAAAGTGTAATTAATGATCAGTTAAAATCACTTTTATAAGATAATTTTTCTTTAAATATTATTACTATCCATATCATGAGTTAATAATGTGTAAATAAAACATAAGTTTTTTTCTAAGAAACAGATATTTTCTATCGATTTTATAGTTTAACTCATACGAAATTTAAATTCTAACGCTATGAATTGTCGTGTCTTTTCTGCAAATAGGAATGTAATACATTTTTAGTTTTATCGTGGTCCATAAAGTCGGAATATGAAAGATTTTTAATAATTAAAAGGAATTCAAACAAAACATTTACATGTAAAGGAAAATTTGAATATCTGAATATCACATCCTGATTACCGAATCAATTTCATTTTCTAGATATAATATATTTGTTAAAATTTCTTTTTTGTATGGCTTCTGCCTGGGAGGAGGAAACTCTTATGTAGACGGAAGGTAGTGTGTTCGATACCTGAGACATCAAAAGACTGTCAAGTTGAAAGCATTTATGCGGGTTGAGTGTTCTGCAAAGTCTAGTGTTGTGTCTCTGGTGTGTAAAAAAAACTTGCCAAACTAGGTATCGATTTTTTAACTCCATCGTGGTTCAAAATTGCTGTGTGTCTTGTCGTTAGTTGTTTTAAGTAATTAGCGGCATTTGGTGACTTTGGCAGAAGAAGGTAACTGGAAAATTGTTGAGCATAAATATTAAGATTCAGAAGTTTATTCATGATGTTAATTTTGGGCGTTCTAGTTTTGTCTTTATAAGTAATTTCTTCTGAATTCTGATTTTATTTTGGACTTGCATAACTTTTTGGATCTTTATGGATCCTGATGGCATCACTTTTTTATGATTGGAATCCAGCTACAGTTCCACTCTTTGCAGTGAAATGTTAATTTAATAAATGTAAGTTTGTTGCTATCTTTACCTTGGAAAAAATGTGCTAAAATGGAGCCAAAAATTTGGAAGATACGCCAAAATTAGACCTTGAAGACATTAAAGGATGTCCTGTGGTAATGAGCTCCATTTGTAAAGAGATGTAATAATAGCAAGTCATTTGAGGACAGTCTGTGAAAGATAAATGCGCTATCCGTCAAAGAAGGAGAGTCAATGGCTCCAAGAGGTTGAACTTCTTCCTATTGATCTAAGGGAAATATTTTATTTTTTCATCAACTCGCAAATCGGACAGATTCATTCTCTTATCCGTCACCAAAGAGCAAGCTAAAAATAATAAACTTCAGCATTAGTACATTTAGGTGACAAATTATTTATCAATTTCAGTACAAAGAAAATAAATCAGTTATACTAAAGATAATTAGTATTGTTCATTTGGAACAAGGATGGATTTTAGCAAGTTTGAGTTACAGACACCAACTTCAATCAGTAAAATTAGAATAATCATTGCCTTTTCTTATCTTAAAAATACTTGGAAAAGACTAAATATTTTTGTTGCATCAACAGACATAGTAATTGTCATTTTATTCTTTAGGTTACAAATATAAACTTATCGCATAGTCCATTGGTAAAATATGTTTTTCGGATTATAAGGTTTTAGATTCCATCTTAGCAACAGATGAATGACAAAAAATGTATGCTGCATTTCTGCTTTCTGTTTGGTTGAGAGTTTGGGCATTTTATAGATTTTTGCACATGAGAAATATGAATGAGGCTCTCTATGAAGGAAATTTTTCAAGAAGACAAACATGCAGCTGATTCGCAAGAAATTCTTGGAACAATTTTCAACAATTAAGATTTCCATTAAGTTATGTCAAATTAATATTATAATCAATGTTGTTGTCTTGTGCCAGCTAAGGAGGCATTATGTGGTGCGCTTTTCCACTTTCCCAACTGAACCATGTTTTGGTGTGGAGTCCGACTTCCTTAGTACACGCATGCCATAAGTATCAGTTTATAGGGTAGGCAACCATTCACAATCCATTCATACAAAGAAAGGACAAAGACCGGGTAGACAGAAAGAGAAAGTACATCCATGTTCGATTTGGGATTCGAACGCAGGACCTGCCTATCCGCAGTATACTAAAGACTACTAGATAATAGTTCTTTACAACAACTATTATCTAGTAGTCAGAGTGCCTGACTGCCTATCCGCAGTCAGGCACTCTGACTACTAGAATATTATGGTCAATAAATGTTTTAATTGGAATGAAATGATCCTACTCTAATTTTGTGACAAAATATTAAATAACTATTTTTGAATATGTATTTAGCAGTATTTTCGACTTGAATAAGAAGATTCTAACGAATTTTGCAAGAAAAAATTTAATAATTTCCTTTATGTTATTTAACATTAATTTTTAAATAAATGAATAAAATAATTATTTAAATTTAAAAACTGTTTACATAGGTGTTAGTAACAGGATCAATAAAATTTTTGACATAAATAAAAGGTTCCTATTTAATTTTGTAAAAAACATTAAAAATAATTAAAATAATAAAATTCCTGTTAATGATAATAATACAATTAATAAAATTTTTAATATAGGTGTAAAGATCTTATCTAATTTTGTAAAAAAAACACACATTAAATAATTGAATAATTATTTCGATTAATAATTTACTTTTAATAATGTTAGTAATAAGAATGGCAAAAGTTTCAACGTAAATGAAAGGTATCTACCTCAGTTTAATTTAGTAAAAGGTTAATTAAATAATTAATAGATAATAATTTACTCTAAAATATTATTAATAATATAATCAGTAAAATCTTAACAGAAATATAAAAAACCTCATATAATTTCTGTAAAAAGTATTAAATAGTTGAAAAAATAATTTACTTGGCTTAGAATCAATAATTATGGTCAATAAAATTTCTACATAAATAAATAGGTTCTACATAATTCTGTAAAAGTCATTGAATTGTTATTTCTTCCGATAATTTTCGTCTATTAATGATATCAAAGTGTTCAAGGAAATATTTGACAGGAATAAGAAGGTTGTAATTAAATTATTTCTTCTGTTAATTCCGTGATCAAAATTAATCATTTGCTTTATTTAATATATATAATATTGCCAAAAATATTTCTGACTGGTATAAAAAAACTCCCATCTAGTTAAGAATTTACATAGAATAATTATTTCTAACAATAAGTTAATTCGGTTAATAGTAATAACACAGGCAACAAAATTTTCGCCATAAATAAAACTGAACCACTTAACTGAGTTGGAACATTAATTATTTCTTTTAATAATTTCTTTACAACAACTATTAGAGCAAACTTGTAAAAGTAATTAAAAATTATGAAAAAAATTGTCATTATTTTATTGCAATATTAATTACAGTTCAAAAATTTTAAATTTAGCATCAGCTATTTTTTAAAAAAAAATTTAACACTATTAATAAAGAATATTATACGGTTCTAGTACATTAAATGCGTCGTTTACTACTGTTCAAAAAGTCTCTGAATCTAAAGGAAAAATAAAACGTTTCTTGTAATTCTTTTGTTTTATCACAATCACTAAGACAAGAGAAAAAAAAGGTATAAAAGAGAAGAAAAATCTCGTTTGTTGTTTCTGAAATCCATGCTTAAGATTTGCGAAATGTAAAGAATACTTGTAGAAAGTTTAATGAGACTCCAAAAGATTAAAGTTTGAATTTATTTCTCCAGTTTTCTTGATGAGAGCTTAAAATGTATAGTTTTACTGTGCTATATCATTTCTTAACCTTACTAAAAACATTTTAAAATAGTATTATTAATATTATAATATTTGTTATTTATTTAATATTTTTACTTTTTGATTAATACCATGTAAAAACTATATTAATTCATTTTAAAGGGAACCATATACATAACTGGAAATGGTATAAAAATTTTATCAACAATTCTTTGCTCTATCCACATTTTGTTGCCGATGCTTAAATTATAATCAATAAAATTATTTTAAAAAAATAATAATTGTATTATTTCTTAATTTAATCATCTAATTTTGATCGATTTAAAGCTCAATTTACTACAACATAAAAAAATTTTGAATGCCATTATCAAATTTTTACATCTCTAAAATAATCCAAATGAATCTTCGAGTCTTTTTTATTTTCTAAAAAGGGAAAAATTTAATTAAAAAACAAAATGAGTGGAAAACAGTCATTAACTTTTTTCAACAAAACTGTCGTATTAGGGTTTTAGAAAAGTTAGATTGAAAGATTTTATTTATTTATTTTTTTTCCGACTTTCTTAAAGGAAAAAAATTAAAATTTCGAAAATCTTTCAATATCCAGAATTCTGTTGTCTTCTCAATTTTTTCCAAAATTGAATGCAGCTTATATTGATTAAGTCCTTTAATACTTCTCAAGACAGGTCCATCCTAAGGAACTATGTCGCCTTGATGAATCAATTTGAGACATGAAAAGAAATCAGTTTTATTTCATTTCGATAGAATATTTCATTCCAGTGAGAATTATAACCTCATATGAGAAGATTTAATCATGACAAGGAAAGACAATGAGATTATTCTGAGCGGATTTGGAAAACCTACGGTTATGTATTTAGATATGCATAGTTTTTATTTTCAATTCTTTTAATAAAATTTTAATAATAAATTTGAAAATTAATTTTGTTTTATTCATTAAATGTTTTTGAATACTTAAATAAATTTTGAAATTTAAATAAGTATCTATTTTTTTTCACTCTATTGACGTGAAATAGAATTTTACTAAATGTAAGCACATAATGTCAGTAAAGGCTATTTTGTAAAAAATAAATATTTAATTTCCTTCAAATTAATACATTATTATTTTTTATTATAATAGTAGTTCTCTTTGATTATGTGTGTCATGTTTGATGATCTCATTTTTATTAAATGTTTAGTAGTATATTAAAATTATTTTGTTCCAACTTTAAAATGGTTTTTTGTTAACTTTAATTTCATAAATCATCTATTTATCTCAGATAATAATTTTTTTTTTGTGAATAGTAAATAATATTATAAATAATATAAAAACCACATTATTATAACATACATAATCTTTATTATCAACAAATTTTGAAATTGATTTCTGATACAAAAACACCTCCTTAAAATATTTTTCCAAAATCAAAACTCATTCTTATAAGAATTTACTAGCACATTAAAATAATTTTGTTTCATTAATAAGATTGTTTTTATAACATTTATTTAATACATTTCTCTAAGTTGTGCACGTGAATTAATAAATAAGTTCTTAAGTTATTACACGCAAAAATACGAGATTTATAATAATTCTCTTGTAACGAATAAATATTTTATTTACCATGAATGAATTCAGCTATCGTCAACAAAGCCTATCTTTCTGAAAATAATTTTTTTAGTAAATATAGGGTAATTTTGCTTATACAATAAACTCATGCTTATGTAATTTTATTTCCATGATAAAAGTTATTTGGGTTTTACCCATAAAATTTATTGCATGGAACCAAATGTATTTCATGGTACATTCACTTTAAGCAATTTTGTGGTGGATTTTTGTGTGTTGTAAACTTTAATAATTTTACAAACATGTTATAATATACTTGGCATTATACTAAAAACTTATTGTATGGATCGAATCACTATTTTTGATTTCTTGTGAGTGGAAATACTTATAACTTACTATTTATTAAAAAACCACATGAATCAAAGTTAAGGCAGGTCTTTTATTTTTCTCTTCTCTTGGATATTGGTTCTTTTGATATTGGGCTAAGGAAATTGCCATAAAATAAAGCACTTCTAAAATGTTTTAGTTATTGCTGAATATATTTTAAATGATATTTGTACTTAAAATTACTTTTAATAATCATTTATTGCAATTTTATTTACGAAATATTTTTAAAAATAACTATTGTACGAAGAATTTTACAAAATTTATTTTCTTAATTATTACTTTTGTAATATTGGAAACATTTTGAAAATCATAAAAATCGTGATTAGGGAATATTTGTAAATAAATAATTAAATTCAATGCATTCTAAAAGAGGCATTACTCTTGTGTAATAATTAGCGAGAAAAGTACTGGAATGTCACTAAGTACGCCAGTCATACAGAGTAATTATAGGATCCACAAATACACATTTAAATATCTGCCAAGTACGTCTTATGTTTATCTTTTAATTTTGTCAATAAAATTAAAAATATTTCACTTGCTAATTGAATTATATAAAAATATTTAAGCAGTAGTTAAATTAAAAAATGTTATGTTTATAATAAATTGCATTTGTAAGAATAGAATTTTACATAAATAAAATTAGTAACCTAAAAAACTTAAAACACAATTCAGGTAAATAAACATCGCCGTCTTCAAAAAATAACGAGAATAACTTTTATTGTAAAAATAGCAACGCGTTCGGCATTTTTGTAAACGCACTTGACTGTAGCCAAAGTTAGTGCTTTTCTATTGAAAGTCGAAGCAATTCTTTGACGATGTTTTTATTTACATGAACTAATTACGGAGGGGGTGGTCTGCAAAGGTCTCCAGTTTTCTGGCAATAACTGCATTATTGGTTCTTTCGCTGTCATTTTCTTCAAGCGGACTCCGAAGGCCTCGTGCACAGTGGAGAACGGGGAAGAAAAGCTATTCCGTGCGATTTCGAGATTTTAGTGCTTCCAAATAAAGTATTTATGCCTCTCCTTTAAGATATAGAGAAGTGCCTCCTTTTAAGAGATAACATGCATAAGTAAAGTAACGCGGAGCACTAAAATCTCCATTTAAGCTCAGGGAACCCTTGGCTAGCAGTGCTTCAGAGAAACTGAGCAAAAAATTAATACTTTTGAGACGATTTTTTGGTTCATTGGAGGAAGTTTAAAACTTGCAAATCCTTTAGCAAGCGACTGAAGTTATTGTTGTTCTAATTTTATTATTCACGTTCAGTATTTTGGAACTGGAATAGTAGGAGTGTGATTTATGATTTATTTTAATACTAGAAAACGTTAATAAATTTACTTTGTAAAGCAATATATATATATATATATATATATATATATATATATATATATATATATATATATATATATATATATATATGTATGTATATATATATATGAGTTGCTACATTAGACGCTTAGACAAACCAATCTCACTCTATCGAAGGTTATGCGAATTTAAGTCAATAAGGTGCGTGTCGTTTGTTTAACCAGAGCTCCATGAAGGTGAATGTACGACTTTGCTCTAAGACTCCTCCGATAGATGGTATCCCCAGGGCATCCATTCTCTCAATTTTGAGTTTGATATGTAGGGGGAGGAAGTTTTCCCCAGAACATTAAACCCATTTTAATTGATCGACGACTGACTTCGATTCCATAGATTTAACGAGCATTTATTTCGCATGTACTTGGTGGATCTTTGGCTTTGGCAACATTGGGAATCGAACTCTGTGAACGGACATAAGACCGATGCCCAAACCACTAGGCTAACACCAGCACACACACATATATATACATATGCATATATAAATATAAGAATATAAGACTATGTACACTATATAAGAACACTAGAAAAATAAATTATTAAAAAGAATTTTTACTTTCATTTTACCAATGAAAAATCAGACAAAATAATCATTTGTTTTCTTGTGTATAATACTATGTGTACACACACACACACACACACACACACACACACACACACACACACACACACACACACACACACACACACACACACACACACACACACACACACACACACACACACACACACACAATATTATAAAAACCGTAGTTTATAAGTAAACAAATGATTATTTTGTTTGATTTTTCATTGGTAAAATGAAAGTAAAAATTCTTATTAAGCATTTATTGCTCTAGTGTTCTTATATAGTATTTATTTAAGAAATTGGCTTACATATTATAAATATATGCGTTTTATTTTTGTAAATAACAAATGCAATTAAAATTCATAAGATTCAGGTATATTTTGTAATAATATTATGAATGAAAATCTATTATGGGTATCAGTTTATTATAATTAATGTTAATTACTAACAAGTGCAAAAATATATTTAGTTATATTTAAACATTTTTTGAGTACGAATATGTGTGTGATGGTAATACACACATATTCTTACTAAAAATGTTTGAATGTGATTGTATTTATGACGCGTTACGATTGTATTTATGATACAATGTTCTGATGTGACATTTTTGTAATAACAATACATGGAAATATGTGAGTCACTATCAAAAGACTACTGTAGAAATTAAGATTATTTGATGTAGAAATTAAGAAAAGATTAAAAAAGGTTTTTGTTGAAAAGAAATAAGCAAAGTTTAAAAACTATTTTTGTCAATTTTTTTTAAAATTAAGGACGTTTTTCTAAATTTTCTTATAAAAATGTAATATATAAAAATTGATATTAAATGAATATCAAAAATATAAAATGCAATAAAAAATAAAATTTGCAATACGCAATGCAATTTAAAGTATAAAATCAAATCATATATCATTGCAAAAAATGTTTTTCAATAAAACAAACAAAAATTCTATAAAATACATTTTAATAAAAATGTTTTTTTCAGAAATACAAAATTACTTTTTTCTATTTCTCGATAAAATGAATTTAATCATTAGAAAAAGATTTATAAGAATATAAAAAAATTAAAATATAAATGAAAATTTAAGATATAATAAAAGCTAATAATCACAATAAACACACTTAATATATAAATTTCGTAACAATTTTTACCGGAAACATAAAACTAATTTTGATAAAAAAAAGAAAGAAAAACAGCTTTAAATAATTGGAAATTGTTTTCGCATTTTTCTTATTAAAATATTTTATCATTCACGAAAGAGAAGGATTTATGAATATCGTAAATTTAGAATGTGGTGATATTAAGCATTATAAACTCATACACATATCTCTCTCTTAATAATTTTCAGAAACATTTGTATCTAAATTTAATTCCAATATAATAACTATTTCATTTAAATAAATAAGTTAATAAAAGAATAAATATTATCTTTAATTTAAACCTTACATGTTACGCACTTGGAATAAGTAATTGGCAATCCTTTTGTTTCCTGTTTACTTGATAAGAACATAAAAATAAGCAGTTATGTGTGCGCCAGAGTTTTTTTGTTTCTTATGGAATATGGAAATCTGTAAAGCAAAAATGGTAGTGAATCCTAGAAATTTGATGTATTACACTCAAATCTCATTTAGTATTCATTGCTTCAGTATAATTTTTTTTCTAATTTTTTAGTCAAATTATTCGTAATCATTTATTTGGAGTTTCTAGAGTTACATAAAAGTTCTTTCAGAGATTCTTTAGAATATAATTTAATGGATGCTATTTTTTCTCAAAAATAACTTGAGATTGTACTTACATAACTAAAAAAATGCATTTAATAGAAGTAAATACGATTACAGAGTAATTACTAAAGTTTATTAAATAATCTTCTTTTTGAAAGTGCTGCTAATAATATTGAAAATTATCTGTTTTGTTAAGTGCTATTCAGTAAATAAGTTATGAAACCTAAGTAAAATTAAAGAAAATAATTAGAATATTTTCTAACTACTTAAATTTATTTAAGAAGTTAAGTTTAATGAAGTATTGATAACTAAATTAGGAACTTTAATATTCTTGATAAAGTATAGGCATAATTCAGTGACCTTCAAGAAAAGGTCATGAAGATATTTGAGTGACGTCACTGTTGAAGACCAACTTGTAAGATATATGGGAGGGAGAAAATTATATTTAATTACTTATACTTTACTTCCCTAATTTATTGAAATATAATATATAGATATTTAATTTAAAAGTTCTTGAAATCTAAATTTTAGAAAATTAATCTTTTTCTTAAAAAATGAATTTACATAAAAAAGAACTTTATATATATTAATATATTTAAATCTTAGTTAATCTGCCATGGAATGTGCATTATATCTCATAAATATAACATTTTTTTCAATATATTATATCAATCTATAATGTGTGTTGGGTTTGTGTGTGAATAAGTCTTTTAACATCTTAAATTTTAGCACCATTCTAATGGAGCTAATGAAATTATGCTTTTAATAAATGAGATTATTATTTTTTACAAAAATATGTGTTTAATATAACAGCAATTTTAAATTTTCAGTAAAAAGAAAAATGTTTTCATTAAATTTTCATAATTTTTTCACATTTTACAAACAATTATTCAAAACAGTCAGATTTTAAGTTGTAGCCTTCTAAAAACTAATTTTTTATGAAGTCTACTTATGTTGAATTTTATGAAATATGATTTATTCACTGGTCTTATATATCCTTCATTTGTCTTATGGATTATTTATTCATATATATATATATATATATATTTGATAATATAATATATATAAAATATTCAAAATATATTTGGAACAACAATAAATACCTTAATTTAGCGAGATTGTTGATGTTTTTTGATGATTAATAGTTTATTTGCCAAACATGTTTCCCAAATCCCCAAATAAGATAATAAATTGCTAAGTATCTTTAGTATTTCCAAAAATTGCCATATTCACCATAGTATATTGCCACTAATTTTTGTTTTAATGGTGAATGATATATGTAAATGGTAGATTATCATTGTAAATTTGTATTGAGATCCAATAAAGTTAAGATAGGGTGATTTAGGAAATTTTAAATCAATTCAAATCAGCTCAACATAGAAAATTTAAAAATGTGCATAAAATAGCAAAATTGCATTCAAGCGTACGAATTTTAAGGCTCAGATACGTTTTGATGTTAATTTTGGAATTTTGCTTGCAAATTAACATCCAAATATCAATCTTCATATTATGAAAACTTAAAGTTAGATTTTTCTAATTTCAATATAATAATTTTAAAATTTAAAAAAGAAGAAAAAATCATAAATTTTCAAAATTAACAAACTAATATAAGAAATTATTTTATTAAATTCCTTCATCTATAAGCATTTCTGTTACATAAATCTTTTGTTAATAATATGCATGCAGTAAATATAGAGATATATAAAATTTTTTGTGATCGACAAACACCAACACATAATTGTGTGTATGTGTGCATAATTAATCATATATAATACTCATTGTTTTTACAAGAAATGTTTTTAAAACGAATAAATTAATTAAAATTCAATTATTCTGACTAATATCATCTTAAAATATGCAGCTAACCATTTTTTCTCCCAATAAAGGAAAACTTTTAAATCTTTTCAATTAATATTTTTTTTCCTTATGCACATCGTATTTCATTTATTTCTGAAATCATTACCATATAAATCATAACAAGCAAATAATTTTCACTATAAAAATAAAGTGAATAAATATGAATCTTTATTTAGTTATAAAAAAGATGAATGTTACAATAATTTCGCTGCTCATTTCATATAATTGAAAACATTTGGCTTGATAAATCTACGAGTTAGTATATTTGCTTACTTCTGCTTTTAATAATTGAAATGTATTGAGCAGATTTCTGTACATTTTGCTTATACATTCATCAATAATTATTTTGTCATTTTAAGCCCTTAAGTAAATACCATTATTTTCATTAAATTAATTTTCATACATTATGATAAAAAAATTTATATCTCTTGTATTCTCTCATAATAAAATTTTAAACTACTTAATTATTATCTCATGTTAAAAAATAAAATTTATAATAAATAATCTGTTTAGAATCATTTTATTATTTGTAAATATGAGTTTGTATCAAAAGCGATATAATTGAAATTCAAATTAATATATTTTGTCGATTAACAGTATATATTATTATTAATTATCTGCATGAATAAATATTAAATACTTATTACCTTAAGCGACATTTTACATATCATGCATATTTCATGAGTTAGAATTTTTAATGAATGAGTATGTATTTGTTCTTTCTTTCAGTTGAAAACAATGCACACAATGCCATTTTATAAATTATAAAAGTGATATAGTAATTAAGAATGATTAAATTGATATAAGGTGCATGACATTTAAATGTATAACCGAACATTCATATTCATTCAAATAGGGAATAATTTTTTGATTTATTTCATTGAAAAGTTGAATTTTCAAAATAAACAAAATAAATTATAATTTTGAATGAATATTTTATATTAGTGTGAACTATATAATTGTTAAAATTAATTATTTTATTATGTTTTTATGTTGTTGTATGCGCAGTACATTGCATTCTATTCTGTCGCTAAATATAACTTAAAAACTATAGCTTTAATTCACAAAATTGAAATTAAATATAGTAATTTTTCTTATTGAGAAAAACCTTACATAAACTCCTAATTAAAAGTTTATAACATATTAGACGCTTATACTCTTAATTTCCGTAGCTTTCTTGATATTGATTGTGTTCAAATGTTGTCCTGGACAAATTTTTTTTTATGAATGAAGACGTCTGGTTAATGGTTCTAGAGCACAGGAACGCAATGACTTTTGATTTATTAACTTGTACTCATAATAGTTTGGACACTATTACTTGTAATATTCTGGTATTTCTGGACATAGAATATGTTCGAATGCTGTTCCAAATAGAATATTTTCTAGATTTCTCTCCGAATGAAGACCTTCTGGTCAACAGCTCCAAAGAGACAGGAACACCGCCACATGTTAATCACTATGATTCACAAACTTATAATATTTATATTTGTTATTCACAATATTCTGCAATTTCATTTCATAGAATATTCGTGATAGAATATGTTGTCTTAGATAGAATATTTTCGTGATTTTTCATCGCGAATGAAAACCTCTGGTCTATGATTTCAGAAGGGAGGAACACCCCCGCTTACCAATCACTAAGATCCTTAAACTGTAAGATAAAACTGAAACTACATGTACTGCTATATCAGTTCCTAACCTCTATTCTATTACATGGTGAGGTAGATAAGTTTTGTTTTAGATATCGGCGACAATTCTGCTCTGTATAACTGATTTCTTTCAATCTAAAACACCAAAATCTGGACAATTTATTTTGTTCTTTCTAAGAAACACACGGCACCAATAAATTTCTATCGATTATTTTACATCTGTCCTATCTATTTAAAAATTATACGCGAGGAGAAGTGTAGTAAGACGAATAATTCAGCTTGAGAGTTCTGAGTTGAAACATAATTCATTATAGCTAAGAATCAAAAGCATATTCGCAACTTTAAATTCAATGATTATTCGTGAATTTTGTGAGAATTAAGGTACTGACATTACGAAGTCAGGATTTGTCTTCTTTTCTCGAGGGTGATGATAGAGCAATTTTACTGCAAAAATCGAGAATTTGAAAATAAGAAGAAATTAAGTTTTAATTAAAAACTGAAATACATTAAAATTTATAGATGCTTATTTTTACAGCTACGTATGGAATTTTTTAGAAAATATGACATCCAAACAATTTTGATATTTAAAATTATCCGTCCAGAATAACTTTGTATAAAATTGTAAAATTGAAAGCAACTAATTGTTAAAAAAACCAAATTATTCGATTCTCTCTGAAAAGAAAATAAAAAAATATGAAATATTTAAAAGTATTTCATTTTATATATAGTAAAACTTTATATTTTTATCGTCTTTTTTCATTAAGAATTTTTAAAGTTAAAAAATAATTTTGTAAACTTGAAGCACAATTTCTATTTTATGAAAAACAATTGGGGAACAGTTCAACATGGAAAAAAGGGAAATTTAAAATATAAATGATTTAATTTAAGCAAGGTTGGAAAAAATCTTTTTGGAAGTTGAAAATTGTTTTTTTCGGAATTCCACTTCTTTATTAACGTTAAATTCAATTATCAACAGTTGTTAATTTAACTAATGAGGAACATTTTAGCTTAAATGACATTTTAATTACTTCATCAGAAGTGTTCAATTAGTAAAATATTGTAAATTTCTAAAATTTAGATCCGTAAGAATACTACCATGGATGTAAGGATATTTAGATCTGTGCTTTTTATCGAAATAAAACGTTTAAATAAAGCATAAATAATTATTTAATTACTATAATTGCTTATTTAATATTGAAATATTACATACATTAAAGTGGCAGACTAAAATATTTCAATTTGAATAAAAATATTTTTTAAAAATCAGAATGTGTTTGCTTGAATTATTCAGTGCCTATAAGGAACATATTTTTATGTTTAAAGTTATTATTTTATTTCAGTTGAGTAGTATTTTATGCATTAAAAGTTACTAGCTATTTTTATATTTTTTCCAGTTTTCAAATATTTTTATTTATGAATATTTACTTTGAATATTTATAAATATTTACATTAAAAACATATTTGCATTTATGAATATTTATTATTATTGAAGGTATATTTGTATCTATAAATTCATTCTAAGCATTGCATATTCAGGCATTTTCTTACATTGGTTAAAAGTATTGGAATAGAAATTGAGGATATCAAACATCCCATCAAATCTATAATTCAAGACTTACATACAATATGAGTTATACAGATGGAAACCAGTAAATTAGAGCCTACAGTTCAATTCAAATGCTTTTGTGTGTTTGTATATCTTACAGCGGTTGATTTGAACGATAACTGGTTGTGATTGCTTTTCTTTCAAAAGGCTTCATATTTTATTGAGTGCTTTCTAAGTTCATAAATATACACGGTTTTATATTGGAAAATATTGAAGTATCTATTACATTGCAAATAAAAACTTCTTTCCATGACAAGAAATCTTTACAGATTTCTTTTCCTATTTAAGTAAATATTTCGAAAATATTTTTTGGAAAGTTAAGGATACTGATTTCGATTGCTTTTGGTAAATCTCACACTCCATCAATTTTAAGAAAAAGAATTATTCTTTTTGAGTTTTAAAGACCAAAGGTAAATTGTTTTCCGGTTTCTGTAGCAAAGAAGGTTTTTTACAGGTAAAATTACACTCTATGTCTCATCAGTTTGATCAAAATATCGAGAACGAAGAGAACACATTCAATATGTAAAATATTGTCTGAAGGATTGCAGCTTTTAGTGTTTTATGAAGCATTGTCGATGTTTGCTCGTCGATTTTCTATAATTTTATTGCGAGAAATATCAATCTTTATAATCATAATCTTTAAAAAAAATCGTCAAAGTTTCAAACATCTATGATTGGATCCAAAAAAAAAATGTTTGTTATGGAACTTAGGGAGGTAAGATTGCGAAGAAATTCTTATATTTGGCGAATTTGTCCAAACATCTATTTGCGGTGAAGTCCGACTTCTTCCGAACACATATGCTAAATATATATAACAGTTTAAATGGTAGGCAACCATTCATAACCCATTAATACAAGGAAAGAATAAAGACAAGGAAGACCGGTAGTAAGCGCATCCTACATTCGAACTCAGGATCTCTTTATCTTCAGTCAGGGACACTAACCACTATACTGGGTGGGCATCGATAGGACATGATATTTGCAAGAATTTCGGCTGTAGCAACAAAATAAGTTAAAATAACTAAATTATTTTTTTACTGTAATCTGTAATATAACTAAAATGAAGATTTTTTTAGATGTTTATATTGTTAACAAAGCGAAATGATATTATTTAGTTTATGCAAGCATAAAACATGTGTGAATTAATTGATTTTGAAATGTTTCAAATTTGTTATCTAAATCTAAAATAATTAATGAAACAAAATTTAATATCAGATATGTAGGGCTGGGTTAAAGAATCAGTATACTTTCTTATAAAGTATATTTTTATAGTTATATTTTGGTTTTCTTTAATTATTACTTCATGAAAACTATTATATAGTATAAAATATCTTTAAATCTTTATTGATATCAAGAGTTTTTGTACAATATCTTCTACATAAATGTTTTTATTTAAGCATACGAAACGATATGTTTAAGCAAAAATTCTTAAGCCTTTTGTTCTCAAAGCATGAACTTCTGAAGTAACAAATGATCCTAGAAGAGATAATTTCTATAGGTTTTTATTTACTAGAAATTATTACAAGTCATAAATACAGTTTTCTATGAACTAATTGCTATTTTGTTGTAGTATATATACTACTGGCCATTGAAATTGCTACACCAGGAAGAAATGCAGATAACAAAATGATATTTATTGGACTAATATATTATATTAGAAATAACAAGTGATTAGATTTTTAAAAAAATTTGGCTGGATAGATCCTGAGAAATCAGTACCCAGAACAACCACCTCTGGCAGTAATAACAGCAGTTATACGCCTGGGATTTGAGTGAAACAGAGATTGGATTGCATGTTCAGGTACAGATGCCCATGCAGCTTCAACACGTAGTGACTGGCGTTTGATGACGAGCCAGTCAAACGACAACCATTGACCAGACGTTTTCTATTGGTGAAAGATCTGGAGAACGTGATGGCCAGGGCAACAGCCGAACATGTTCCGTATCAAGGAAGGTCCGTACAGTACCGGTAACATGCGGTCGGGCATTATCCTGCTGAAACGTAGGGTTTCGCAGGGCTCGAATAAAGGGTAGAGCCACAGGTCGTAACACACCAGAAATGTAACGTGCACTATTCAAAGCACCGTCAATGCGAACAAGAGGTGACCGAGACGTGTATCCAATGGCACCCTATACCATCACGCCAGGTGATGGGCCAGTATGACGAGGACGAATGCACGCTGCCAGTGTGCGTTCAGCACGATGCCGCCAAACACGGATGCGACCATCATGATGCTGTACACAGAATCTGGATTCATCTGAAAAGATGACGTCTCGCCATTCGTGCGCCCAGGTTCATCTTTGATCACACCATTGAAGGCGCTCTTGTCTATGACGCAGCGTCAAGAGAAGCCGCAGCCATGGTCTCGAGCTGAGAGTCCATGCTGCTGCAAACGTCGTCGAACTGTTCGTGCAGACACTTGTTTTCTTCCAAACGACCCAGTTTCTTGACTCACGGCTCGTGACGTTGTGTCACGATCCATTACGGCCATGCTGATAATATGCCTGTCTTCTCGGCTGCTAGTGATAGGTGGCCGTTGAGATCCCGCATGGCGTTCCGAATTATCATCCTGAACCCATCGATTCCATATTCTGCTAACAGTCATTGGATCTCGACCGACGCGAGCAGCAATACTGCGATTAGATAAACCGAAATCCCGGTATGCTACAATTCGTCCTTTATCAAAGTCAGAAACGTACTGGTACGCATTTCTCCTTCTTACACGAGGCATCACAACAACTTTTCACCAGGCAACAACGTTCAAATGCAATTTATGTATGAGGAACCGGCTGAACTATTTCCTCATATAAACACAACGTAGGTGTCGCTACTGGCGCCTGCTTTGTCTGAATGCGCTGAAAAGCTAATCATTTGCATATCACAGCACCTTCTTCCTTTCGTATAAATTTCACGTCTGTAGCATGTCGCCTTCTTGGTGTAGCAATATTAATGGCCAGTAGTGTGTGTATATATATATATATATATATATATTTACTACATTATACGGGCCATAATTTTGAACCCTGATGGTTTAATAGCAGAATCTTCACGCTCCTTAAGTACATCTCTGAAGTTCAAGCTGGGAAAGGTTGACTCAGCTTTTCATACCTCCAGTGGATTGAAAAACTAAGTACCAACCTTACTTGGAAGCTAAAAAGTGGGGGTTTCATGTTAGGCTGCGTTAGGGACATATGCTTCGTACTCCAGGATTTTCAGTCAAACAGGGAAACAGATTTGGCCATTGTAAGAATTGGGCACATGGGCTGTCGTGGCACAGGATTAAGTTTTAGGCAACAATTTTACGAATTCATACTTTTCTAGTAATTGCCATTTTATCTTCTCCTTTACTCACATTGCATTTTATTTTTTAACCAACTGTGAATGTTGCTCGTCGGATTACAGAGTCCGAATACATGAAACGGTTTCTGATTATATAATTTGTAATCAAATCTTTTCCCCATTTTTCAAAATAATTGATTTTACTTCCATAATAAGTTTAATATTATTTTAACAGTAATCACCAATATAATTGTCATCGATATAATAAAGTAATTCTTACACAGAAAAGAGGTATGAATGGCAGATTTTATTCTATATTTAAATTTTAATGTGCAAATTAATGTACTAAATCAAGGGAAGTTAACCTGTTTATACTTACTAATCAATTTGGCATCTCCTTAATGATAAAATTTTCTAACCATCCAGTGTGACCAGTGGATATTGGTTACACTGGATTGTTAATAGAGATTTATAATGATGATCGATGCTCTCTTCTATCATTCTCTATGAAAATTGGAGCACCCACAAGAGGGCAATAGTGATGAATTACTAACCGAACTTTAAAAGTCACTGTAACTGTAACCACATAAGTAGAGAAAAGACGCAAAGCGAATTTTTATTTACACTTCCAAAATACGCATTCAAATGAGCACGGAAGTTGCCATCTAACACCAAAAAATACTTTATAAAAATAGAGTTGCCATTGCAATATAATCAATATCTAGGACATTTGTCATTCAGTTTTGCTTTGTTCAAATAGTTTAAGCATATATTTGTCTGATATATATATATATATATATATATATATATATATATATATTATATATATATATATATATATATATATATATATATATATATATATATATATACATACACACACATACATATATATATATGTATATACATACACACATGTATATATATATGATTTTTATGATATTTTATTTTATAAATATAATAATTTTAATATTTGATTTGTAAGAATTTGTAATCTAAAACTTCAAATTTTCCTAACTACATTATATAATAATTTAGTTTTGGTAAAGGTAGAATTACTGAGTAAATTTGACTCATAATAATTTTCAAAATCAACTGTCGCTGAAATATCTGTTTTTGATTTAACTAATATGCACTTAAACTGCAATTATAAACTCCAGTACTGTATGGGGGGGATCATCATTCCTTTCATTAACCAATGGAAGAGATAGAAATGTAATATCACTTCAACTTTGAAACGAAATTACAGCTAAAGCTTTATGTGGACTATTTGAATTTGTTTGGTTTGGTATGTTAATATTAATGGCGAACTTCTCATTGTTCAATTTAATATGGGTATGAAATTAATATGCAATAAATTTTGTATCAAGTCATTCATGCAAAATATATTTAAGTTTTAATATAAATATCTGTAATTCATCAATAAAAAGTAAAATATAATTCTTAAATAATCGATAAAATATGTCCAATTTGATTTTTTAATGAAATTTCTGTTAAATAGAATTCAATGATGAGAACTAAAGATGTATATTGATTTAACAGAATTAAATGAAATTGGAAAAGATAATATTATTTTATTTTTTAATCTATGAGTAATATGTTTTGTAGCAAAATGTATTTAAATAATTCTGAATGCATAGAACTTATTTAGATAATTAAAAATCCTATTGCCAATGTCATTTGAGTTATTTTTTGAGTAACATGATGACAAGTACGGTTACGAACAGTTAGAATTTTATTTCAGAAATTGAAATTAAAGTTTTATAATATTAGTCACACACATATGGTGACCTTTACATTAATGATACACAATAATCATTTTCAAAGCATTTTTTGATTAAGTAATGATGTCTATCTTAATCTAATCAAAACTAATCTCTCTACATGTTTCTGTTCACAACACGTATTTCATTGAATAATGCTTCGTAAAAAACTAAACAATGTCAAACACATATATTGATTTAAATTTGGGTCATATAAAAAGATATGTTTTCGATGAAACTTATTTTGTTAATTGTGATGACATAGCAAAACACATGTGGTGACATTTAGTTGGTTAAACAATTCATGGAATTGATAAAATACAATTTTTCATTTAACATTATAATGAATAAAATGGAGGCTTTTTTATATTTATTCCTTTTAATTTGATTATCAGATACTCTATTTGTCATATAGGATTTATTTCAAGATTCATAATTTAAATTTTATCATTGATAGAATGAGAAGAAGGATATTTGGAAAATTTATTTTGTCATTTAATTGGGTGAAGCAGAAGATCAATTAAAAAATATCACCCGTCAAAACTTTTTCTACACGACGTAAAAGAAAGAAGCTTTCTTATTTACCGAAATAGATAGAATAGTAGAAAAATTTGGAAAATTTATCTGAAGATGAGATATTGACATGATGAAGAAAATTACAATATTAACTTTTATCTTGTGTTCGATAAACGCCTTAGCATAAATTGAATTGAATCAATCTTTAAGCAATTTAACCAATTTGTGTGATTTATGGAGATAAAAATCTCCATTTAGATGCAATTATTTTCCACTTTCGCAAAAACTCAAAAAATACTGTTAAAAAAAATATAAATCTTTTTTAATTTCAGCATTTCTCTTACGTGCTAGCACCACAAAATTGCATTTTAAATTTCCAATAAAAATGTTCGATGAAGCAGAAATATGAGAGAATGCTATTTAAGAGTATTTAAAAATGCTTAACAAATTTCACTTCTTAATGAAACTGGCTTTCAAAAAGTTAAGGAAATTTTCATTTGCTTTCATTGAAATAAAAGAAATGACGTTTGCTATTTTCGTATTTTTTAAATACAAACGAAATTTGTTTTAACTTTCTTGAAAAAAAGTACTAAAGTTATTTGCGAAAGAATAAAAAGTCTGCTTTGATTTCAAAGTCTTCTAAAATAAGAAGCTATTTCTAGATCTGCTTATGAATTTAGAGTGTCACAGCGTTGTTCAAGAACAAGGTTTTCTCAAGAACAAATATTTTTTAAATTTATTCTTGCCAAGTGAAGAATTGTTTCTTTAAAATGTAGTATATTTGCTCTGGATTTGCTGTTCATGGTGACAGATTTTAAGAAGTATTTGAAAAGCAATTCTTTATTGTGAAACTTATTTTTTTTCCTTTAGAAGATAGCAATTTTTTCTTATTTATTTCTGTCCACTTATTTATCCCTATTTATTTTACTCTTTTTAAAATTTACGAATAACTTATTTTATTCATTCTTTTGATAAATTTTGCCATTCTCTAGCGTTTAACTTTTATCGCAATCAAATTTTTAATTTAAAAAGCGAAAAAAATTTATACCCTAAATGTATGCATTATATATATTTTTTTGTGAAAATTATATTACATTTAAAAGAAGTGAAAATATATTAGAATTCTAAAGTAACAATTGACGCTTTAGAATTTCCGTCTTGAAAAAAAAACAATAGAACTTACTTTATTATCTTAATATTTATGAGTCCAAACAGTATACCCGATCTAGCAGCTGAAAGGTTAGCGCTCTTGCCCTCGATTCAACAGTTCGTGTGTTCGAGTCCTATCTCAGACATGGATGTTTGTGGTAGTTTGGAACCCACTTTGAAACGTAGGTCGCGGTGCACTTGGCCATCATGTACAGAAAAGGATTCCTTTGAGCTGTAAATAAATCAAATAGCTTACTTAGTTCCAAAACTCAAAAATGTCAAAGAAACTGTTAATTTTTGAATGGCAATTTTAATTTAAGTAGCTGCACCAAGCTGAAGATATTCTGGAATTATTGAAACACTTTGCGTGACAGCCACTTATGGTTAAATGTTGAAAAATGTGTAAAAAAGTATTCACACAGAAGTTTAGCAATGTTTGGCGTTATAGGAATTACATATAAATGTGAATGAAAAAATGTTTTGCATTATTATATGACTTGTGTGTCTTCAAAGAGAAACATGCTTCTATGGCTTCCAGTAGACAAATGGAACATTTTAGAAGCTGGTATGGTCTCGGAAGTATTGAAGCAAGAAAAACAATTGCAATTGTTACTCCATTCTTTTGCTTCTATGATTTTATATTTTCACAAGCATGGAAAGGTTTTAAATCAGCAAAAAGTATTCAAATACTTGTATTCGGGTTCTTAAGGTTTACTTAAGGCTTCAGAAAATATTTATTGCTGTTTCAACTTAGCAATATATCGATCCTCAACATTTCTGCAATGATATCTACTACACTTGTCAGAATGGATATATTGTAATGATTCGTATCAATCCAGAGGAAAACAATGAAATATTGTCGACAGATTATCAATTAGATTTGGACAAAGTTATGCTCACAAATAACTTAAGATTCACACTGAAACCTGATGACGAGTGTGTAATTGTTTGATGAACACAAGTAAAATAGAGTTGTGTTCCAGAAAAATCAGAGGATTCCTGACTGAGATTTGGTTGTGCTATCGCATAGACATACAGATACCAGGATTTGACACTGCTATATTGTAATGGGTTAAAGTCCACAGACAAATTGTAAGATTGTAAATAGTAGACGTTTATTTTGCAGACTATTTGTCAGACAATGTGTTGTGTTCTGATAGTACTTTCACCATCAACAGCAACAGTTTTCAATATATAATGACCAGGGTTCCATGTAAAATCTTTGTAATGCTATTGGTTATATTATTTCCTGTTCTTATCTATTTTTAAAGTCTTTAAAATTATTCTACATATGAAATAGATTAATTGAGTTTGTAGATGTCAATAACATATTTGCAAACACTAGAAATTTCTTGTGCAAATACATGTGAAATGCGTAAATTTTAAATTTATTTTGAGTTTAAAATTATCTTTTTGTTAGTGGATTTAATATAACGCCATTTAAAATTTTAAATATTAATTTCATTTTTGTATATATTTTTTCCATGAATAAATCTATTTGCCTCTCTTTTCAATTGCCTTTATATATTCACATAACATTTTGTTTTTGATATTTTCACATTTTCCCACTTTTGATTCCATTTTTATTGATTGTTCTTTTAAAATTAAATGTATGGTGATATAAATCAACAATTTTCATTTATTTTAAAATTAAAATCGATATTAAAATATCTATTTTATTAAAAATGTGATTTGTACAGTCCTTAAAACTGAGGATAATAAGAATTTAAAGCTGCTCTTTTCTGAAAAAAATTCTTAAAATTAACGTATCTATAAGTGCCATTCTTAAAGAAAAATAAACTTTAAGTGTTTTAATAATATTTATTAAGTAGTTTGCTAATTGAAAATTTAAAGAGATTTAAGTAATTTGGTATTTTTTATATGTTAATTATAATGTAATACATATGAATGAAATGTTTGGTTTATTCAACATAAAAAGAGATTCTTTAAAAAAATAATTGCAAAAAATGACATTTTAAAATCTTGTGAGAAAACTGAAAAGTATTTCTTGTATAGATATATTTAAAAAGAATTATAAGTAAATCTTTTAGAAACAAATAACTGAAATTATGAATTTAGGAAACATAATAAGTACATAACATGAATTAAATATTTAAATATATTTTGATTTTTTTTAAACTGCCAAAAATGTTAATTTTAGAAGAATAAAATTTCTTAATTTTTGTAAACAAAAATATGCGCTTGATAAAAAAATATTTTTGTGTTGAAGAATATATTTATTATTTAGATTGAAGTTTTATTTTTTTTATATCCGTTTTAATTGTAAATGATTTTTGTTTACAGTAAACACTTTAAAAATATTTCATTACTAGAAAATTGTATTGTTGCGTAAAAATTATTTTACAAAATTCTCATTAATATAAAGGTAACTTAAGATATCTTAATTTTGGAATCATTTAACTCTTCGGAATCTTAGCTAAGAACAAACGAAACGAGAAGTAATATTTAAAATGTAATATTGTTTTCCTTATTTGATTATTTTGAAATCGGTATTATATTCGCTAGACATATTTAATTCCTAACTTTATTTCTGTTAATACATATAGTATGAAACAATTTATTATTTAAAAATATGCCTTTATTCAAATATTTGCATACCTGTACAAAAAGTTTGCAGATTTTTGAAACATCATTAATTATAATGTTATACAGTGTAAAAGAACTAATAACCATCTAATTTGTTCTACCTGATAATGTTTCCTTTAAAATATAACGTATTATAATGTAATATGGTTTGTATTCACATAGATATAAGTTATATATATATATAAGATATAAAAAATAGAATTTTGTTCCATTAACTCTGCATACTTTCCTGCAGTCCAAGGGAGACCAGCTCTTTGTGAACAAAGATCTAATAATGCATCGATGTTGGTTGGCGAGGCATATGAGCAGATGGTATCGATTTATTTCTATATATTTTCATTCTTCTAGAAATGCTATGATAGATTTTATGTTATACTCCCTCACTTCATTCTTATAGAACTCTATATTTTAAAAGTTAACAAGATAAGATTTTAGAAAATTTTATTTAAATATATGATTTTATAAAATTAAAAATTTTCTTTTGATTATAAAAATTCGTGAGTTTTAAGAAATAATTATTTTGCTGTTTAGAGTTCTTAAATGGAACAAAAAATGTTACTCTTTTTAAATATTAGTAAGAATCCTTACACTTTTTGCGGGTTTTATTTTCGTGTTTTGTTCAATTATTTTTAAAGAAAGGCTTTTTTTTTAATACTGTGCTGGTTAATGTTAGTACTCTGAACTGTTTTTCTAACAGTTAATTGGTTTAAATCCCAATGTCGGCATGGCTGTTTTTAGAGGAACACAATTTACTCTAAACTGCAGATTTCTCAGTGTAATTATCCTTCACCTACAAAAAACGAACGAAACAAAACCTTTTAATTTAATTATATCTCTTACTTTGAGCCGAAACTTTATAGCCAAGACCTTAACATTATAATTAAAGATGTATTATACAAATATTAAATGTTATATGTTTCTCTTAGAAAGGAAATATTATATAACATTGAACTGGACTCATGGTAAAGGGAAAGAGTTTCAGCTTCTGCAGTCCGCAGAGACCTGGAGCACCATAGACAGTCCTTTGCCCATTCTGTATAGTGTCACTTCCTCACCTCGGTGAGGCAGCGAACACAGGGAGGCGGATATTTCTGAGTCTTATTTTGAGCATGTAGGGATTTTGACTGATAGGAAGTCTTCAATCCAACACCTAAGCAATTGGATGAAGGTTGGTGACAGAAGAGGAAATTCAACATTGAATATGATCTATAGGCTATCACGGAATTTTTGGTTTAATTTTCATTTTTAAGGGATTCCGTCACACGTCGGCATTAAAAGAAACGAGATTAATGACTCCTCTGGCTAAGTTTGCCTCTCTGGAACCTCCACAACCTGATTTGCCATCCACCTTTAATGAAGTTTTTACTGAGAGTAAAAAAACGCTTATGGATGTCTAGAGGGTTCCACCTACCTATCATTGGTATCATGGAAAATGCCTTGCTGGCTTCTTCTTTTTGAGGGAACAAGAGCGCAACATGCTTATTTTTTACGCTTCGCCAGTGGTCACCTAATGGGGTATCAAATTTATGCAAGGTCAAAAGACTTCTAGTCAGTGCACAAAATCTAAAGCTGAACAGGCATCGCCTGAGCATCTGCTTGAATTTTGACAAGAATGAGGCTTTCTCATATCCCCTTATGTTTTTGGATTTCCTGGCTGTTTATGGACTTGTGAAGTCGGTCTAGTATTGAAATTGGACTATCTGGGATTAGCAGCAGCATATAACATTCTAGGCATATCTTCTTTTCAAACACACTTTTTTTTTAATACAAAATAGTTTTATTTATTGCCATTTTTAATTTGACACACATTTTATAAAAAAATATCCCAAAATCAAAAATTTGCATTTTTACAAATAGTTTTCTGAATATAGCTTTACAATTATTAAAATCCTAACAGTGTTTACAATTAAGGGCATTTCAACACAAAGTTTTTTCCATATTATGCATGTTAATTATTGATTTACGTAGTATATATTACCTTTCCTATCAGAAATATTAGTACCAAAAATGCATGTCTCGTATCAATATCTTTGTATAAAAGGATTTTATAAATATTTGATTAAATCTTAAGGGATTCTTGAAATGTAAGTCTCAGGCTCGATCCCAAACACTATTGAACAACGAGATATTAGTGTTGAGAATCTTTTTCTTGTACGCAGCTCTTATTGAGATAAATCTAAAGTAGATTTCAGGGTTTCCTCCATTACAATACAAAAATATGACATATATATGGGAAACATCCTTTAAACAAAGGTTATTAGAAAAGCAAAAATGTAGCAATTTCTGATATGGTTGTGTATAAACGAAGCTAATATAAATTATGCTTAATATTTAATATTTTATCATTATAAACATGATTGAAAATATTTACTTTTAACAAATTCGTGGAATTTGAATAATTTTAAGGTTTTGATTTAAATTTTGAAGATAAATTTTCATTTTTAAAGCAATTAAAATTCATTTGTAATATGTATTTCTTATTACATGTAATTTAAAAATATATCGTATAATACATATTTTTTTAATGAAAAACTAATAACATTTCCAATGAAAGAAGTGTTTTAAATCATTAATGAATTCATAAAAATTTACCAAAACCGAAAATAACAAATATTAAAAAGGAACACAATGCAGGAAATAAGCAATTCAATTTTCTGAAACATGTCAGCTTAAAAAATGATTAAACGAGTTCAAAGAAAATGTAATTCCGACGAAAATTTATTCGTAATTTTTATCATTTATTTTAAGCTATTAAGATCTCATATATAGTAAGTTATTAGAAATTATTAAAAACGCTAAATTTAAAAGGCATAAGATACGAAGAAAGAAATTAACGCTTCCCGTGCGGTTTGCAGTTAATGACACGAGTTAAAGAAAATTGCATTCTTGAAAGACTCAATCTCCATTATCTTCCTGACAAGCTTCAAATGTCTTGGATATTATTATTGCTAAGGGTTGGCAGAGAAAAAAGATAAACTTTTCGAACTGCTGAATTAATTTTAAAGTTCTTATTTTTTCTTAAACGTCAAATAAAATATTGACCACATTTTCTCATCGAAACAAAATTTTAATGTCACGAATTTTATGATAAAATCTGTGTGTGTTTCATATAAAAAACAGCTTATTAAAAAAAAAGTAGTAACCTTTTCCACAATGTTTTAAGTATATTTTCTATTCTTAAAATTTACACACCTGAAATTGAATTTGCAGTCTTTTCAATTCATATAATTAAATTTATCAATCTTTGCCGATTAGATTATGCATGCTTAAAAAATTATGATATCATAAGCTGCCTTTTATTTCTTTTATAACAGGAATTGTACGAAAATTCTTTTTTTCTTTTTAGAAATCATATTTAAATTTTAAACTTTTTCTAAAATAAGTTTTATTCATTTCACATAAATAAAATATCAATTACATTCAAATGCAGAAAAATTTTTGTTTGCTTATTTATTGCTTTACGATCATGATCATAAGAAAAATACAAATCCAATTAGGAGATTGCAGTAACAAGGATTGAAATGATGTTCTTAGTATGAAGATAGTGAGTTCGACGCCGTGTTCATTGAAGGCAGCTGGATATATGTTAAATAGATCGTAACCGCAAGATCCTCTAATTAAAATGGTACTTCTGTGAGTTCCAGGTCAAATCTTGTAGTTATTTTGCTCGCCCCTTATATCTAAATTACGAAGAATAATGCTTTTTTATCAGCAGCTTCAACCCAAATACTAGAGCCAATACGAGCCTGATTAAATATGCTGATGCTCATAAATTCAATTGAAATCTGCGGTTTTATGAGGACTGAACTGTTTCAGATGTTAGAGCACCCAAAGTTGATATCGAACCTAACTGAAAACCAGAGTACTAAATATTCATCTACTGCACAATATAATTAAGAAGAAATCATATCTCTTAATTGTATTGTGCAGTAACAAACTCTTTCAAGCTTTGCATAATGGTCTAAATATATTGTAAATTTATTTTTTGTAACGTAAGAAGTTTTGATGAGTAGTGAGAAAGAAAAGAGCTAATGAGATTCTAAGCATTATAACTAGGAGAAATAGGCCAAAAAATATAACTATTTTAAGCAATGAAACCACGCAGAATCATAGTTGAACAACTGAAAAGCCTCGCTGATTGTCTAATGGCTCAATCAAAGAGAGAATCAATTTCCATCTTTTATTCCGATAAAATAGGTTCAGTCTTTGCAACCTCAAGACATATTTTTGGTCTCATATTTCTGCAAAGGATATTATAAAATCATTGTAAAGTACTCCTCACAAGGTCTTCCCGCGTAAAATTTTTAATAACAAAGGGCGAAATTCATAAACGGAAACAGCTATTGTAGATGGTTTGTTGCTTTATGCTCGTTACATATATATGATATTTAATTCAATGAAAGTAAACAATTTAAAGTGGATTCAGAACCACTCTTCATATTGGAATTTAATTCACAAATCGTTTTAAGGAAAATCAGAAAGATAATTGATCATTTCCTAATTCGACCAAAAGGAAAGAAACATAGCAAACTCCCAAGCGAATCAAGATCAATAAATAGATGTAAATTACACAGAAATGTAACATTCCTCAACAATTGCTCAGTGATATTTTTTTAATATATATATATATATATATGTATATATAATAGAGGCATTAGTTACATCTAAAGATATTTGAAAAGACACGGTATCGTAGCATTCAATTCACTGCCACAATAAATGTTTTTAAAAGATGTATTGTTTCTGAGTAATTCTGCAAATGCTGGTTTTAAATCTTTATCTTTCAACTATTGTCTATATGACTTTCAAATTTCTGCTTATCCGTTGATTCTGGATTTAATGATCTAAAAACTATTTATGGTTCATCAGTTTAAAGTTGCAACCCAACATATAACTTTTATTCAAAAAAATTGTAAATAATTTTGTTCTGAGATTTCTTATCTAATTTATAAAATAAAATTTTGCATAATTTAAGCAAAATATTCTTGCTTTTATAATAAAAAAAATTTGTTACATTCATCAGTTAATGTATTCAGTAATGGACTTTCTTCGTTCACATTATTGATCTTTTTCTCGAATTGATAGAGATAGTTGCATTAAATAAATCATCCAATCAATAGGGGGAAAAATAAATCTTCCTTACATTTCCCGTAATTTAGAACGGTGTTAGATCAGGGTTATTAACTGACTTGGGGTTTCATAATGGAAGCCTGTTTTTACTTTTGCGACTCCTTCATTTTCTGCTCGAAATGCTTTTAATAATATCCGCTCAACATTAGTCTTAACAAATATAATGTGTTCATATTAGCGTATTCTGTTATTATGACTGGTTTGGCTTGTTATTTATTTATTCAGCTATTATGCAAGTACAGGTGTTATCCCAGTTTTGATTTTATGATTTACCTATGAGAAAGCCCTTATGATGATTAAAAAAACTATTTGTTTTACAAGATTACTTATCTTTAATCTTTGTTTTGCAACATTATATTTCTTGAGATATTATTATATATTATATGAGATGCCATCACTTCACCCATTATATAGCTGAATAGGCTAAAGGCCTAAAAGCAAACGACCGTTATATATAAACTTCCGGAAGCAAAGTAAGAGATCTGTAGAATAAATTTAAATTACAAAAGTAATTTTTTTACAAGATTTATTTATTTTTACTGATTTTATTATTTAGTAAAATAACATTATTTTCTGTTAGCGATAAAGTGGCACAGTAAATTTTCGATTTATATGAAGAAATGTAATGTCAGCTATTTAAAAAAAAATGATATCCGTCAGTTTTAATTCCGAAAATTTCATTTTTTATTAAAACCCCTCATTTAAAAGCAAATTTGTCCGGTACCTTTAGGAAATAATATCAAATCAAATTATGAACCTAAATTTGAACATGCTGTAAGCTGAATGAATTATTGTTATTGAATACGTTGTAAGTTTAATGAATTATTCATAAAGCTTGCAGCATGTGATGAAAATAAGTAATATTTAATATCAAGTGTGATCACCTATATTAATTTTCAATTTGGAGTGATTTAAAACAGTTGAAATATTCAGCAGTGTAAAATAGGCCTGTATTTACTTATCTAATTTATTAAATATATATAATTTATAACAGATTTATTAAACGAATAATGCAATGACTGTTTAATTTAGATCTTTAATATCATGAAAAAGTTTAGAATATTTTTGTTTTTCAACTTAGTGCTTAACCTTTCTGTTTCGCTTGAATAAAATGTCTTCTAAAATACATTTAGTTTTTGCTTCAACTTTTGCTCACATTACGTTTTTTCAAGGGTTCTTTGCTAAATAAATTTTATATTTGATTAACACAACAAATGTGATATATATTAGCGATTTCATAACATTATTTTTGGAAATGTGAGTTAACTTATTTGTTTATCCAAGTTACGATAAACTCACATTTATAAAATAAATTTATGGTCAAACTAACCAAAATAAATAATTTGATGGCATGGTTGGTTAGCTGGTTAGTTATCATTATCGGAAAGCAGTGAGTTCGAATCTGGAATCAGTCAAAGATACGTCATGGTCACTGTGATGGTGGCTGAAAAGCATTAAATATATGGCTTTTGCAGTGATGTCTTCCATGTGAAATGATACATATGAAGGTGGCAGGTCAAGTCACGCTGTCTTCTGCTTGGTACCTGCTTCTAAGTTACGAAGAACCTCCTTCTTGGCTACCATGGCGCTGCTGCTGGGTGCCCCACAACCTCAGATGCCCTCGTTTCTGCACTTTGTAATGTTGAATCCTAATAGCCGGAATTTACACAACGACATAATTATTTGATTTTTAGTGTCAGTTATAAAACATTTTTAAAATTTGAGAAACATATATCAATTACATTCGTAGTGGTTTACAAAATTATTTTATTAAAAAGTAACACCGTGCATATGTAAATTTATTAAATTATAAGAAATTTTTTTTTACGAAAGTCTTAGATGTTTTATAGATTTTTCATATAAATGCAATTATCTAATTAGAGTATTAATTAAAATACTTATTTGTTATAAAATTTAGGAAAATTAAAAATTATGATCCAGAAGTCTGAATTTTTAGAAAATGTTAAAGGCATATTTTATGTGTGTGGGTGGGTAATAGCTTCACTTTTCATAACAGAATTCAGTTATATATATATATATATATATATATATATATATATATATATATATATATATATATATATATATATATATATATATATATATATATATATATATATATATATATATATATATATATATATATATATATATATATATATATATATATAGATATAGATATAGATATATATTATATATATATATATATATATATATTCATATTCCGTGAGGTTCCTAATACCAAATATAACCAAAAACCTTTTGACAAAAAATATAATATTGAATTTAAATGAAATTATAATTCCAGAGCCCAAAAATTATCATTGAATATATTTATCGCAAATATCATATTAATTAAACCATTTTTGTATGTATTTGTACTTATCATTGATTTTGTCTTCTCCAGGTTCAAACTGCATATAAAATCTTTTATCTCGAAAATACAAGGGGTAAATCATAATATTATTATAATAATAATCGTAATAATATATTTAGGGTTTTGGTTGCATATTCATACAGATATACGCTTATATTAATTTATTTGTTTTGAAGTAAAGAAAACGTAAATTAATACATATTGTGAATTAACATGCAAGTTCTTATAAAAATATGTTCAAATATTTATGAAACACACACACACACACACACACACACACACACACACACACACACACACACACACACACACACACACACACACACACACACACACACACACACACACACACACACACACACACACACACACACACACACACACACACACACACATTGTTCATCTGTAACAGTGTTAGACTTTAGTGTAGGTGTAACATAAGGAAATATTTATAAATTTAGAATTATATTAATTAGGTTATATTTTCAAAGTACTCTTATTATTACTCAAAGTACATTATAGTGTTAGTTTAGCTTTATTTAAATTTAATAATATATATATATATATATATATAATATATATTGCATATATATATATATATATATATATATATATATATATATATATATGCAATATATATTATATAATATGTGTATTTATAAGTATGCATATATATATGTGTGTGTATATTATATGTTTTTACCAGCTTATCGTTTATCAGTGTATTTTGTCACTAAAACTGTTACATTTTTGGAGCACTGTTCCCTCATTATTTGTATTCATTGTCAAAATGACGTCAGGGAATCGGAGCAGAAGGCTTCAGCTGAAGCACTTGTAATCGTGTTTAACTTTACAATATTTGGCGACACTGCTGCATCCGACCAGAAAGTGTTGTGGTCATAATACGCTGTTCAGAGACGGATTTAGAGATGTATTTATCATAATTTCACTTAATTACTCCTCAGCCTCCAGAGACTGCATTATGGCTTATTGTATCTAGTTAGTTGAAACCACACAAGTATGCGATGCGTCTCTCTTCTGGCGCGTTTGTCGATGAAGTGGTGTGGAGGCGACAAGAGATGAACTGATTGTTTTCGGTTTGGATTGGAAGCCTAAATGGATGGTTCTATGCTCCTCATTTGCAGAGGAATTCAGAGGCTGTATTGAAGTTGTGTTTTGAGCCTATGCTATGTAAACAAAAACAATATTGCATAAGCAGCAGTACATTGATTATTTCATAAAAAAAAAACATTTGTCTTTAAATTTGCATGGAATTCAGAGATTAAATTGAAGTTAATTTTGAACTGTAACACACAAATCAATAAAAGCAATACTGAGGATAAAAGGATTTTAAGTATTAAATAATTTCGGAGCTAATTGTGTGTTGATATTGTATATTCTCTATCAATAAAATAATAATCATTTAAGTGTTTTTTTTAATGTTTGCAATTTATTATTTGCAAGTTTTTTATTAATTCATATTTTGTGCTCAAATATTTTTCGTGTTTATACAAAGAATTAGTGTTTTATTTAATTATTTTATGAAACTGAAATAAGCATTTTATCTAAATTAAAATAAAAGATCTCAATTTTAAACTATTCAATTTTTTTATAAAAAAAGAATTTCATTTTTTAAAATTCCAATCATTTATCAATTTTTTCGTTATTATAATTTTTTTGATGAATTGTAGAAAATTTAATTTATTCTACTTTACATTTGAATCATAGCTTTTAGTTTTTTCCTCATTTGATACTGAATATTTATGGAATCTATATATTTTAGAAGTAATAATGATCTGGTAGAAAAGACATCGGTTTTAATTCAAGCATTACTGTTTAATGGTACATGTATGTCGTAATTCTCCACGCATATTTTTCGGTGTGAGTGCTTGGAAGATTTCCAGGTTTCTTCCTTCACAACACGTAAAAATGTAGCTAAGAGAAAAAACCCTTTATTCATGTTGTGGATATCAGAATATCCTAAAATAGCCTTTAACTGTTGGATTGCTTACTATTGTAATCAAGTTAACTTTTCTATGGGAATTTAAACTGATCTTGTTTAATATTTACTATCCATTTGAGATGTACTGGATAATCTGCATGGTTATCTAGGAGCGTGCTCGGGAGTGTTCTCAGTGTTGTTGTTGAGTGTTTAAAGTGAATCATTTTCATGTACTGTATCATTCTTCCCTTGCTTATAAGGCTTGTCCTTGAAAAATCATCTCGACAGTTACGCGTAAACTTTAAAATAAAATACTTTATGACCCCCGTAATCCATTAAATAGTTCACAATGTGGTGTCAAAGTGTATAAGATTTATTAAAAATAATTTTTATACTTTTAAAGAGTAAAGAAAGAACAAGATAGAGATAATGTGTATTTAGCCATTACGTATTTCGATATATACAGAATCCCGTTTTTAGATATCAGTAAGTAAATTTTATAAATGGAGTCCATATTGAATACGAGCAAAGTAAATTACGTTGTGTTCTAATTACTTTATATTCAACGATATGCCTTTAAACCCTTTTAAAAATACAGTGAAGCAAAATTGATATAAAACCATATTAATCAGCATAATAATAAAATTTTTGTACAATATAAAAATTGCAGAATAAAAAAGAAGCATTTGTTAATTGAAATAGTAATTAAATTTGCAAAGTGTTAGAAGAGTGAACAGGGGATTTTATTTTCTTTTTCAGATAAAAAAATGAATTTTTTAAAAATTTTATTTTCAACTTCTTAAATTAATAATTCTTAATGCAATGCTTGTTAACATTTATTATTTCTGAGGTTTTTCATGACATGAAATTACATAATTCAGTTGAAATAGTTGTAGCACTACTTTAAACAATTCATTTCTTATTTCTTTTATTTAACTCTTAATTTTTAATGTTTGTTCATTGCAATACCAATTAAAATCAATTTCATTAAATTTATTAAGACACAATTTATAGTTTAGCAAAAAATAACAAATAATACTTCAAAAAACGCACAAAAAAGTTGATCTTAATCATTAAAGATAAATTTTAAATCAAATAAATTAAGAGGAATTATGATATTTTCCCACTCACTAAACTTGGAAAAGATCTTTTTGAGCAATATTCAATTTTTGTATAATATGGAAGTGAAATTGAAATCTATTAAATTTATATATTTATAGCTTTTTGTATTAAGGTTATTTAAACTCAACTATGAAAAGTTTAAAAGTGGCATTCACTAACTTCTGGTATTTTGGAATATTATAATAATTTAAAAAAACTTCTGATAAGGGAAATACATTTTGCGGTATTGAGTAATTTCTGTTTCTAAAGTTTCTTCGCTCATTACCCAATTATTCTTACATAAGAATCCTTTTATCGAAACTGAGTGGTTGTATATAAAACATTAACAAAAATAGAATTATCAAATTATCATTGTGGGAAATGGAAATAGTTTTGATAATTGATATTTCAAGTTAGTTTGAAATAATAAATTTATTAACATTTGAACGTTTTACCATGAACAAAATAAAAATTTACTTAAATTTTAATGTATAAAATGTCCTTAAAACATTAATTGTTTCAATTTTACTTTACAAAAGAAAATTTATATTTTTATATATCCATTTTCTTGAACAACCAAATGAATTACAAATTCAGTTTGAGAATCTGAATATGTAATTCATTCGGTTGTTCAAGAAAATGGATAAAAGTTTCTTTCGTACATTATTATTTTACATTTTATGTTATGAAAAGAAAATTTAACAAGGGATTATAAAATATCCTAACAACAAAAAATACTTTCTTATCTCGCAAAGAAATTATGCAATCAAAATTGAAATCGGAGCATTCGGTTTTGACTCCTGCCGGCCCAACGGATATTTTGATTTGAAGAATTTTTTTAAGATAAGAATAAATCAAAAGTAATTTCAATGAATAACACACACTTCTTTACCTTTATGATAATAAGATTTTAGCTGTAATTTAAAATAAGTCAGGGAATTTAATTAGGAAAAGTAAAGGTTATCTTATTTTTATAAAGAAAGTTTTTTAATTTTTATTTAGGAGTTCATGTTTTTTAGCTTTCTTTACTTTATATAAGCGAAAAAAGAAATTCTATTTTGCTTCAATTCTCTTAATCACTAAAATTCTATTGAAATTACTTCGAAATACTTTTTTTATCAACTATTTAGAGTTAAAATTTTATATTTTTTCCAAATCAGTATTCTTTCTGGCTAAACTTATTTGAAAAATCATTTTGATGTCAGATTTGCTACTTAATGATTGATCAAGAAATAATTGAAAACAAATAGAACAAACTGTTATATTAATAAATCGACAAAAATGTCTAATTTTTTAAACCGTTTCATATTAAAAACCATTCTTAAAATGGAAAGATTTTATTTATACATTTCTTTTTACGTATTTCTGACGACTAAAACTGTTAAATTCAGCCAACTGTCTTTTCAGCTTGGGTGACAAATAATGAAAAGGCTGACACTGATCGATTCTCCTTCTCTTAAAGCATTTATATCACAATTGAAGAGATGATGATTGGTTTTGCAAAATATTAAATGCCGATAAGCACGCTCAATATAATAGTTTCTGGCTGAGTCAAATATCAAACTGATTACTTTCCTCGCAACAGAATGATGACTCCTCAAAAATATCGATATTTATTGTTAAATGATACAAATATTTATTAGAAAATTCGGGCGTTTGGTCTCACAAATTATTTTAAATGCTTATAATCAAACTCAATATAAAAGTCTCTGGCTGGATCATATATCATATTGGCTACTTTCCTTCTAAGATAATGATGGCTTGCCAAGAAAGTTTGCCTCGAACTTCAAGATGATAATAACTACATTTATTGTTAAATGATACAAACATTTATTTAGAAGTGTTTTAATCAGTCTTTTTTTCAGTAAAATATAATTTTACACAACATTACTAGATGAATGAGTGCAGATTTTGAAAAATGGAGGGATTTCTGAATTTCGTCCATTGCAGTAGATGAATAGCATCTATTGCTTATGAAGAACTCTTCCAGAAAGTAATACGCGAAGATTATTTAAAAACCCTTCCAACAATTTTCATTTCTTAAATTATTAATTATATGGTACCAATGAAGTTTAAATGTATGTTAATTTAAGGAAAAAACATATGTCAGGATGGGCCTTGGCGAAATACCACCATCATCAAATTACCATATCAATAAAGTTTAAAAATATGTTAATTTAGGGAAGAAATATACGTTAGGATGGTCCTTGGCAAAAATTGTCAATTTCTTTTTCGCCAAGCGTGTTTTACCAAAACAAAAACGATGTGTCCAGAATACTATAAATACTAAATTTATCAAAAATAAACCACCTTAGAAACATGACACTAAATTGGCGAGAAGCAGAAGGGTACTGTCAAGTATACGCTATCCCTCATTTAAATAGTAGATTGAAAAATTTACATTCTTCTTAAAAACAAGATATTAATAGTTAATAAAAATAATTGTATTGATATTTAAATAAGTGAAATTCTTGTCTGAAATTTATTTGTTTGTAAAATATTTCAATAATATAGTCGTCGAGGTTCATATAAAGCATTACTTAAAGCTATTGTTTATGTAAATGTTTCTTATTTTGCCATCTGACAGTGCTCCGTTGTGTTAAATCTCTAGATATACATTCTTGAACACAGGTAAGAGTTCTGATTTTGAATATTGTCAAATGTTGAGATTGACATCTTAGCCAACATTTTCCTAGTTTAAACATCACGTCAATCATATGACATTAGAATAGGATTTGATTGGCTTATATAACTATGATTTTCCACAATGACAATCTTTGATTGAATCTATTATGGGTAGCTAAATGACATGACGATATTCAACATTTAATTTGAAGTTTGGGACACATTTTTATTATTATATTTTGCATCATATTTCAATACTCCTGATTTTCCTTCAATGCAGAAAATGTCTAACTCACATAAATTTTTTTAAAAATGTATTTAAATAAACATTTTTAAGAAAAATATCTTCGCATTGAAATTATAACTACATTTAAGTAAAAAACAATTACTTTACTGTTCATTAACTAATATAAAATGTTTATTTTAAGTTAATTTCCATGACATTTATATATTTTTATAAAATGTTTTCAATATTTTGCAAGTTATATACATGTATTTTTATTTTTAAGATTTTAGAATATTTTGCATATTACAGAGCACATGTTATTAAGAATTTTAATTATTATTTAATAAATTTCTAATTAGTATCTTATGAAAAGTATAACATTAAAATGTTTTTAGGTATAAACTTAACACATAGTTTAGAACATAAAGTATAAACTTTTAATTCAAAATATAATTAAAATTATTTTAATTCGTTTTCATATAACAAATGGGATTAGATAAATTTAATAGGCTTATTTATTCTTCATTCGCAAAATCAAAGTTTAAAAAATTTACTTTAATGAATTTAAAAAAGATTTCCTATCATTTTAATGAATTCAACCGAAATTAATTTCAAAATTTTAATGTGCCTCCTCAGAATTATGATGTATAAAAAAATTTTATCAATGTTTTATATACCATACATTCATATCGATTTTTCATAAAATTTAATATTTTAGTTACATGGAAAATGCAAGAAAATATATTTTCTTATGAAATACTAAAATAGTTCATATTAAATATAATTAGGTAAAAATTTAATAAAAGCTAATAAATTAGTTTTGTTAGGAATCAAACACATAAATTTTTCATGACATAATATAAGGTAACTTCAATTCTAAAAGGCAATTTTTATAACTTATTTAAATTCGATAAAAGCATATTTTTTATACTACTGCTTCATTACACATATGAGATTTTCCTTTTTTTTCAATAATTTTGAAATGATCAGTGCAAACATTATTAATAATTATTAAAATTAATTCCATATATTTTCCAAGTTAAAATTTATTTATTCTTTGTTTTATGGTGTTTCAATTGAAAATCCATAAGTATCTATATAAAAGAATATTGATAGTTCAAATCGTTATGAATTGAAAAGATAACTGGGAATATTTGCTCAGTTTTATAACGAATTTTTATCTTGCAACTTTGACTAATCAAAAGAAAAATATGTCCTAGTTATATCAATATTCTTAAAAATACACATTACTCTTATTCAAAAGCATAAAAAAACAATAATATCACTAAATATATACCATTTATTAATTCTGAAAATATCTTCAGTTATGGTTAATAGTTATTTTATTTAAGACCACGCATTTACTTTTTAATGTAATTAAATGCATGTAGTTTATGTAAAAAAAGAAAATAATTTTAAAAGTTTTCACTTTGGGAAGAAGTAACTTATTATCTGAATATTTAGTGGTAACTTACTATCAGAGAATTCAGTAACTTATTATCTGAGTATTCAATAACTTATAATTTAAGTATTCAATAACTTATTATCTGAGTATTCAATAACTTATTATCTGAATATTCAGTAGTAACTTATGTGAGAACTAAAAAATCGCCACTAGAGGGCGAACAAAAATACAGTTAGTTAATGTACGTCCATCGTGAGAGGTGGTAAGAGAATGATGAAGCCCAATGTTCAATAAACTTGCTATTTGTCACTGAAGTGTAGTATTTTCTTTTAGATGTCCTGACATGGCTATAAGCGTAAGTAAACTTAATGAAAAATTAGTTAAGTTATTGCTCGTTAGGCTTTTAACATTTCAGAAGCGGTATATGTATTGCCCTTTGATGCTTGTTCTGTTTTCTTCTCCGATATCGAAACTCGTATGCTTGTGAATTACGATTAAAAATAGGTATTCGCTCCTCATAAGTAAGGATTAATTTTGGATGAAGAAAAAGGAAGAATTTATGACGAAAGGTACTTGAAACTACGAGTTACATCAACACGGAATAAAAGAAACGAAAATACGCTAGTGAGTTATCTTTTATATTTTTTCGCTTTTGATTTCTGTAAGCTCTAAAATGACTTCATTTCTGGCGAAAGGCAAAAAGATAGATTTAATTACTTTAGCTACTGAATTAGGTGAAACCGTTCCCCAAGATTGTAAGGTAATAGATTTAAAAAACATAATCATTAATTAAAAAAAAAAACTGGTGAGGATTGACTTGTTATAGATTACAAAAAATTAAATAATCAGCCAATTAAAGATAAATTCCCTTTGCCCAGAATTGATGATTTATTAGAATGACTTGGTGAATGTAATATTTTCACGACATTAGATTTAGCTCATGGTTATCTGCAAATACCATTAACAGAAGAAGCTAAGTTAATAACTGCTTTTATTACCCCAGATGAAACAGGTCAGTTTGAGCGTATGATTTTTGGTTTGGCAAATGCACCTTCAGAATTTCAGAGATTAATGTATCAAGTATTAGGACCATTGTTAAATAAGAAAATATTGTGTTATTTAGATGATATTTTGATATCAGCGAAGAATTGGACTGATATGATTGAACGAATAAAAAAGGTATTTGACAAACTTAGATTTGCTAATTTGACTTTAAAATTGTCAAAATGTAAATTCGGTAAAAAGGAAGTAGAATTTTTAGGACTTATAGTTAATAGAGAAGGATTGAAACCAGTAATGAGAAAAATTAGATCAATAAGAGAATTTCCAACTCCTAAGAATATTCATGATATTCGTAGATTTTTAGGTTTAACTGGTTATTTTCGGAGATTTGTGGAAAAATATGTACAAAAGGCAGAACCTTTATCACGACTCTTGCAAAAAGGAGAATCTTTCAAGTGGGAAGAAAAGCAAGAGCAGTCTTTTCGATTATTGAAAAGTAGCCTCACAGAGCAACCTGTGTTAACCCATTATAACCCTCCAGCTAAAACGAAAGTACATTGTGATGCAAGCTCTAGTGGTATATCAGGCATGCTTTTACAACAAGGACCAGACAATAAATGGCGGTTGGTTTATTGTGTCAGCAAAAAGACAACTGAAATTGAAAAGAAATATCATTCAAGCAAGCTCGAATTGATGACCATTGTGTTAGGCTCTAAAAATTAAGGCAGTATTTATTAGGCATAAAATTCAAAATAGTGACAGATTGTGAAGCACTGATGTACACGAATTCAAAGAAAACAAACAATTCTCAGATTGCAAGATGGTGTGATTTAATTCAAGAACTTCTGGTCATGATAGATAATTTCACAAGATTTGTCCAATTGACTCCAGTAAAGAGTACGTCAACATCACATGCGCTGAAATCTCTGAAAAGCTTTGTAAACACTTATGGTCTACCTGAGAAAATAATAACAGATCGAGGAACTTGTTTCACTTTGCATCAATTTCAATAATACTGTGCTGAAAATGGTATAAATCATACACTCAATTGTACGAAATGACCATGAGCAAATCGAATGGTTGAAAGAGTTAACAGAACAATATTGTCTACCATAACAACTGGTATGGAAGATCAGAATCACAAAGATTGGGATGTTAAAATATATGAAGTTGAGAGGAACTTAAACAACTTTGTGAACAAGTCAATGAACAAGACACCATTTGAATTACTCCACGATTCAACATTTTGAGAAAGTTAGCTGATGAAGAAGCTCAGAGTTGGCAAGATCCATCGATAGTGGAAGAAGAATCTCGAAGACAAATAGAAGAATGTCAACAAAAAAAGAAGAATTATTATGATAAAAAGAGATGTAGAGCTATGACGTTTGAACGAGGAGAGATTGTTGTAATGAAAAGAGCTCCGAAATCTTCAGGCCAACCTACGGAGACACAATTTAAGTACCGGGGCCCTCTTATTGTTACCGAGGTATTGCCGAACGAAGTCTACCGTGTGATTCAGCTGGAAGAAAAAAACGAAGGCCACTTCTACGCAACAACAGCTCACATTGGTCAACTAAAACCATGGATAAATGAACCAGATTCGGATGAAGATAGTAACATCGATAGTGCCAATAGTGATGATGATTATGACTATTCTCTGAACAGCCATAGACGCAATCCACATAGATCCACTGGCAAGGACTAAAGATGAATGAGGGATCCTAAATGGTAAGATTTTTCCAATTTTATTTAAAGAAAAACTTGTATTTAAAAGGCAATGAACTTATCATAGACTATTGACTCTAAAAATAAATAACTTTAAAGATTATTTACTGTATACTGAAATATTCATCAAACAAATGAAAGTCTGTTAAATTTATTCTGTGAATGATTTAATACTAAGTCCATTTAACCTTGTAAACTTTTGTTGTAAGTAATTTTATTGGAATTTAGAATTGTATTAAGAATTGCTGGTGAAAAAAAGTGTATATGTTATTATAGATTTTTGTTAATCTAACGTAATAATTTTTCTACTTTTAATGAAAGATGTGTATAGCTAATGATTATAATTACATTATTTGTTTGTGTGAATGAAAAATAACATTATGTAGTTAATAATTTTATTTAATCTGCTGTGTTTAATATAATTTTTTTAATGTTAATATATGTCATATTATTTGGTAATTGAGTATTATTATATCAATTGAGGAAAATTGTAAGGTCAGTCTGGCCGAATGTGAGAACTGAAAAATCGCCACTAGAGAACGATTAAAAATACAGTCAGTTAATGTACGTCGATCGTGAGAGGCGGTAAGAGCATGACGAAGCACAATGTTCAATAAACTTGTTATTTGTTACTGAAGTCTAGTATTTTCTTTTAGACGACTGACATGGCTATATGCATAAGTAAACTTAATGAAAAATTAGCTAGGTGAATGCTCGTTAGGCTTTTAACATTTATTATCTGAGTATTCAGTAATTTATTATCTGAATATTCGGTAACTTATTATCTGAGTATTCAGTAGTAACTTATTATCTGAGTATTCAGTAGTAACTTATTATCTGAGTATTCAGTAGTAACTTATTATCCGAGTATTCAGTGACTTACTATCTGAGTATTCAGTAACGGTGAAACTGAGCATACCTCTGTTCCATTCAAAAGAAATCAAGTTGTATGACGAATATTCTTTTTAAAATAATCGTTCAGTACTCTAAGAGAAGTATTTTATAATTCATTAGAAATATTAGCTATATAATAAATTAACCATGTGAAAGTAAGTTAATACTGAATACAATTTACGATGCTTATTTAAAATTGTAGAATTCTTAGTTGAGAAATGTAATTGTCCACATATATTCTGTTATTACAAAAAATTTTAATCAAAAATTACCGCTATACTAAGCTTGCAAACGAATTTATATTTAATAAAGATTCGATCGTCACAAAAGATTTAAAATCAATGTAGTAACATAAAAACAAAATGTTTTTTTATTCAACTTTAAATTTATTAAAAGAAAGATATTTTTGTTACACTGTCATTATGATTACTTTTTCAACATAGTTGCATAAATATTTTTAGGAAAGGTAAATAAAAAAAATACATTTTATAAAAATAAATTCATTTTTACAAACACGTTGATTTTCAGAAACTATTGACAACCCGGTCTATAGTTGTAGTTAAGACCTATAATCATAATTAACAACTTATAGTTAAATTGGGAATATTTGTCAGTAGTAAAAATGATAAATTAAATGCCTTTCACATCTTTTAGCCAAGATCATGTATTTCTTCTTTGGCTTCACATTTAGATAATTTTCAAATATATTTATAGAATGATCCAAAACTCGTGGCCATAAATCTTATGCAGCATAATTTCAAAGTAAAATTAATACTCATGAAGTATTTAACTGCATTGCACTTGAATCTATAAGTAATAATAATGGTGGAGTTAATTTTCACTTTTTTAATTCTAATTTCATTCCACTCATCATAATTAAGATTGATATAACCGGGGTTTATCGTCCAAAGTAGAAACTGAACTACTACAAACATCCAAGCATAGGGTAGAAAACCAACCCAGGAACGATAGAATTGAATGCTAAAAATGAATAACTCTTTATCTATTAGCTAAGCTAATTCTAGGTTAAAATACAGAATTCATTGTTGAAATCGATTATAATATTGCATTTTTTAATAGATCTTAGGAATTATAAAGTTACAAATTCTTTTGTTTACATAAGTCAATGATTAATGTTATTAACTCTAAATTGTGTGTGTGTCATTTTGAATTAAAAATCAACAATTTAACGATCATACATAATTTTTTTAAAAAATACTTATGATTTTAGAAATTGGCATATAATCGTATATTACATTTGATTATAAAACTTATTAGTCATTTCCGTAGCTTACCAATCACTTTTTTCTGCCAATTGAAGCCACTGAAATAGTCAATAGACCCTTAACTTTAAACCACGTAAAATAATGTAATTAAGGATTTCCAGATAAGACTTTCATCATTTATTCATGGAATATTTCAAGTTTTAAGTATTTATTCCTAAAAACTTATGCAATCTAATTACTCTAAGAGACAATTGAATATCGTTGGTAAATATACAAATCTGGTATAAATACTATTACAAGCATACAAAGAGTCGTTGCTGCACCAAGATGTTTCCCAGTACCTAGCTTTGAGTAATCTACAAAGAGTCATGGAGCAACCTAATATTTTGGGCATGCAACTTCCATCCGGAAGGGTGTGGTTCGATTCCCTATGCCACCAAAGACCCACCGAGTACATATAATATACGTGCTAGTCAAATCTGTGGAATCGAAAATCGTCGTTGAGCAATGACCATAGGTGTAATGGTCTGGAGAAAATTTCATCCCCCTCAAGATCAATGTCAAAAGTAAAATAATAAATCCTCTGGTCGCGCCATCTATCGGAGGATTTTAAGACAAAGTCGAACTTTCACATTCGTGATGATCTAGTTAAACGAAAGACGCACACTTCTGACTTAAATTCGCATAGTGAGTTTAGCTAGTCCAAGTTTCATAAGTAACAACAGCAACTAAAAACATTATTAAAATTGCATTATTGAATAATTTTAACAAACCATATTGAACAGATGAGATTTACACTTGAATTATCACTTTCTTTACCATGATTGCTGGAATAGGGCATTATTCCCTTCAGAATTTAAAGTGTGAATGGGCTCTTTGATTAATTCAAATATTGAACTTATAACCTTCCGGATGAAGAAGTGATGACTTCGTCAACAATTTTTACAGACCAATAAGAAATGTCTTAAACTTAACTATATTTAATAAATATATATAATTAAGATTAAGACATTCTTCTAATAGCTAATAGCTCCTTTTCTAATTAGTGATAAAAGTACTCGTTGTGTTGTAATAAAAATATTTTTCTGTTTCATTGTATTTGTTAATGTAAATAAAATGTTTGTATAATGAATGGTTTGGTTTAATTAATATATTTTGAATATTATTTGTTAATGAAAAAAATTTATGTACATTCCATCATATATTTTTTGTGAAAAAAATCCATTTAGTTAAGTAAAAGATATTATTAAATTAATATATTTTTCAGTTTTCATAAATACTTTTATCAAAGCATTTATGCACATTTATAAAAATATTTTTGAGTCATCACTACATTAAGAGTTACTATGAAATAAAAATTTATTTCATTTGGTGTTAAGATAGTTTTATATTTCTATCAAAGAAATTTAAATGTAAAATGATTAAAACCCATATATTTTTATGAGCAATTAGATGATGAAATTTCATGTGAATATTTCTAGTGTAAAAAACTTTAAATAAATTCTTTCATACTCAATAAATACTATAAGTTATTTAAAATGTATTGCGTATAATAAATCTTGATAAAAGCATTTAAATTAAAATCAAGGGAAAAAATGCCTACTCAGACAAAATAATCTCGTTAATTAGCATCAAAAAATTCATTTGATGAAAGCAAAATCTTTTGTAAGTGTTTGTTGAAAGTACTAAAACATATTTTAAAAAATGCGACTCTTTATTGAACAGATAATTAGCCTTACGAAAACATTAATTTTTTTTACTGAATAAATAATTTATTTGAAATCTATTATACAAGTAAATATTTTTTTAAAGCATTTAATATATGGAAAATGAGTTCATTTCAACAGTTTAGCAAAAAATAATAAGGCTCTTCAGATGCAAAATCTCAATAAAAAAGTTCCTAAAAATTTATAAGTGGTATTTTGATATAATTTTATATTTAAAAGATAATAATATTCTTAATTTTGGTTCAGAATATTTCTCAATAATGAATCAAATTTTTCCCTGAAAGAAAATTAGAAAACACTGAATATATATATAAACTTTGAATAAATTTATAACAATAAGTTATCAAAATTAAATATTTGCATATGAAGTCATCGGAATCTCGTGGGAGAAATTGTCTTTTTACTTTTTAGAGGGGGAAATTGAAAATAAACACCAGTTAAGATTCATCTTGTAAAATATACATAATCATTGATGAATTAGTATTAATCATTTGCATGCTGAATAGAAGGTGAAAAGAAATTAGAATTGCATATAAGAATCGAATTGTGGTGAAAAACATTTAAACATTTATATTTATGTATTCAATTTTGTGGGTCTCAAAAGATCTGCTGGAAAGCGTATAGGAAATATTTAAAAAAAACACATTTTCAATCCTTAATTGTCTTTTTTTACGAAGTGAAAACATCTAATTGTTTAAGATGCATGTAAAGAGAGAAATTATCTTCGATTAATTATTTTTATTTTTAATATGCATTTTTGTAATGAGTTTATCTTACTTTCTTCGTAAATGAGCAAATGATTATATTTTTACTTTTAAATGGAATTCATTAAAAAGAACATTAATCCAATTATATTTCGAAATTCAAAACCTTTTTAAAACTTCAATAAACCTTTTACTTCTCTTCCGATTTTCGTGCGACAGGTTTTAGTACAATGAAACAATTCTAAAATTCTTAAACTAAACTTAAAAAAAATTTGTTTATAAAAAAGTGCAAATTCAAAAATATTTTTATAATAGAATTTTCAGTACATAATCATAAAAATTCACATTTAATGACAGTATATAATTTTTTACCAATAATGTTAATAATTTTAATAAAAATTATTTATACCACTCATTTTAATATGAAAAAAATTGAAATTTATAAATAACAAATGAATTTTTGAATTTATTAAATAGTAAATAATTTTTTTTGTAAAAATTGCATTTATTCGTAAAAAATTATAGGAAAATTGTTTTAGTACCAAGGTTTTCATTTTATTTAATTTTTCGTACAGTATATCTCAATTTTCGTCTTTCTTAATTATGTTGATTCTCAGTTCTTGATTCTTCTACGGACTCTTAAAACACACAATTAAGAATAATCTTTCTTTTTACTAACTATTGTTTAATACTTTTAGGAAGTTGTTCTAACTAGTTGAAATTACTGTTAATTAGATATTTTTCAGTTCAGCTTCGTGCACCTAAACTTATGAAAATGTTCAACTTGAATAGATTTTAATTCTTAATGCGTAATGAATCTGCTGTTGAGAGGTTGGTGAAAATATCCTCGCAAGTGCTATGAGTCTCTAAGCACTTGCGAAAGAAGTAATTTTTTTTTCGGAAGTGCTTACAGACTCATAGAGAAGAGGATTTCAGTAACCATCATATTTGATAGTTTTACTTAATATTTTCTGAAAAAGCAGTAATAGAAAAATTAAATTAATTCATTAAAAGATATAAGTAACCCTTATGATATTTTACTAGACATAAATTATTATTCTTTCGATTTTATAAAATAATTAAAATTTTAAAACAATTCTCGAATAATTAAATGTTCAAATTTTTTAAAACAAATATTTTAAAGTGGGATTCTATTTGATATAAAACAAAACTAATTGTTTTCCACACTATATGTGAGCATTTCTATTAATACCTTACATAAAAAAGTTATGTAAACAAATTTTATAAAATAATATTCAGAGAAAATTGCTATTGATTACTTTTTAAGAGTCAACTCAATAGCATTAAAAGATCAATCAGAAAAATAAATATTTTATTTATTCAAATCTAAAAGTTAATGGTTTTATTTTAATATGGCATATATTTAAGTCAAATATGATGAAGGAGACTTAACTGAATTAATTGATTATTATTATTTTTTTTTTAAAATAGAGAATGTTAACTTAAGTGATAAATTGCAAAATGAATTTGTTTATTCCAAAATTAATTTGTTGCACATCGGAGCTCCAACATTTCTGAATTTTAAATATTTTACTGCCGAATTAATATTTTTTTTATTTATATTAGAATGACACTATGATAGAAAAAATTAATATAATAATATTAACACAATTTTTTTACTTACCAAAGAATATGTTTAATTCTTTGATATCTATCATAAAATTAGACATATTCTTTTAGTTAGAAACCTTACGTAATTAGAAATACTGATCACCGAACCATCTTTATGATTTTTTGTTTTTTAAAAGATAACTAAGCAAAATGTGAAGTTATGACGAGTTATCCAGGAAAAGAAACAGCCGATGTTCTTATTCTGTTTCCGTTTGGGTCAATGAAATCAATTGGACAGGAGCGCAAAAAGCAATCGATGACCACTCAAAGAAAGAAGGGTGGCAAAATAAGGAACTTATGAGGAAGGCCGATATATAGCTGCCAGTTTCGACCGCGTCCAGCCAATTAATTGAACTTCACGCGGTTCAGGCCAGTCAATTGAGTCACAGCAGATGACGCGGCCATCAGAAAGCTGTTGACCAATGACACTTCCCTGTCACTAAGGAGCCCCCTGTCCTTATTACCCTAGGGCTTTCCCGCCTATCTGTGGGAGCATTACAGCTTAGTATTTTTTTGTTTCTCTGAGATTGTTTATTGCAGACAAGTATGACAGGGCGAGTGTTTGTTATTCTTCCAGGGTACTCTAGTTCAAAATTACGGGAGGGACGATTCTGAGTGAATCAAAGATTTTAAGTTAATGGAATCATACAGATAGACATAAACAATTTTTTCTATTCAATTTAAATTTGCAGTTTGAAATGTGATAGAAAGAGAATACATTTTAATATACTTCATAATTTAGATATTTATTCCTCTTTTTGAACTTTTTACTCGTTTGTAAAACAATTGTACAATGAATACATAGATATGAAATATAGAATAAACGGTAAAATGGATATAAAAGTTCAGAAATGATGTCACATTTATTTGTATTGTAGATTTATTGTAAATTTATACACAATTATTAAGGGGCTAATGAAAAAAATAAGTTAAAATATTACATATTGACTTTCTTTTAAGCTAAGATATGACATAATTAAATAATAAAAATTTGTAAAATAGAAATTTTTTATACAGAAAATAAAAAAGAAAAAGTAATTTAATTCATTCTTTTGATTTCTTTCTCTCCCTTCCCTATATTTGATGTATACTATATATTCTTTAGATATGTTTATGTGATATTTCAGAAGCTTTTACAAGAATTTACGGATTTATTTGATACTGCTATCATAGGCATTACAAAAATATGTATTATACACATATATGTACCAATGTATAACATTAAATGGCAATTCGAAAGGTAAGTTTGTAATGTGTTTAATTGAAATTACTTAAAATTTGGATTCAATATTTAATTTCTGAAGCTAGCAATAGTTAACTGTTCGATTATCATTTCGAAAATTTTAGTTTTGGAAAACATTCTATGAAAAAAATTTTATTTTCGGTGCATTTAGTATTTATGTCATTTTGAATAAAAAAAAAAGAAGAATAAGTTCAATAAAGATATAAACTTTCAAGTTGAATTAGTAAATCTTGTTTTTTTTCCTTTCAACAAAGCACCGATGTTTTTTTGAACGGTAAAATTCCATTGTTTTACCCTTTCATGTCATTTTTACAGAAGTAATTTATATTGCAAAGCATTTTAAAGAATACCAAATAATTTCTTATGGATATCTGAATAATGCCTTAAGCCTTTATTCGTAAACATAACGCATAATGTGGCCTTCAAATGAAAATTAAATATAAAAATTGTTTAATTATTATAATAAAATGCTTATTGTGATTCCTAAATGTTGATTTCATCTTGCTTGAGATAAATATTTGTATTAGTAAATAAGAAAAAGCGTGTTGATACAGTTTTAATTACTCCATTCATTTGCAAATCATTTATAAACCGATATTTTTATTAAATATGAAAAGAAATAATACTTAAACTACAAAATGGGAAAAAATTATAACTAGCACTGAAATAGCAATATTTCAGTGCAATATGTATAATGAAATACTAATATTTAAGAAAAATATAATTTCAAAGCAAAATCCATTTTATATTTTATGCACTTTAATTAAAAATACTTAACATGCTTAGAAGAAACAAACAACTTTTATAAAAGCATTTATACATTTTGGAAGGTAAACTGCATTTAAATACGCATACAGTAAGATATGCTTAAATGTATGTAGAGTTATAGTATATAGCAAATATTAATAATGCCTTTTTGCACAATTGTTATTTTTTACTAAGGAAGCACTTACTTTTTGTATACTTTACAAATACAAATAATTTCTACAAAAAGCAATTTTTTGCATTTGAATGCATATCTAAGTTACTTCCATTATGATTATTTTAATGTTGTTTCAAATTTTTGCATTCATTAAAATTTGAGAGTTGTTATTATTTTTTGCACAAAAATGAAAATATTTAAATGTTTTTTTCTCCTTAAGTATTTTAAATTTTAATATCTAAAAAGAAATAAAATAAAATATATTAGTAAGAAAGTAAAGTTTTAAAGTTAGTTAGAATACATGTTTTGTTAAGGAAATTTTTATTTTAAAAATAAGTCTGTTGCATATAACATCATAATTAGAAAAATCATTCTCTGTATATGTGAAAAATATTTTGTATTTGTTTTAATTATAAATTCTGTCTACAAAAAGATTCAAAATTATATAAAAATATAAGGATTATTTAGTTAAATTTTTTATATTTGTATTCATATAGTAAATAGTTAACAGTGAATAGCTAATGTAATGTTAATTTTGTAAAAACACATTGATTATTTGTTGATTATTTGGCTGTTGTCAGCATTAGTATGCCATTTTCATTGGTCGAACGGGATGACATACGGGAAAAAAAAACCCAAGTATTATTTCTTACATTAGGTTACGTTTGGATATTCTGTTACTTGCAGATAGTAAAACAAAACGCATCAATTTGTTATTTAACTGTAACTATGTTTGAGCATGGAACATTTCATTCAAAATGGTATAATCTATTCTAACTAAGATTTCTACATATGAGCTGTTTAGATTTCATTTTATTAAAATTATATTGTTATAAGAAATATTTTAAATTGATGATTAGTCTTAAAAGTGCTGCAACGTTGTCACAGTGAAAGCATTTTTCTATGATAAATAAAACATTATGAAATATTATAAAATTAAAACACATTATAAAATTTGACATTTTGTTCAATACGAGATTATATCGAACTTTTTACAAAATTGTTGTAATAGGTTAGTTTTAATTGTTAAACGAAATTATAGTAAACCGCTGTATGAAATTAAGTTCAGCTTTTAAAAGATTAAAGTGAATGCTCTGTTCTATGAGATTAGAAAGAAATCTCAGTTAGATTTTTTATGATATGCAATTAAATTAAGCAGCAATATGAGAATAAGTTAAAAAATTTCACTAAAATCAACAACGAGGTTTGGATTCATTTACGAGAACAGGAAGTTAGAAGAAACCATTTCATAAAGTTAGGTTCAGCCATAATACGAGATTAGGTTGAATCATTTCACCACAGTTCCGTCATGATGGGACATTGTTCAACCAAGGTTTGAGATTAGATTCAATCATGATGTGAGATTAGGTTCCATCATGATATAAGATTAGATTCCATCCTGATACGAAATTAGGTTTAATCATGATGTGAGATTCGGTTAAACCATGATATGATATTAAGTTCAACCATGATGCGAGATTAGGTTTAATTAATCATTGCATTAATTCAATATGAAAAATACTTAAAATTATTTTCAACTTACACCCAACACACACACACACACGTGTGTGTGTGTACGTATGTATATATATATATATATATATATATATATATATATATATATATATATATATATGAATTGAATGTTTGTGTTTATCAAGCAAATGATAAAAAATTAAGTTGATATGGAGCACTAAATACTTAAAGCATTTTTTTCAAACCTATCCCTTTTCATGTGAATCGAGAAAAAAGTTAGAAACAATTTACAAAAATTTACATGTAACAATTTATTATAAATTAAATTAAAGGTAAACATTTAAATGTGTATTTAGATATGTGTAGCATATTATATTAATATGCACGCATAATTCAGTATGTTTATTTGAAACTTATAGTATAATTCTTTTACTATTTTTCCTTAACGAGGAGCGAAAAAACTTCTTTTAACTTTGTCGGGCAGAAATAAAAATAAAATCCCAGATGATGGTTAAGGCAACAAACTCATGAAGTTTTGCTGTCATCGCCAGAGTACTCCAAACCAAAAAAAAAAAAAAAAAAAAAAAAAAGCGAGAGAGAGATTGCCATTTTTTCCGCCGTACTACCGATCAAATGGCTAAAGAAAAGAGGTGTTTTTCGAAGAGGATTAAGTAATGGATGAGTCGATGTAATTTTCTGCAGAATACTAAAAAGCTCTTGGACCAGCGGGGAGAAAAAGGTTTTGCTCTGTTTTTCTTCTAATAGCTTGTTTACAAAGAATTTTTTCTTTGAACTTTAGAAAACCAAAGTTCTCTTAATCTTATATATGAAATCATAAATTTTTTTCATATTGGATACGTGTCCCGCCAACTGTATATTATGTCAAATTATATATCATCAATCTTTGTAAAGAGGAAATCTTAAGAGTTTCATTTGGTGATAATGCTTTCTATTTTTTTTTCAAAACAAATACTTTTATTTTATTTAGAATTATATTATTGAAACCGAAATGTTTTTTTAACACATAACTTTAAGATATATAATCAAATGCAAATTTACCAAAATTATCAACCTTACTATAATCTGTATTTCATTAAGAAGAAAGTATTCAAAATAAACGAATTCGTCAACGTAAAACGAAGATTATGAATATTTTATTAAAGGATTTTACAACCATTATTTCTCTAAATAGCTTCTGTCATGTTGTTTTTCTTACAATTACTTAAAAACTACTCTATGCGACTTATATATTATGAGGTCATTCTGTTTATAAGTTATACTGTTACCAATTTTTTTCTTCAATAAGGTATTTAAAGTAACAAGTATTAATTTTGTGTCACTTTCATTACAGTATGCATTGCTATTTTGCATGAAAATCAACGTGCTATCTTTTGTGAAGCATGACACAGAAGTTATATATGGTTATATAACGGGGGAAATAATGAAATATAAAACTATCAACATAAAATTAGTCATTCAATTAACACAGAGGTAGAAGAAGAATTCTTAAAACATAACTTTACGTTATATAAAGCTTAGCTTTAATATTATTATTTATATGAAGCCTAGCTTTGTGTGTGTTTGTGAGAATATTTGTTAACTACTTCATTATATTCCATTCGATTTTTTCTTTTATTAATAATGACATCTAGGACAGTATCAAGTAAAAATAATGAACTAGTAAATTCATAAAAAAATGTTATAAAAATTAGTTAATCAATAGAAAAATATGAAGAAATAGCAAATTTGGGAAGCTAGGGGGCGTAGTAGTAGCTCTTACGTTACGTGCTCCATACTCACCGGCCCGAAGTTGGGCAGTGTTGGTATTGGTCCACATGGGCTGTTGGATTACTGGTTTAGTTTTTTAGTAAATGTGTTTGTACAGAAATAGGAATTCTACGAAAATAGTTCATAAATATCTTATTTAAAATGTATGTTGTTCAAATTAGAAAATAAATTAATTGAAGGAAAATTGTTGGCTGTTATGAATGGGAATTTACTAAACAGTGCATTCATAACGAAACTTGGCATGGAAAATAATCGAAAAATTTCTTAGTAACTTTAATTGTTCAGAATGATAAAAGAACGTGAAAAGGGGTTTGAGGGCATTAATGGAGCAGTCGAACCCGAATTGTACCTTAAGGTTAATGAGTTTAGAATACTCATCTATTACGAAGCGCTTCCTAATTTTGTAACACTTTCAAGCAACGAGACCCCATGTGAGCTGACACCGACTTCTCCATACCCACTCCACACCAGTTTAAAAACATTGCATGTTACTGATTAATATAGACAGGACCCCAATTCATAAATTTCCAGCAACCCAGTGAGGAAGAATGAAATCATCCTCTCTATCGCTTTCTGCAGCAAGCGATGCTCCACTCTATTGATCTTACGGAAATCGGTATGAAAATACTGATTCACTGGGACTTCATGTAAATAACAGAAGATTATTGCTTGGAAGTATTACGTAATTATTGATGGTAATTATTGCTTGGAAATAATGAATTAGAAGATGTTTTAAGCAATGAGTAAATTCATGTAGATTAAAACAGAATCTGGGGTAATCCATAGGTTCTATTGTATCAGCTTCAATCATGTTTTCCACAAATTAAGCTGATATTATCATTACTTGACACAAGCCCAGAAAATATTGATGATACAAAGATGCTGGTCATCCATTGGACCACTGCTGTCAACCGTCTTGGTTAGCAGCGGCCAGCCACTGTTTGGCCTCGCCAGCAACGTCAATAAAGTGGTTGTCTTTGCTACTGAGCTGGCAGTAAAATCCACTGTTGGCCCAACTCTGGGTGGCATTAATTTGTAGTTAATTTTTCTTAAATATGCAAATTTTGAGACCAGGCTACTTTTCTGTTTTTTGCTAAAATCACATTTTCACGTGAATTATATGAACCATAAATAACCTAAGAAAATTAAAAAATTTATGCCTCATTATATGCACTTATTATTTTTGGTTACTACTAGGATGTTTATCATTAAATTTATATATTTAAAAAAGTGATTCATTTGTAAAAACTGATAGAGTAGAATGTGAAAAATAACAATTGTCAGAGCTTTTGGCGAAAGTACTATTTACTTTGGACAAAATTTTATATACAAAAGCATCATTTATTTGTAATATTTATTCCCATAGTGAAATAATTTTCTCCTTTAATCATCTTATATTTTTTTATGTTAAATGATGCCAGATAAGTGTTTATCTAGGCTTTGTATTTAAATTGAACTCATTTTCCATTGCATATAACTAGAATTATTTGAATTACAATATATATTTTCTTTTTTTAAGAAAATCTTTTACCATTATAATTTTCTGTTCATTTCCCATAAAATCATAAAATTTGTTTTATTTTTGTTGGTAAAGAACAAAAGGCGAAAAATGTTTGAAATTAATGAGCTGGAAACGAAACGATTGAAAGCATTTTTAAGAGAAATGTTGAGAAAAAATTTGAAGTCGTAGATGAATGCTGAGAGACGATGAAATCCTGATCCAATATTTTACTGAAAGGAAAAATATTTCATTGAAAAATGTTAAAATTATTTCTTGTTTACCATGAAATTAAAAATAAAATATTAACTCATATATAATTGTTTAAGCAATCAAATTTATGACTTGCAAAAATACGTAAAAAGAATATCATTAAAGAGTATTTTTATATAATAATGAATTTAAAATATGCATGGTCATTAGGCATTCTATTGTAAATTATAAAGTCGTGTAAAATGTGGCTTCCGAAAATTGTAGAGATTAAAATGTGATGGGAAATTAAAAATAAAAACTAGAATGTACACAGGAAGAAATTTACAAGCAACATTTGGAAAATAGAAAGGAACAGTTCCTTTTTAGCTAAAAAAAATTATGAAGTCCGTTGTTTTCACCATTTGGTTATAGTAAATAGTATAAATTTACAGGCGTATCTGGGCGCTCTTACTTCGATATTTTAAGCGTGATAGTTTCATTACTAAAGAATATGTCCACTTCTGAGCCATGGTGACCTGGTTGGTTAGGACATTTGTTCTCGTTATCGGATAATTGTAGATGCGAATCTTGACCCAATCGAAGATTCATCGTGTTCTCTTGTGGTTGTTGGGGTATGTTAAATATGACGTGATTGCAATACTTTCCATGTGAAACGATACTTCTGGGGGTGGCAGGCCAAGTCTTGGTGTCTCCTACTAGGTCCTTCCAAATCACAAAGACAACAAAAATAACATGCTCACTTCTGAAACTAAAATAAATCATCAAAATACTTTGGAATGTTGAATACTGATGACATCCAACATCAGGACAAAACTCGGGCTCACGCTGCTTTTCAAACTGAAACTGCATTCAGAAATCAAACAGAAGTTCTCTCAAATGTGAAGGAAATGTATGTGAAGTGAGATGTAAAATATGTTGAATTAAATTAAATGCCAGGTATATGTGTGGGTTAAATAAACTAAAAAAATTTTAATATATCATGGTTGCATTTTATTTGATAATAATATAAATGAAAATTTATCAATATCAAATAAATTGCTTTACGTTTTAAACCTATCAAAACATTAAAGTAAATTTTAAGGTTGCCAAATAAAATTAATAAACATTCAAATGCAAAATTAAAATTAAAAAAGTTTTCGATAAGTCATAACGTGGTATTTTATGCATTTTCATGAAATAATAATTAAAATTTCTGAGATTATTCTTAGAATAATTTTTAATAAAATGCCTAATCATATGACACATATTTTACTGCAAAATGTATTAATTTTATGCCCTCAAATATTTTGTGAAAGAGTAAAATAAAAAAAAAAATTGTTCTCATATATACAATGTTGTTAATCTCTAACTTATCTTACATAAATCAAACGTATTAAAATTATGTTACAAGTAGCGTTGCTTATTAATATTATTGAGATTTACAATATATATATATATATAAATATATATATATATATATATATATATATATATATATATATATATATATATATACATATATATATATATATATATATATATATATATATATATATATATATATATATATATATATATATATATATATATATATATATATATATATATATATATAATGCAAGATTAGAATTATCATAAGCGAATATTGAAAGATACAAGAATCGATACAGAATTGTGTGAAAACAGCAAAAATATTAAAACATGTATGTTTAGCAATTTTAGTTTAACTTTTACTTCGTTTCTTCTAGTTTGATATTTTAATTTGAACTTTTTGGTGTGGCTTTGGGATGTATTGGCTCATTTTAGACTATGTCTTGGTCTAGAGCAGAAAGGCCATATTTTGTACTAATGTGGTCAACACTCCCTGTTGAAACTGGCCATGTTGGTACAACATTTCATTTTCTATTTTCTTTAAAATTTTAAAAATATATATTGAACATTTTTTCAACTGTTTACTATATTTCGTATTTTCAATGTATTATTATCCATATAATATTTTATTACTGTTCTCCATCTAATATTGGATTATTAATTTTATAAAATGTACTATATATATATATATATATATATATATATATATATATATATATATATATATATATATATGTATACAAAATAAAAATAATTAAATTCAGCAAAAAACTGAACATATGAACATAATTTAGAAAATATCAAAATTTGGAATTCATCTCACATTTACAAACTAATTAGAATAATAACTTGAAAATTTTTTAATTTCATAGAAATTTTTAGTAATTGTTAGTAGAAAAGTTCAATAGCTGTTTTATATTTTGTTACAAAATTTACTCATTAAATATTATATTCATTAAAAAATACAAACTTTTCTTGCATGTACCCAACGCTAATTTATAATAATTACATTGAAATAGGCGACAACCATAAAATTCCTTCACGTGTAGCGCAACTCTCTCTTACTATTCTTGCTCTGCTCACAGATAAGTAATCCAGCTGCAGAAGAAAAAATTATGTAACAATATTTACTTTTCCGTAAAGACGTCTTCAAAGCAATCATGCAGATAAGTAAACATGCAATTTTTGCTTTTACGGGACAGAAGGTAAGCAAACACAATCGATGAGGAAATACTTTTTTTTATCTCTAACAAAATAACCAACCTTGTAAGATTGCACCAAAAGTGCGTGGGCGTCGTGTCCATTGAGCAGCTCTGGGAAAGGTAAACATCTGGACTCAATAAAATATGGGCGGCAGATAACCAACAAATAAATTCCTTTAGATTTGCTATATGCCGGATTCCTTTTTTTATTAGCAGTGTCATCTGACATCAGTTTTATTTAAACTACTTTAAAGAAGCAGTATTTCTCGTTACTCAGTCACTGTCAACTGCGCTGTTTTAGATTTTTATTCAGTCTCCTTATTTTTATAAAATATTTGAAACAAGAAAAGGAACCTTAACTGGCGTGAAAAAGAGAAAATTCATGAAAACGAGAATAAACGGATAACAGCAACTATGACTGCCGAGAGGTTATTCTTCACTTTTTCTGCAAAAGAGTGCTTTCAAACTAATGAAATTGGGCTTTGGTTCTTGGAGTTATTTCTGGAGAAATGCATAAATGTCGAGACCGCAATTTGCAAGAAGCATGCAAGGGAAATGTATCACGTGATATGTTATTCCCTTCTTTCATCGAGGTCAATAATAATATAGCTTTTCCAAGTTTTTGTTCGAGCTTGTTTCCTTTCTTATTATATTAGAACCAAATGAGAAAAGACTTTTTATGAGATAAAAAATATATTTTATTGGTTATTTATATGTCTTGAAAGTTGTAAATAAACTTAACTGATATTTAAAATATGCTTTTAAATTTATGTAAGATTACAAAAACAGCTTATGTGTTTTTCCCTGTAAATTTGAAGGGATTTAAAAAGTATGTTTAAAAAAGTTAGGTGTTTCGACTATTGAAGCGATTTATATCTTTAGACATATTAACTAGTCTGTTTGCTTATGAAAGAATAAAACATGATAGTTTAAACTTTCATCAATAGGTTGCGCTGATTTAGTATTTCATTACTTAACAATTATTGTTATATTCATTCTTGCGAACACATCATATATATGTCAGTATTCCTATTCTCTTTGGTCTTTATTTTTGTAGGAATCATCTGAAATGTTGGATGATTTGCCGTCTTATAGTTATATAATTATTCACAAAACATTCACAAGTTTATTAACATAAGTCTACTACTCCTCAAAAATAAAGACACTACATACTATTTTTTTTATCAAGTTTTAAGCAGTTTTTAGTATTATAATTCTAAGATAAATTTTAAGTACTAGCTTTGTGGCTGTACGTATACTAAAATTGGAAGGATATAGAAAATATTAGCATGGACCCTGCACAAGTATAACACTCAAAATCTTGAAGCGTTCCATAAGTTTTAAGCCGACCGATGCCTGAGTGGTAGCGTTTTTGACTCCTGAGCTGTGGGTCCTGGGTTCGAGTCTCGGTTCCGGTATGGATGTTACTTTCTCTCTTTCTTCTGTGATGATGTATGAATGTAGGCCACCCTATAAACAAACTTGTGATGATGTGACGTAGGTAATGCTTCTCGCTTCCGTCACTTGGTTCACATGTGCCCACTGGGTAATGATAAATGAGTAACAGTTTCCTGCCTTGTTGTGTCAAAGAGTTACTTATTCAGTGCCCACCGTCATTAAAAAAATATTATTAGTAATAATATTTTAAATATTATTAGTAAATAAAAATTAAAAAAAAATTGATTTTGTGATTAAAGATTTTTACAATTTACGAAAAGTCATTTCTAATGTAGCATTTTTGAAATTAACATAAGGTTTTGAAAAATTCTCTCACATTTAGAAATTTCTTTGCTTATTTTATTAACCACAAAAAGAGCAGCTTAATATTGTCTATGATAAATTTGTACGACATTTTTAAAACTTATTATTAAGTAGCTTTTGTAAATTAGTTAAAATATTTCAAAACTTCATTAATTAAGCAGAAATTTTAATAAATTTATTTATCAATGCTGTAAACAAATTTTCAAAAATAAAAGTAATAGCTTAATTAATTAATTAGTAATATAAATTTCCTTGCAAGTTTTTAATTAAATAAATATCAAAAATAAAATAACAAAAAATTACCAGATCAGAGAAAAATTGTAAGATTAGAAAAATATTCTTAATATTATATTCTAGTATAAATTCTCTGAACATAACTATGAATTAGGAAATTTAAACTAATAATTTATATAGATATAAATTGAAAAATACTAATTAAATATCAAATTATGAAGCAAAGTTGAATAAAATAATTTTGCTTCATATAAGCATTTTTTCTAAAAACAAGATATTTAATACTGAACTCTAATATTAACTGTGTGTTTAACTACTAGATATCCATCACGAATTGCTAAATACCTAATTATAAAGTTAGACTTCAAATTAGGTTTTTTGAAAACATCTATGTAAACTAAAGAAAAAAAGCGTTAATTCTCTGTTAAAATTATAGAAAATTTATTGAAAATTATTCATTTTTATTTAAAAATATTTAAAATAAAATGTGGAAGCGTAATTTAATGACATCGATTGTACCTGAATAATAATCTTTAATTAAATATTATTGATTCCACACGTTTTTCATTATGGATAAAATTTTCCCATTTTTTTTGTTACTTCTTCTTTAATTCTGATTGGTTAGAAAGAGCATAATATTTTAATTTTCCTCCAAAAGTGTTTTACACACATGTCACAAGATTTCTGTTAGTTTATGAAGAAGCTGTTTCAGTACAATGTTAAAATAGCCAATATCTCAAAAACCTCAAAAATAAATTATTAATAAAATTATTATTTCCCTTTAGTTCAGAATAACATTAAATATTTTTTATTTTATTTTCTATGATCATAATTATTTAATAATTAAATCTTTTATCTAATATTAATGATCTGTCAGGAAAGAGTTCTTAAAAAAGATGGAATTGTATTACATAATCTAACTTTTAATTAATGAAAATTTGATTTTCGGATACCAAAATAATACGAAATTACCAACAAAAGTGGATTTAATTACAAGGAAAATTTTATTTATCTATCGTAGAATAAATTTCTGAATTAAATAATATGCGTTGGATTTTAAAGTTGAAAAATTATTCTTCAGAGATTATGGCACATATAGTTTTATAACATATCTGTTGTAATATATATAGTCTTGTGCGTAATTTTATAATTAAGTGCCTTTTTGTTTCCTTTAAAAACAAAAAATTCGGTGGATTTATATTCCACACTAATTCATGTATGTTTACATTCTATTGCTCTTGGAAGCTCACCAAAAAATTTCAGTTTTAAAAGACTTTTTGAGTAGATATTAACTAAAATTTTGCCAATTATTCAATTTCTTATGAACGCAGTTTATATAGTAACTTCTTAAATTCTCTTCTACATTTAAAGGTATAAAAAATTACTACCAATTATAAATCTTATTAAAATCAGGTTTTAGTGATTTTTGTAGATTCAGATATATTTTTAAATAACTTTTTCTTCCTGAAAATAATAATTGCTGTTTCAATTCTTCCAATATATTTAGTATATAGTTTATGTAAAGTTCTTGTGATTCTTTTATAAATATTCTTGAAAAAAATTTGTTAATTTAAGAAATGCGAATTTTATTAGTTAATTGAAAAGTGATATTTATAATTTTAAATGTATAATTAATATTTAAGTCTCATACTTTCATGTGAATAATTTGCATCAAATCATTAAATTTTTTTATCATAAGAAAATCGTTTTGTTTTAAAAACAAAAATATGCAACAATTTGAATGGAAATATTATTTCACAAGATATACAAGGATAAAAATCTATATTTTTATTTAATCTTATTTAATACTCTTTAAAAATTGTATATATTTCAACAGGAAGAAATTTTAAGTAAAGACTATAATTATATTAACTAGTACATGAATTCAAATGGAAGATATTGAAACAAAATTCATAAATTTTCAAAATATTAGAAAGGAAGTATAAAAATATTCACCCCATTTATCTAAATTAATTACTTAAAGAGATTTATTTATAAAACTTTATTTTGCGTTTTAATGTTTTTAGGGTATTATATATAATTTTGCCTTAACTATTTGCTTTAGGAATATTTTTATTATTTTTTTCTTTTTACAATTTGTAATTTATAGAAATACTTTTAAATATGTAAAGAACATTAATCTTCTTTTAATTATCACAGTTTTTCATTAGGTAATAAAAATCGGGAATTTTTAATATATTTTATGAATAAATTGCAGTGGAACATTACGTGTTTTGTATTTACACTCTTTTGATGAAAATTGTTCTGCAGCTATTACAACTAACATGTTAACATGCTATATAAACATGTTTAAATAATGAGTTGAATATATTAAAATCTATTAATAAACTAAAGTATATTGGCAACATTAAGAAATATTATTAAATTGAAATTCAATGTTAACAAAAATGTTGCCAATGCTGTTGTTAATAATACATAACCTAATTGAAATACACGCATATATAAATATTTTTGCTTGTAGAAAACAGTGCATTTTATGATAAAAATTAATTGAATTTTTATATCATGGTTGATATATATTTCAACACAATTATTTTTTTAATAACGTTTAAAATTTTGCACTATTTTCACATTATTAATTCATAGATGCACTAATGTTTCCATAATACCCAACTTCAAGTATTAAACAGATTTTTAAAACGAATTTGCCTTGAATTACCAATACATGATTGTTGCAGTTTACTATAATCCATTCATGGTTTCTTTTTATAAAAGAAAACCAATTTAAAACTTTATATATTGTTAAAAAATAAAAAGGCCCATTTTTTCAAGTAAGGTATCAAAAAATCTTTGAAAGCTCAGAAAATTATAAAAAAATGAGAGTTAAGCGATTCTTGATGGAAAATGACAGATTCTTTGTTGTTTCATAAAAAACAAAGAATAATTTTTAGTTCAAAAGTATAAGATAATTTTTTTTAAACACAGAATTATAAAATGTCATTATTATGCCACATTTAAATTGGAATCTGTCCAAAACTTAAGAAAACAGAAATGAGCAAGAATTACTGCATCAAATTTTTTACTGAATGTTGAATTTACTGATGATGGATCATTTATATCATAGAAGCATAGAATAAATATGAAGAAATAATTTTATATTTTAAAAACATGAAATTAAAAAATATCAAAAAGTGAACAAAAAGGAAGGCTCTTATGAAAGTACTTTTAGAAACTTTTATACTAATTAAGAAAAAGTGCTTTTTTTGAACAATGTGGAAGACGGAATTTCTTACTATAAACTTAAATAATTAATTTTATTTATCAGTAGAAAAATATTCTTACGTTAATGTATGCATTTGTTTTTGTAGTAATCGATCATAATTGAATTCGAGAAAAAATAAGTTGTGTGTCTTATTATATTATATTTTTTAGCATAGAAATAGGATTAAGTTTCTAGAATGACATAATTACGAATAGATGTTTTAAATGATTGGGATAAAAGATTATCTTTTTTCAAATTACAAAAAATTACATGGATTAAGTCATTCAAATTTATTAATTAAAATGATAGGAACAAGAGTTACATAATGATAAAGTATTTAACTTTTATTAAACACACAAAAGACTAATCTTTTTAAATAGAATTAAAGGAGTTGGGCACCTATATGAAGAAGATATATAATGCAATGTGCTTTTCATTTGATTATAGATTGAAAATGTTATTTAATCTGTATTGGCTTATTTTACTTCAAGCTTCTTCAGGTAACGATTACAACTCCTTTTTGCAAACTATTCATACTTCATACACTACATGCTCACGTAATATGATATTAATCCTCACACTTGATTTTCACAACATAGTATTTAAAACTCATTATGCATAAAATATGCATTTTTAAGGTTTACAATTAATAGACATTTTTCTACAATGACAAACTATATTTTGCCATATCCATGTGTTATTTCGCCCTACAAGAAATGAATTGTTGACATCTTATTTAGTAGGCCCCCTAGTGAGTGTGTTATCGATGCACTGAAAGTCATCAAGTCATACGTATCATTTCTCTTGCAGTACATTATGACTCCAATTTATTTTGTTGCTTCCACCGTAACAAGCAAAGATGGTGGACCTACGAGTGAGTAAGCTACAGAACCCGTTACTTTCTCTCAGCATAAGAGAAAGACGCCTCTTAACCTAAACAACTGCGGCATTAAGTTAAATCGGCAAATTTCATGAAATATTGTGCATGAAATTTATTTTCTATAATAGAGGGAATATTAAGTTAATACGATGGTTACTCTGAAATTTTTGAGATATGCACAGAGGAGAATACACAAAATAAAAATAATGGTTTCATTTTAAAATACAAAGTATTTTAACACAGAATACGATTTTTTACTAAATTACTTCAACTTGTTTAGCGTAGAATAAATTTTAAACAGAAGAGAAAATTGAGTTGACGCGAGAACATTTTTCCGCTACGATATTAAAGCAAGATTAAATTAAGAAGAATGCCTTCAACGGTTGCAGTTAGCATTTGGTGATGAATCTCCAACTCGTGCTACTGTATTCTTGGCTTAGAGAATTTAGAAGAGGTCGCAATTTTCTTCAGGATGAAGAACACACAGGAAGGCCACCGTCGGCAGTAATCCTGGATAATGTGTCTGCCATACGAAAAATGCTAATGGATGATAATCGCTGTACCTATAAAATGATACAGAAGGAACTTAACATTGGATCCGCAGCCATACACAAGATAATTCATAAAGAATTACATATAAAGAAAGTAGTTTGCCGTTGGGTTCCCCATAATCTAACTGAGCACCAAAAAAAGGAGCATGTCAGAATCAGTAAAGAAACTCTTAAATTGCTAAATGATGGTGGCCACCGCATCATTTCTAAAATTGTAACAGGTGATGAAACGTAAATACCGTTTTTTGACGTTCCAACACGTCAAGAAAGCAAAGTATGGGTCTTTGAAGATGTTCCCACGCCAACAATGGTGAAAAAACAACACGCACTGAAAAAAGTGATGTATGCCGTTTTCTTCAGAAGTACGTTGATTGGTCAAAGCCATCGATAGGATAGAAGATATATTATTTATAGGATATATCTTCTATCCTATAAACATCTAAAAATTAACTGCGAAACACCTTATAATGTAAAATTCTCTCTTTGCAATGAAATCGTTTTTCCTTCAAGCACCTTTGAGTTTATATTTTTCATAATCACTGACTCCTAAATAACTATTATTCAATTGAATGTAATCCATCTCAGATAGTTAAAAGAATGAAAACAAAATATGAAATAAGCAATAATTCTTTACCAAATATATTTCAACCAGAAATTCAGATGACATATTACGCATTTAAAAGAATTAAATAAGTGATTTCTTGTTAACATTGTTCAAATTTAAAATATCCTTTTGTTTTCCTGAATTTCCATTTTAATATTTCTCAATTTAATTTAAAAATTCTTAATTTTTCTCATTTTTTTATAAATGATTTTTTAGTGACACTCTATCTCTTTTCTTTTTCTTTGGCTTAACTTTTCTCTTCATAAATCTACTAAAAAGCCATATTGGCAAATCTTAATCAACAAATTGAAATAAAAAATTATGTTATTTTACTGTTTTTTTTTTAAATCTTCAAATAAATTTAATTACAAAATATTTTTCCACTGTACACCATTTCAAGATTTTGCTTAAATATGAATGTCTCATCATAGAGACAAAATGTATTTTAAGTTTGTAGTTTTATTTGAAGTGAAGAAAATCACATTAATAATATAAATAACTCATGTGAAGAAAATGCTCAGTATTCATAAATTTTATTAAAATCAGATGATGAAAAGATAACACTATTCCAGTTTACAACTTGAGCAGATAAAAAAATGAATGATATCACTCTGGAATGTCTTTTTTTCTTGAGAAATGAGCGAAGTTTTCAGATAAAAGATTTTAGAAACATCATATGCGATATAAAAATTGAAGTTCCAAAACATATATAAAAAGTTTCAATGTGATAAAGTAATATTGAGGTAAGCAAGTTGTGATAAGCTGGTGCAATACTTGAAACTTTCATATCTAAAAATTTGTAATATATCTATATCTATCTATCTATCTATCTATCTATATATATATATATATATATATATATATATATATATATATATATATATATATATATATATATATATATATATTTATATATATATATATACTGTTTTGGGGGATTAAATTAGTTCTGAATACAATAATATTTTAACACCATGACATATAATTCATAATTTAATACTTAAACTCACGCCTATGGAAAAGTAACAAAATTCAAAATTATAATCAAACAATCGTATGTATGTATATATATATATATATATATACATATATATATAAATATATATATATATATAAATTTGATATTAACAATATAATAATTTAGGAAATAAGTACTTGTATAAAATAATGTTTAATGCGATATGGAAAAAAGGGAATAAAGTACAACAGAAAAAGAAGAGTTTCGTAATGTATATGCAAAATTCATACATTACGTTCAAGAGATCTCTTGCAATTTAGACATTAAATAGTCACTCATTATGAATATGCAAGTTTCATATTGAACTAGTCATAAATTTTATTCACTTAGCATTTATTAATTAATTTAGAGTAAAGTAAACTCATACATAATGCATATTTATATATACATATCTATATATACTCAATACCTACTTTTGAATTTTATATACGAGGGTCACTCTGAAATTTTTGAGATACAACTAGGTTTTTAAAGTTATACTTACAAAATTTTAGGTGTGTTTAAAGTAGTCTCCTCCAGTATCAATGCACTTTTGTAGACGAATTTTCCACAGATTAATTGCCTCAAGCCATTCATTTCTTGAAATAGATGAAAAATGCATTTATAGCCACATTAATCTATCTTTCCGAATGAAGACGACGTCCACGTAAGTTCTTGTTTAGATTAAGGAATAACCAAAAGTTACACATAGCTATATCAGGTGAATACGGCAGATGTTCGATCACTTTAATTTGCTTTTCTTTAAGAAAGTCAACTGTTAATCGAGCTGTATGTGAAGATGCATTGTCATTGTGAAGCATTAGTCCCCTAATATTCAGTTCTTGTAGAATTTCTGGAAGACATTTAGTGGTATACCAGTTCGCTGTTACTGTCTTCTATCCTATAAAGATATATCTGAAAACGATTTCATTGCAAAGAGAGAATTTTACATTATAAGGTGTTTCGCAGTTAATTTTTAGATGTTTATACTTAAAAGAGTCACAAAATCACAAGCATATTCTTATTAAACGTAAACATTTTTATTGGGCATAGAATATGGCTTAAATATTCCGATTTTACTTTAAGTATTTATGTACGTTACTTGTTTCTTTAGAAGTGATATATTCAACTTCTATTATACTCCTATTATATGCTTATAAATACTTAGAACAAAATCTAAGTACTTACTAAACCAAGTAAGCATTTAGAACAAAATCTAAGTACTTAATAAACCAAGTAAGCATTTAGAACAAAATCTATGTATTTAATGTATATTACTTGCTTTGTTCAGTTCTTAGATTTTGCTCTAAGTATTTATGCATTGGAAGTAAAATAGTGCAATGTTTCTTAAGGATGAAATTTTTAATAAGCCTTTAATATTGTAGTTTACCTCTAATGATTTGTTTGAATTTCTATTAGAAAATTATATTCAAAGATTTTACTTGTAGTGTGTTACATGCAGGTAAAATGAAAAAGATTAGAATAGGAAGTAATCTCTCTCTGTCTATGTATGCTCTTTGCTTTTATCTATGCATACATATACGTGAATATTTATATATAATTTTTATATTATGTTATGTTACAATTTCTGTAGAATATAGTCTTAATATTCATGCATATTTTTAAAAAATAATGCAGATAATGAATAATATCTTAAACGATAACGCGAATAAAATGCAACCAAAAATTATATATTCACTTTATTCCCATTTTATTTGAAAAATTAATTAAATACTAAAAACGTTTATGTCTTTAAGAAAAATAACAGTTGTGACGCATTAAATGTACGAGTTGTCAAAATTGAAATATTAACTAAATTATATTTCATCCTTTAAGTCCACATACATTTTTCATTTCCTGCTGAAGTTAACTAGGCTCTTAAAAATTTTCAATAATAGTTTTTACAATAAATTGTTTAGCAGACAACAGGTTGATATATAGGACTATTTACTTAGAAATTTCTAATTAAATGCAAATAATGAATGTTATTAGTACATTGACAAATAATAAATGGTATTAGTCATTATTAGTGCAAATAAAATTGCTTACTAATAATGAATATTATTAGCAATGAATGTTATTAGTACACCGAGTACATTAATACTATTTTAAAAAACAAAAAAACTAAGATATGTGAGGCTCCATTAGAATATTTGATAATAATAAGAGTACAAATTTATGTAATCACTTGTTAAATTACTGACGCAAAATCTGTCTTTCACCAAGTATCGCCAAAAAAAATGTGAAAAGTTTCTTCTTTTTTAAATAAAATAACGAAAGAAATATAGCCAAACAATTTTGCAGTAATGCATTATTTGCTTAGAAAACTATCAATTGGGAATCCTGACCCAATTATGATGTATTCTTTTGGATTTTGTATCGTTTGGCTTCCGTTTTTCAGCGCCATAAAATATAATGAATGAATGAGTTCGTCTGAAAAGTAAAAAGAACTGAGGTGAAGAAATAAAGTCATTATTGATTAGTAAAAAAATGAAGGAATGGCGAAAAGAAAATGACATAATAGTGAGCGAAGACTTTTTTTTTATCTCTCTTTTGAAAAAAAAAATGTTTGTTGGTTGAATCTTTTATCTGTAACTCATTAGACTCAAAAAATTAAAAAAAAAGTATACAAAGATGTGAAAATAAATGCTTATGAAATCTGCAAAAAATTATAGTTGGATGTTAATTTTTAAGAACTATTTAGTATTCACAAAAGTTGGTTTGCAGTGCTCAAATTTAATTGTATGTAAACGATATTTTAAATAATTTAATAATTTGCATTCTATGGAATTCAAAGGCAAAAGATTAATGTGTTTATTTTGACTATAAAGAAAAAAAGAAATTCTTTTTTTGATAAAATTTATTGTTTATGTGGAAAAATATGAATCGAAATTGAAAAAAGTTGAAAAAATATTACATTGATTATGTTCTATCACATAGTTTGGTTCACAAATATTTTATGGAATTTCATCTTAGCCTTTCAAACACAACATGTGCAAATCATTTTGGATGTACGGGAAAGAGATTGGAAGGTAAACATATAAAATGAACGTTTATTCAATTATAGGCTCACGGCTTTAAAATTTTCTGAAGGCTCCAAAATGTTTGAGACTTTTAGTAACTGTTTCACTGAACAAGATAAGCCAGAACACATCCTTGAGTGCCTGGGGCTATCTAAGCAAGATTTGTACGTCGATACTTTGATGGCGCTAGATTTTTAGAGGGTGTTTAACATTATTTACCTGGTTTAGCGTTGCTGGACGAAATGGAGATGCAACAACAGCAAAGCATATTCAATATTTTACGCAATTATTTTGAGACAGAATAGTTATGAGCAGAATGAATGCCGCAATTACTGATATAGGATAAAAAGCGAACTTCTTCAACCATTTCAAAGCAGTGCTTAAATAATTTTGAGTACACCCATGAGAATGCTTTCTGCCTGAAGTTACAGTTAATGAAACCTAGTATTAATATACAGTAGAAACGGATGAACATCTAAACTGTGGGCTTCTTCTAAATCATCTGATTCCAAAAATTCAAAAAGGTGCAGACAGAAAGATTATGGTCACAATTTCCTAGAACTAAAGGACATAAAACTTATTGATATTAGCTGGAAAAATTAAATACAACCACCACACAATATTATATTGATTTATTACATCCCGTTTAGCCCTACTACTAAAAGCCCTCTTTGTAATAGAAGAAAACAGATGTTTCATCATGATAATGCTCCAGCTAACCCATTTGCAATCGTTGAATTATGTCACGAATCACTGCCTCATTCATCCTTTACTCCAAGTTTTTTCCAATGATTTTTTCTTTTCCAAATTAGAAAAATGTCTAAAATGGAGATTTTCATCAAATTCTGAGATCATTAATGTAACAAATGGCTATTTTGATGAATTTCAGTAACCTTATTTTTTCTATAGACTAAAAATGTTAGAACATTGTTGGTAAATGTGAGTGACTTGAAAGTAGATTAGGAAGAAAAATAAAACTCTTTTTGTTATGTTCCATTGTTTTTTTTTTCATTTCAAATTCATAGATTTATTTATTATCAATCATTATATTTTTGGAATTCATTTTAAAAATACTTAAATTAATTAAGGCATAAATTCATCATAACAGAAAACCTATTCTAGCAAAACCTATTGTGATATTCGCTACTATGAAGCACCTCTGAATATTAGTATTTCCTGTTATTATATTTGAGGAATTAAATTAACCTTTAAATTAATTAATAGTTTCATCATATTAAGAAGCTTTCTAAGAAAATACAGTATTTCGGAATTCGTTAGTACGAATCTTTTATATCCGATTAATGAAACTAATTTTATAAGAATTTAAATTAATTAAGACATAATGTCTTTCTTAAAATAAAAGATTATTAAGAAAATGCAATGCTGCAGAATTCGTTACAATAAAATTTCTTTGACATTTATCACCTCTTATCATTGTATTTATGGAATAAATTATTTTAGTATTAAATTAATTAGAGAGTTAAGTAAAATGTATAAAATTAATTCTAAAAAAAGAAATTGTACGAACTATTTGATATTTGAATTTCATATCGAATATATTTATAATAAAATTATTTTAGAAAAACACAAAAAGACTGCGGAATTTCTTAGAGTTAAACATTTGTATGTGAATATCATTATTTCCTATTTCTGTAAAATTTGATATTTGTGTTATTTTTATGTCTTACTGTACAAAAATCAAATATTATAAAAGTATCGGTGGAATTTCATACACAGGACTAGTTAGACAAATCGAAAACAGGTGACTGATTTACTTTTAAAGTTTTTATCAGGAATATCAAGAAAAAATTTCTATCGAATGATTCAATATGTTTTTTTTTTAAAAAAGGAAACAAAACATGTTAAAATTTTCATTGCTTTTACTAGTAAAAGAAGATTTTTTTTAATGTATTGATTTATAAATAACACTTTTCTGACATGAAAACTATATTTTAAGTAGTATAATATGAAATTATTTCTTGAATGTGATAATGCGATTCTATATGAAGCTTTAATTATGGTATGAATTTTAAATAATGTACTTTCAAGTGACATTCATAAGCAATGTTTTGCTCTTAATTTCTTATTTTTAATCTTACGCAACAAAAATTTCATTTCTAAGAGAAATAAAATTTTTGATTGATTGCTTTTAATATTTTATTTTAGAGTAAAATAAATGTAATATATTTTCTTAGAAATCACTATTATTAAATGAGATATTTTTCAGAAAGGAAAGTTAAACAAAATACAAAATTTGAATTGCTAAATATTAGTTTTCAGAGAAACGAATCGGATATTTAGGAAGTCTTTCATATTAAAAGGAACTTAATTCTTTTTCATGTCCATCATAATTTTAGGAATACTTAAAATTTTAATAAAAATGCAAATGTGAAAAGGAATTTGATATACATGCAGTAATTAAATATCGTCATTAAATGAATGGCATTTTAATAGGAATTCCAGTTTTAAAGGTACATGAAATGTGAGTTATATTTCAGTGTCGAAATCAATTAATTATTCAAATATTCGCTTAGAATTTTAAATAAAAAAATAGTAATTGATTTTTAACTGGTCAGCATAAATTATTCATAATTGATAATTGCATAAATATACGCAGATTTACTGATATATGATAGGATGATACATTTTAATATTAAGTATTTTTAGTTTTTAATTCATTATTTAAAATTTAATTTTATTACATATAAATTTAATCATTTTAATCGTTTAAAAATTTTTATAATTAAAAAAATTAGTTATGAAAATACTTAATATTAAAAAGTAGTTATCGTTTCACACAAATATATAGGATTTCAACCTACTTGTTTATTTCACTAGAATTTTAAAAACTATACAATTTAAGTACAAAAACTATACGAATGTGTGTCTATTAATTTGTAATTAGATTATTATTCAATTTATAGATTCTAGTGTAGAGAAATGGAAGCACCTCCAAAATAATTTATATTGATTTCAAAAATCGATTATAGAAGAATTTTTATACAGTTTAAATTTCTCTATTATTTATCCGCTAACCCCTCATTTATGATCCTAAAGAAATAGCATGTTTCTTTCAGAAAAGCGAAAATAATATTAAGTCAATACGATAATTTTATTAGCTCAAAATTTTATTTTAAATCTAATATATTCCAATTAAATTTTTTTTGTGTAAAAATTGACTAAGAAGTGATAAATAAGCTAAATGTTGAACAAAACTAAAGCCAGTTGGTGCAAAATATTGCTTGATGATAATTTTGTCGTTTAAAAGTAACATTACGGTTACAAATCACCAAGGGCAAAATACAGCCAAATTTAATTTTGCTTCATTGAAAAAATGTACTGTTACAGTGTACTTATGCAATCGATCACCGATGCGATTGCTGAACAGTTTACGCCAGAAATAAACATTGACGTTTAAATTAGTTATGTTAATAAGTGATAATTATTTACTTTATAAATTGTAAATATAAAATGTTTGCATTATTTTAAGTAGTTTCTAACAACTTTAACCTTTTTAAACAAATGCAAATGGAGGGATCCTAGTGGAGCCCACACCCTTGACCCGAATGATTTTTTTAGCGATAATTGTGGCTTGCGCCAATCTTGATAATCCTACTTTGATACACTAAATATGGTAAACCAAACTATTTCTGGAATTTCATTCTGGCTTGGCGCTTTTATTAACTTTGTTGCCAAGGGTGTGGACTTTACTAGGATTTTACCATGGAATATTTACCACATATTTTACGATTTTTTCTTTTCCGTTACACCACCAGCTGATGCACTATTTCGCATTGATCTGGAATTTGACACATTGATTTGAAAATTAATTCTTCTAATCTTTGACATTGATCTGAAAGGGGAAAGAAATTTTCTCCAGATAATTACACCCACGGTAACATCTCAATGACCGATCACAGGAATTTTGTTTCCCCATATTTAACGAGCACGGATACCGCATGTACTCGGTAGGTCCTTGGCGGCATTAGGAATCAAACCACGCCCTTCCGGACGGAAGGCCGATGCCCTAACCACTAGGCTATCACAGCCCATTCTATGGTAGCGTCACTGAGAGAGCAAACATGCGTTTTAACAGCTCCTTCATTTGGATCTTAAAAGGCGGTTATTTTTACCATTGTGCTTCGTGAACAATATATTCTGGTAAATCTCGACAAGACCAACAACAGGATATCATTTTTGTAAATGTGAGTTTAGTAGTAGTTTAATAAATTTTTTAAAAATAACACGTGCAAGAAATTAGGCGAAATCGACTAAGTCCAAGCGAGAAACCTGTTCCTGCCGTCGGCACTTCACTAACCTACGGTAAATCACTCCTTTTCTACCGGAGCACGGACAACCCTTTTGCGGCTAGGTTTAGGAGATATTCCGTGAAGTAGATCGACGACAGATTGGTGAGTAGATAAAATTCGTGATCCACAACTGAACTACCTACATTTGAATGAAACGAGAGACCTCAATACCCAGCATTGTCCAGTTCAATACAGATGCACCAGTGATCAACCGGCCATGAATATCTCTCTCAAGACCATGGATAACTGCCACATTAGTTTAAAAATGAACGTTTCAAGTTTGCTAGAGGACTTGGAAACAATAATTTCAGCCAAAACGCCGGGGGATAAGTTCCACCTCCCTAGCAACAAAAGAACCGAAGCTTATAACATCATAAGCCAACTAAGAGAAAGCTTGAAAAAGCCGGTGGCTGTAGAGGAAAATCAAAGCCTAGCAGCTCTAACAGCAAAAGTCGAACAAATCAATGTTAGCCTCAATGTCATAAAACAAGTGCAAGACCAAAGAAAAATGACCTACAATGAACCCTAAAGAAGCGTATTGACGAGGAAGCAAAGACTACCATCATTGCTAAGCCACCTGATGACAAGAATATAGAGGCCCTCGGGAGCAATCTCCTAAACATTAGTAGCGAGATATGCCCGAAGAGAGTGATTTGGGGAAGACGAGCAGCAAAGATCCAATGCTGCTCAGAGGAGGGCAAAGCTAAAACTAAAAGAACAATTAATCACCCATCAAATCAATATTGAAGAGCCGGCTATAAAGCTCAGAAGACTGATAATACTAAATGCTCCGAATACAGTCAACGAAGACAATATCAAAAAGTTAATTCTAAGCAATACCCCAGATATCCATCCGGATGCTGAAATAAAAATCACAGAAATTAAGTCACACAGAGAGAACGAAAACCTGCAGCACCTAGTAATAGAAGTAGATAAGGCTACAGGGCATATACTTCTAAAGCTAAGGTCCATACACCTTAGCTTTCACCAGTCATACGTAAGACCATACAGAAATATTAAAAGATGCTACAACTGTCATGCGTATGGCCATCTTAGTAAAGACTGTAAATACAGGAGAACTTGCGGCAAGTGCAGCCACAGTCACAAAGAGGAGGAATGCCAAGCAAACTTCCAAGAGTGCATAAACTGCTTAGTGGCTAACAGAGATGGGGCTAGATTTAGAACAAACCATACAGCGTTCTCAACCGGATGCCCGGTGTACCGTGCCCAACTCCACTAAAGACTAGAACAGGATGAGCCAAAACACTAGTACAACAAACGAAAGCGTCCAACAGAGCAACGCACAAACAGAGGCTGACCATAGCAAGAACTTGGGCATAACTATTTTTCAGATCAACTTAATGAGGTCAAGTGCTCCTACCGATCAGCTGCAAGTCGTTGCCAATACCCAGAAAGTAGATCTATTTATCATACAGGAGCCACATCTCAACAAAAGCAGCAGAATCCTAGGCATTCCTTGTGCCTGGAGATATTGGTTATCCAAAAACGGCAAAGCCGGAGTTATAGCAACTAATAGCAAAGATTCCGTTGTACTTGACCAGCAAGAATCGACAGTTGCAGTCAAGATTATGATCAATCAGAAACCATTAACCATAATTTCTGCCTATAGTCCACCGTTCAACCATAGACGGAGATTAAGGCAGGAAACACAAAGCACAATCGAAGACACCCTAAGGGACTTAGAGTATTTCCAAAGCAAATTAGGAGGAGAGAACTATCTTATCGGAGCAGACCTCAACGCACATCATATCCTGTGGGGCTACAGGAATAATGATAGTAGGGGGGAAAACTACTTGACCACATCACTGCTAGCAATCTTCACCTACTAAACACCATTGGAGCCCCACCTACTTACTTAACATCCACACAAGAAGGTTGGCCAGACCTAACGTTAGCTTCTAATTCACAGCTAGCAATGGATTGTACCTGGGAGGTTCTGGACAATGAATCTCTAAGCGACCACCGCTATATTCAGGTCAAAATGGGAAATTCACCTGATAAACCAGAACTAACTAGATTTAAAACTAAGTTCGGTAACCATCAGCGACTGGTTAATCACCTGACTCCACTGGTACCAGACCTAGTCAATAAATTAAACAATTGTCAAACCAAAGAGCAACTGGACGTCATCACAGTCAATCTACAAGACACCATCGTAGAATGTTGCAAAAAAGCCTACAAACGTGTCAAGCATAAATTCAATATCATGCCCAACTGGTGGACAACTAACCTCGAGCATAAGAAGAAAAAGCTAAACACACAAAGAAGGAAGGCTCAGCAAGCAAGCAGTGATTCCAAGCTAAAACTCTTGGCTGACTATAAGAAAGACAAAGCTCACCTGTTCAAAGAGGTAAGACAAGCGAAAAGAGCCTGTTGGAAAGAAATATGCTCAATAGCTACTAACACATATGGAAAGATTTACAAATCTACCTTCAGGAGCACAGCGAATCCAAGTAGCCTTTTCAGCACCAACAAACTAACTGGAAACACAGTGAACTTTGCGACCCAAATTCTTCAAGAGCTATTCCCACTGCAACCACAGAGTAACAACCAGTACACGTATGAGGACGTAAATCCAGAACCTGAATTAAATGAAGGCGAAATTAAAAGACTAATTTCCTCACTCCTGAATGGTAAAGCACCGGGTCTGGATGGAATAGATAATATCATTCTCAAACAGATCAACAAGCATGTCCCAGAGTTGCTCACCACCTTTTTACAAACCTGCTGGAAGCTAAGCTACTTCCCGAGAAGCTTGAAGACTGGCGTTATAATACTATTCCATAAAGAGGGCAAGGATAAATTCCAAGTGAGCTCGTATAGACCCATTACCCTACTACCAACTTTGGGGAAAGTCTTAGAGAAGCTCACAACGACAAGGCTCACCTACTACCTAGAATCTAATAACCTCATGCATAGCGCCCAGTATGGTTTCAGGCAGGGAAAATCCGTTGAAGATGCCCTCAGGAATCTCATGTTGAACATACAAAATGCAAAATCAAACTCTAAGCACTGCTTAATTGTCTTAATTGATATTAAAGAGGCATTTGATTCGGCTCCACACGAATCCATTAGACAAGCGCTTGCAGGGAAAAGTTGTCCAGCCAAAATAAGAAACATCCTGTTCAGCAACCTAGAAGACAGAATAGTAGCCATTAATACTAACCAGGGACTAGTCCAGCACAAACAACAAATTGGTTGTCCACAAGGCTCATGCAGTGGTCCGATAATGTGGAACCTACTAGCTGACGAACCACTGCAACTGGACTGGTCAGCAGTGGGGAAAACAATAGACTCAAAGTCCAGCGTTACCCTGCAAGCATTTGCTGATGATTTTACATTTTTAGTTGCGGCAAGTAGCGAAAGAAAATTGGGAGCAGTTGCAACTGAAGCCCTTAAACTCTTCAGGCAATGGACCGAGAAACATCAACTGAGAATCTCCGTAGAAAAGTCAAACTACCTACTACTCACGAAATTACAGTGCGGCCCACAAATACACTGGGATAGCCAAAAAGTCAGAAGATCCAAAACCATGAAACTACTAGGAGTCACAATTGACGAGAAACTCAATTGGTCCCAGCATATCAAAATCCAAGGAGCCAAAGCTTCCAGAATACATCAACAGCTACTAAGACTGGAACTAATTGGGGATTTTCACAAAAACAGAGATCAATACTATACAAAACTATTGCGGAAAGGATTCTTGCCCATGGGGCCTTGATCTGGGGGAGGACTCTTCGAGTAAAGAATCAACTCCTCCTGGATAGAATTCAGAGAAAATTTCTCCTGAACATTACAGGCGCATATAAAACCACAGCCACTAAAGCACTACAGGTAATAACTGGTATCTTACCCCTGCACCTGCAAATTGACAAAGAAGCCCAGCTGAAACACATTTTCAAAATCACTGGCACCAGCAAAGTTGAGGACAGAGTAGCAAAACTCACAATACATCCGGGTATATTCAATATAGAGAATAAAATTTGCCTAGAAAAGGATGCCCAACCAGCTAATCAAGCAGATATTTGCCACATTTATACGGATGGATCCAAACTGGAGGATAGCGTTGGCGCCGCTTTCGTGGCCATCCAAAATAACATCGTCCTCCACTCGGAAAAATTCCGCATAAGAGACAATAACACTATTTTCCACGCAGAACTTTATGCGATCCAACAAGCAATCAAGTGGGCAAACCGGCAAAATTACATCTGCAACATTTGGTCGGATAGTCTTTCTGGAATTATGGCGGTTGGAAACCCAACAACTACTAGCCCTATAGCAAGAGCTATCCAGAAAGATCTAAATTTGACAAACGCAATCAAGCTTCGCTGGATAAAGGCCCACGTGGGCTTTGAAGGCAATGAGCTGGCCGATAGCTTGGCCAAAGAGGCAACAATCCAAGAAAGCCCATGCATCGTCCTCCCAACGCCACGCTCCTACTATAAGAGACTTCTAGCAGAAGAAGCCTATCAAAAATGGCAGGACAGTTGGGATCAGGCAGAAACAGGAAGACTGGTATATGATGTTATATCGAAGGTCAGAAGTAGAACACAATGCTGGCCAAGACAAATAACCCTGTTTATTACAGGGCACGGCCCCTTTCCGACTTACCTGCACAGAATAGGTGCCCTCCCAAGTGAATACTGTGCCTGCGGGGACATAGGGAACCCGATTCACTACACAACTGACTGCCCAATCACGAGCTCATGGCATTTCACCAGGCCCAGTGCCCATCTAACAAGGGAATGGACCAGAAACATTGTAAACAATGCCCATTCAAGAACCAAAGTGATTTCTTTAATAAACTTTTTAATAAATCACAGAGAACTGTTTATTCCACATTACCAAGAAGAGGAGGATGACCAGCAAAAAGAATTGGACCTCCTGGACGATGATGAACAAGTACAGAGTGCCTTGTAGCTCTGTGCAACATAAAATAAACTTTACTTTTCTAATTTTACTAACTATTGTTTTGTTTTACACAGTTTGTACATTAGTTCACTTTTTTTTAAACTTTACTAACTTCTCCTTATTATCTTGCATGTTTGCCTAAGCTAAATTGAATACCTTGATGTTAAATTGTATACCTTGTAATTTCCACTGTGCCAATGTTTTATTGTAACGCACCTTGTTTTGATGTCCCATGAACTTGTCAATTGGGGACATCAGAGGTGTCTGGAGCTGTTGCGTACATAGTTCTAAACTTTTGTGGGGGTGGTGCCCCTGGCGGCGTTACTTTCTTTTATTCTTTCTAGCAACTCCTATCTAAACTGGTAGAACCCTTCTTGGGTTAGGTACAGGGGAGTTGGCTGGTGTATACAGCCCATTCTATGTGTTGATAACGTAATGTCAAATATGAATAATACATTATCTTTTTATGCCATGTAAATTAAAATGAACTTTGTATACTATGGAGTGGAAGGTTGCAAGTTTGAATCCAGCCATTCCTGAGTAACTGAAAATTGCATTTACGTTTTTCTTTTCTTTAATATATAGAAGTAAAGTTTTTTCATCTGAGACATGTAAATACAGTTCATTATTTTGGAAGAATCTTTATTGAAAATAATATGTTGTATAAATATCATAAACCATGTAACAAATTTCAGCTTTTTATTTATATCACCAAGCAGCAAACGTGCTTAAATTAATAAATGAATTTTATTCACTTCCATAAAAGGAAGTATATGTATAGTACTAACTATAAACCTTCTCACAAACCTGAATTAATATATTTATTGGTATAATTTTAAGCAAAACTAAATCTCTATTTTATAGCGATAACAGTAATATAAATATATAAACCGGAAACAATGTAACATTTTTAATAAAATGTTATAATTTTTTTCGGATATATTTTATAGTGAAAATATATTTAGGGCCTGTGACATGTGTGTGTGTGTGTGTGTGAGAAACATTTTAAAGTCTATTGAATCCAGGAGTTAAACCGATGGATTTTGCAGCTCTAGCCATGTTTATGAAAAAGATATATTACGATAAATGTATGTGTCAAGTTGAAGGAATGCTTTACTTTAAAAATATGCATTCAATTTATTGAGAGGTATGAAATGTCTGCTTATCGAACAGCACATGTATTTATCGGGAGAAATTTATTTCACATTTTCAAGAGATTTTCAAGTGTTATCTCTTCTGAAATGTTCGCAGCACATTTTACACTAAAATTAAACAGAATTTCATTTTAAGTGCGCGAAATAAATTTGTATATTAAGTATTGCATTATCGGAAAATGTTAATGAAATGTAAATATATTTAAAACTTACATAATTTTATATTAATTGTAGATGTTTTAAATGTGTCATTTTGTCAAATATAAATAAATGAAATCCAATGTAGTCAATATTTTATGCATTCAAATAAAACTAATATACAATGTGAATTATTTACAAATATTAATAAAAAAACAATATTATTCTTCAACTTATCAATCTACATTCATTTTCTTTATGATTCTGTGTGTGTGTGTGATTAACAGAATTAGTAACAATGAAATAATATTCATTCTTATTTATTCTATCTATCTGAATCAATAGATAAGAGTGATTAAAGTTCTAACCTCTTATAATTTCAAATATAAATAAAAATAGTATTATTCTCTTCAACTAATTTATATTAATTTTCCTTATGATTCTGATTGACATATTTTGTAAGAATGAACATGCTTATTAAATTTATGTATTTGAATCAAAAGATTAGAGCGATTATAGTTTTAACCTCCTATATATCGGTTCAGATTTCCTGTGGTTTCAGTAGATTCACGTCCTTCCCCCATTAAGATCAGAGAAGTGAAGTATCGTTTGAAACAGGCAGTGATTGGGAGGGTGATTACATTCTCCCTTATTGAGTTGTTGGAGCTGCGTCGGTCGGAGATGTGTCCACGTTCATCAGTGACTTCCAGGTGTGGTTTGGATGTGGAGAAGAGGGTGCCAGCTCAGGCGGGAGCACGTCACCTGTACCTGGTTCAAAATGATGAGGTGCTTGTTGATGGGAGAGTATTTAAAACCTGTTAACTTAAGGTTAATGGATTTAAATCCAGAACTCGTCTGCATCGCTATGTATCCATATATCGGTTCACCAATTTCTGTGTCCGAATCCCACTTTCGGAATAGATGTTTATAACATGTATATATTGTAAGCCTCAATTTTACTAACTGTATATCGTAAGTCCCAATACTACTAATTGTAAATTGTAAGCCCTAAATTTGCCAATTTTTGATGAAAAAGTGACCATTGAGTTACAAGTAAACCAAACTAGTCATAATAGATGCTTTAACAAAAACAAACACGAAATAGAAAATAGATTACAAAAACAGAGGCATTATATCTTTTTTCCATAAGAAAATCTTGAAAGATAATTTTAATATGTAAAATATCTTTTTGTGATAACCATGTACTTTAAACAGATATTATTGAAGTCAAATACATACGGAATGTTGTGTAGTAGATCAAACATATGTAATAATAAATTTTTGAAACTCTTACTGATCTAATGTTTTCTGTTGCTTCGTAATAAAAAAGAGTATATCTATAAGAAAACTTTATATTTTCATATACTCATATTTAATAAAAACTTTGTTCAGTATTAATTAAAAATTATATTAATTACTATGTTAATTAAAATTATTATTACATATAATTAGTCAATCATTAAAATAATTATACGAATTTCTTTTCTTTAGAAATTTCTATTAGAAAATATTCTTTGAATTGTTTTTAAGAAATTCATACAACCACACACACACACACACTATTGAGGTTTCATAAGAAAACTTCAAGTTTTCTCTTAAAAGTCTTCAATATTTTACTTGCCATTTCTATAGCAACAAAATTTTATTTTGAAGGGCAGTTTTGCAAAGTTTAAGTTAATTAATTTATTGGAATGCACTTCCGATTGCCTATTCTAGCTGAAAAGCTAATATTCTTTGTTATTTTGAACTCAACGTAAGAAGAAGTAAACCCACGAATTATCGAATTAATATATATATATACATACATACATACATACATACATACATACATACATACATACATACATACATACATACATACATACATATATATATATATATATATAATATATATATATATATATACACCTGTTACAAGAATGCCATGTAGTGTAGAGAAGATATTTCTAGCTCAGGCGTTGACCTCATCACTTGAATAGATTTAAAATCACAAGGTAGTTAGCTGTGTTAAATGGATTTTCTGTTGGTAGAAATAGGTAGTAGTATATGCATTTCAGAATAAACAAAAATCTTTTCTTTTATAAAAGAAATGCAATTAAAACATAGTGGCCTTTTAGAAGAACAAAGCTTTTCAAAAAGAAAGGTTCCTTGTTGGAACCCAGTTACTGCTTACAAAGAAAGAATAAAGTTGTCAGGAGGCTTTTTTAACACTATGTTAATAAACACAATGAAGTTCCTTTTAATATCAATCAAATGCGAGAAATATAACATGTTGCCTGTGAAAAAGTTTTAGATTGAATGATTTATTTGATAAATCCTGAAGACAACGGAGTTTGGTTCTGATTCAAAATCCATTTTTTAGGGGCTAATTAGATCAGGAATAACAATTTAGAGAGAGAGTGGATTTCGAATCATTAAGTAAACACTGTATGCCCTAAATGGGAGATCGAACCCACGAACAAAAGGACTGGAGACCAGAGTGCTTATCGTTCAAATGCCACTTTGTTAAATAAGAACCAAGTTGACATACTACATTTCTGCCTTCTATATGCATGCCTGTCAAAAGATTGCTTGGAGGTTTTGAGGGGTTTCTCAGCCACCTTTGATCAACATGATGGATCCACTAAGCCGAGATTCCGATTCACTACCGTTTAATAATGAGAACAATGCTCTAGCCATTCTAGATTCTAGATCGTGTTCAAAATACACACCAAATCAAATATGCTTCTGGGGCAGGCAACCTTGGCCTCTACTTTTAAATCTTGCTGAAGTGAAAGCAGTATTGTATCTTCGGGTATTTACTATAATATAAAGAATAAAGTGTATTGCATTTCCCTTAGACTATAACCATGTTTAGGAATAGATTTTCACAGTAGAGGCAAATTGGTCATCCTAGTTGAAACCATGGCTTCACTTCACGAGGCCTAATGGTGGGGCTCCTCCAAGAGTGAAGAGACTTCAGCGGCCTATGAGAGATGGAGGCAAGCACGTCTCTCAGGGTGGGTGCTTAGAAGTTTTCCAGGTTTACTTTTTTATGAACTGTGAATACGGATCCCTAATTGCTGTAAAGCCCTCTAGGTAGGCAATTACGTGGTATCAACTAAAATGTCATACTGCACTCTTATGTATTTAGTTAGTCCTGGACCTAGCGTGTTAGAAAATAATAAAATCGAAGGTCCACCACTGCGTTTTAAAAAAATAAGGATATTATCATAGGAGATGAAAAATAAAGATTCATATACCACCATCACTTTATTTTTGATTTTCTCCATAGAAAATGAACTTTGTTATAATGAACAAAGTTCTAAATAACACACACACACACACACATTGAATGAAATTTGGGGTGAACTCTTTTTAAGATTATATTTTTTCATTTTAACTTTAATATTGTTCAATTATTTATTGTTCCTTTCAAGTTCAATATCTAATTATAAAATGATTTTAATGCAAGGCATTCGTTATTAAGAATAATAATGTGAAACATTTTGATTTTTAACTTCTTTTTTAAAATATTATTAAATTTTATTTCTTTTAAAAGCAGAATTTCCTTTTTGTGACAACATTTTATATAGAAATTAAATATATTATTTGCTAAATATTTACACCAGAAAATCTCCATAAATAAATGAAATAATAAAATTGTATCTCACTTTCCTTTTAAAAAGTAAAACAATGTCTTGTTAAAAATTTTTATCGTTTTTTTTCTTTCCTTTTTAATGAATGAAAAAAGTTGAATTTTACGATATTGAATAAAGTGTTTGATATTTTACTCAGGTATATATTGTTAAAAATTCAACCTTAATTTTAGTTACCATTTTGCAATCTTCGTGTATACAAGTAATCCGTCGGTAGTTACTTTCTAATTATGAATGCCTCCCATTTTAAACACTACGTCTCAATTCTTCATTTAAATTCTAAATAAACCGGCGCAATCTTAGTCCAAAAAGCGGGAGCTGATTATAAAACCCGGATGAGGATTTTCCCTCTCATCGTAATTCCTTGAAGTTGTGGTTCACAATTGCCAATTGTTTTCCACGGAGAATTAGTTCTCCGAATCCTGATACGCACAGAGAGATTTGGGACATTGGTTTTCCTTTAACCATTTTATTGTGGGAGCTGAACATTTGCTACTTAAAGATTAAAAATTATATTATTCAACCTTTTATTATTTCTTTAATATTGATTAAATTAAATTATTATTAAAGATTTCAAACACATGCACACACACATTGAATCTTATTTTATACAACAATGGATTTGTATATAAAATATCTATTAATAATATGATAATTTTATTTAAATTTAGATACAATATATTTTATATAACACAATGGATTTATACAAAAAGTAGCAGAACATAGAATTAACTTATTAGTAGGCTATTGTTATGTGAAACAAATCATTGTTAATTACCACTACCGTATATACCGTACCTATCATAAAATACGAAGATGAAATAAATCGTAACATTTCTATCTAGCTAACAGTTTCTACAATCAGTGATTAATAGTAAACGTCGTTAGTCACTAATATTTCCACCACTGGAATCCCCGCAGTTCTCTTCACCAGAAGCAGATTCATTTCTTCTTTCCTCATTGTCATCCTCGCCGTTTCAGAGCACATCATTTTCACTGCCATTCAATGAATTTAAAATGCAGCATTTTTTGAAAGATTTCATAATCATTGGTGTTTCAATGCTTTCCTAGGCAGCAGAAACCCAGTGTGCAATAATGTGCGCTGCAGCACGCTTAATTTACCCCTTAAAAGGTTTATTTATATTAAACGTCATGGGGTTGTAACACAGACGTTATCCCTACAAAAATGATAACAAGATCACTGCCTAGGCTGTGCCTCTTCCTTTTTACGTCGTTGGTGAGATGACCCCGAAATGCGTAGACAAAGCATTGATGATGGATTGGAGAGCCCATCGGGACGACGTTCCCATACATTCCTTGATGTACATATTCCAAAACTTTTTCTTCAATTTTACGATGTCTTCCATTGCAAGGGCCAGTGAATTCCTTTCTACGAGCTTTAGTTGCAAACAGGGCTAATTTCCGTTGCCGCCATAAGCGAACATTGCTCTCAGCTACGTTGAACTCTCTCCTTGCCTTTCAGTTGCCATTTTTCAGCATAAGGAATTACTTTACGTTTGAAAGTAGCATCATATGACATTCTACTCTGTTTGCCCTATATTTCTTGACAAAGAACTCTGCAGTTTGTGTACTCTTTGCAATAATGAGTCAACGATAAATGTAGTCGAGAAATACGGTAACCCATTGCTACGATTTAAATTTGGTTGACGTCATCGGTGAAATGCTGACTTTGCACTCGAATCTAATGCGCCATCGTATCTAATGCGCACCCCAGTTATATATATATATATATACAAACATATATGTATATATATACATACTTATATATATGTGTGTGTGTGTATTATTCTAGTATTTATTGTTTTATTGCTGATAAATATATGTGTGTATTGGGAAACATAAGAAAAATAAAACCATAAAATATGTTGGATTAGTTTGAATTAAAGAGTAAGAAAATTGCCGAACAAAATGCACCATAATTTATCAAAGATTAAATTGGGGGAATTATTGCTGTGTAAAAAGTCAATAAACCGATATTCTTTAACGGTTTCATTTTTAAACGCGTTAATGTATTTATTAAGCACTAATCACATTTTCAAATAAGTTCTCTTTTTATTAGAGTAACATAGTTCTCTTTATAAAAAATATAAATTATTGGTGTTTTTCTGTAAAAAAATTTCAACAATGTATTTTTTAAAGAATTTAACTCTTAATTCAAGAACAGGAAAATAAATTTTAAATTATCGAAGTTTCTGTCTAAATTGCTAGAATTAAGAGTTTTTATTCTGTAAAAAGAAACATAACATGAAACAAACCAAAAAATAAAAACTTAAGGGAAAGTAAGTTATGATTTATTGCCCATTAACACATCCACTGATTTGTAATTTTTCAAAGTAAGAGCAATTATTTCCTAGTTAAATTTTTTATTTTCCTTTACTGTAATCATTTGAAATATAATATTTTTGATCCATAAAATTCCATTATTTTCAAAATATGAAATTTTCATTTTTAGTGAATTTATTTATATTTATATGAACGTATTACGTACTGATTAAATTCTTTTATTTGAAAAATTTTAAGAATTTCAATAAATAAATTAAAAATAAAGTTTCAGTATCTAAATACTTGATTATGTATTAATTTGGGAAAAAAGAAATCCATAATATTTTTCGGCTGAAAAAGATATCTCAATGATCAAATAAATTCAGATTTATTCTTATTGGAAAGGCGACATTTCGCATTAAAATATTCTTTTACTCATTTTTGTTTGATGAGTTCACTTGTGTGGTACAGGGTATTTAAAATGGTAGTCAAAAAAGAAGAAAAATTCGGGACAGTTTTTTCCTTTATGAAGGCGGAAAGTTCTTGCTAGATAGATGAAATTGATTACTAATCTAATAGATGAAATTGTTTTCTAGAGCTAATTATGCGTGATTTCGGTTTTGTTGATTCTGTTCAAGTATTTTTGGAGTTAAAAATGCATCTTTCACTGCTAGGTTTATTGTTCAAAATGCTTACAAAACCATAGAGATGAGGAAAGTTGACCAGCATTATCAGTCTTAACATCACCAAGGAGCTAAGGATCGGCCATTAAATACTTTCAAACCATTTCCACAAAGCAAAAGGGAAACATGTTAAATTAAATCTCGAAGTTCATACAAAAATAATTGATTTCTTTTCTCCAAATGTAGAAAATATGATGTATATTAACTTAGCTTTAAATTAATTTTCAACGAAAATTATGAATATTTTAGTTAAGTGTGTCATTGATGAAAATAATTGCTAAGTACCATAAAAATATGAATGAATATATAAAAAATGAAACGGTCTTTAATGAAATTATCAAACATTGAATAATTAGTTTATTGCATATTATGTATAATTAGATTGCTTTTCAAATGAGCAGTTTCAGAAAATGTTAACAGTACTTCTTGATGAAAACGCATATTGAAATTATCTTTTGATTTAAATTAATTATGTTTTATACTCCAATAAAGGAGTTTTACTGATCATTACCTTTTATTTTTATTGTCGTGAGTGAATGAATAAAGCAAGATAACATTTCATTTCTTTTGATCTTTTGAATCGTTTGAAAAATATCTTGAGCATTTAAGTTTTATTTATTCTGAGATGCTGAAATGCCTTATACATTCTGGTTAATTTTGTAAGTTATCATTCATAAGTACCGTTTAGGAAAAGCAAGATCATTATAGAACTTCCACAAAACTTGTATATTATCTGGGATATTCGTGTTAAGGATGACTAAGGAATAATAATAAACGTGAAAACAATTTCAGAAGTGCAATGGTGACTACAAATAAAGTCGAGTGAAGAAAAATTTTGAATATTTTTACCTCTATTGAAACTAACTAAACTATTTTTGAAATATAAATATTTTATCTCATAAAGAATCTACAGAAATGAGCAAGATATTAATGAATAAAAGATTTAACTGAATTATTTTTCATGTTAAGTATATGTTAATTTCTTGTACAATACGTCTTTTGCTTAAGAGACTTAAATTCAAGAAATTAAAATTTCTTTGATATTACTTTATTAAATTATTCAAGTGGGGCTTCAGACAGAAACTATATATATTAAATCACATAAATATTAAAGGAAATATCTTATGAATATGAGAATGAGAACATAAGCATTCCAAACAGATAGAGAGAGAGAAAGTACATCCTTGTCGGAACCGGGACTCGAACCCATCACCTCTCTATCCGTAGTCAGGCATGTTGACCACTAGACAGAGTGGGAAAACCTTCTTCTAAAGCTATTTTATACATGATTTGACAATGAAATCAATATAATAAGTAACATATACCAATTTATATTGGAAAGAGTTTCAAAAATTTCTTTTTAAATTGATATTTCATCCTTTGCTCTGAAAATAAATATTAAATAGTATTACAGAGGAAGTAACTCTACCTAATCAGATTTATTTCCGAAAACGAATTATAATACTTTGCTGAATCCGAAAAGTCCATTGTTCTATCTTTCCGTTGTTAAAGTTTCTTCAATTTGTTTATTTATGTAGAGATACTCATTATTAATTAAGATAAATTTAAGATATTTACAATATCAATTTTATTTGAGATAAAATATTCATTTTATTTAAGCTTAATTTTAAACTAATATGATCATTTTGATTTTCATTTGAATTTAATCCTAATGTTAAGATTTTTACTTGGAATCAAAATTTTTGAATCAAATTATTTTCCAATCAAATTTTAATAATTTTATATAACATTTTGTAATGATTAAAACTTATCATAAAAAGGAATGAAGATGAATATTTTAGAAAAACTTAAAGTGTTGAATTCAGTTCAATAACTTTTTTAAAACATGTTTCCTTCTCACTAATTCTGCAAATAATGAAGGAAATAAATTGTAGAATATCTTAATCAAGTCTATAATAGATATCGTTTTTAAAATAGTTGTTTAATTACTTACTTATTGGCAAAAGTTAATATTGTATCATTTAAGAAAAAAAATTGCTTAAGTAATGGAAATTATATTGTCTGGGTTGATTAAATATTGATTCGAATTTTTTAAAAATAAATATGATATTGAAGCCAATAAAGTTTTTCAACGCAATTTAAATTAAAAATTATAAATTATGCCATAAAATTAATTAATGTAATTTGAGTTTCAATTTATATGATTTAGATATTGAATTCATCAAGTAGTTCCTTTGATTTTCAGATAAATTTGATTCTTTAGAATCAAAAAAAGTTGTCACATTCTAATCCAAAATGATCAAGAAATGTTGAAAAACCAACTGCATAAAAATTCCTTCTAAGGAATTCAAACAAGAGAATCCTTAACGCATTTTTACATGAATATCCAGTAAAAAACATAAAATGTTATATATGTTTTTAGTTCTAGTTCAAGCTTTGATTTAGATTGATGACACATATCTTTTGACAAAAGGAAATAAGTTTCATGACAAAATAATCAATTCGTGCCAATCAATCCATTGATTGAACTCCCCATGGGGATTAGAAATGTTAAGGAAAATCATGGGGAAAACTACACTTCTTTTGGAAAAAACTGACAAAAATGTTACATAAATTCCGAGTTCCATTTTAAAAGAACAGTAGTTCTATTTTCAAAAAATAAATGAATCGTTTATTAATAAACTGTGAAAATATCTATGTACAGAAAGATTCTGAATTAATTGAAATTTTGGTTAGAAACATTAAAAAAATTCTTCTGCTTTAACATTATCAATATTATCAACGATAGTTTACTAGAAAATGAGCCATAGTCTGTAATATGAAATAACTCTTAAAGAAACGGATTGCATGGGTTTTTAACCTTATTCTTAACCATGCAATTTTTGTTGTGATTTAAAAAAAGAAATCTCGACTTAGAAATTCTTGGAATGTTTCTTTATCAATAAATTTTAATTTCCTTTTTACTTATGTTTTTTGGTGGAAAAAAGACTAGAAAAATTGTTGCAAATGGCTTTTATTTTAGGATTGAATAAATAAAAATAAGTAAATCATATGTTTTAAATTACACTTTAATGGGAAAAATGTCTTCATAGAAAAATTATTCTATTTTTATATCTTCAGTATATATATTTTACATTTATTTTACATATTACAGTCAAAGTTTCTATTAGCTTTAAAACAATTTTGAACCTAAAACGTTATTAATTTTCGAGTGCCATCTATTCATAAGATCACACAGAAAAAATAGTTGTTGTAGTTGAAAATATGAGGTATTTTATCTCTAAAAATGAATTACCAGTTACAATGAATTTAGTGCCACTCAACTTGTCTAGCGGTCAGCGAATCCCGGTTCGGGCATGGATGCACTTTCCTTCTCTATCTATTCTGGCTTTGTCCTTTCCTGGAATGAATGGGTTGTGAATGGTTGCCTACCCTATAAATGGGTACCTATGGCATATCTGTACTGAGGAAGTCGAACTGCACACCAAAATATGGTTCAGCTGGAAAAGTGGAGCAGCACACCCCATAATGCCAGCCTAACTAGCACACGACAACAGCAGTAAAAATAACTTTAGTGTAAAATAAATTTTAGACACATTGAAAAATCGGAGTTTATCCCAGACCATTACCTTGCTATGAGTTTCTATGATTTTAAAGTGGAATTAAATTAAAGATATGAATCCGACATCTGTAATTGGTATTTCAAAATTAAGACCTATTTTGTATTACTGCAATAAAGTAGTTTATAGAATTTCACAGAGGTCGTAGTTCTACTTTAAATGAAGTTTACAAAAGGAGTGATGTTTGCTATAATCCCGAATAATGCGTTTTCCGTATGGAAAATGTTATGTGCATGTACTCCAGCGTACTTCCCTGTACCTAAGGCACAGATGATCCTAACTAGTTAGGTGAAGGATCCGGTTGGAGTCTTCTAGTTTAAAAGCAGTGACCAAGCAGAAGACCCCGCATTACGTAACCTGCCTCTTCCAGGGGTATAATTCATTTGAAGGGAAATTGGACCATGAACTATTGAACAAGCCCCAGTTTGATTTAGTGAGCAAGACACTTCGTCAGCTGTGTTTTGATTCCAACTCGCTATCTTCTGATAATGAGTACGACGCCTTGAGAAACCAGGACATCACGGCCTAATGTAATGGAAAAGGCTGATACTTGCTGTTCTTACCAAATGATATCCCTGCCATACATTAAATGGATTATAAACAAATGCATATGAAAAAATGTTTACCATTAAGTTTTTCATAGTTTTTCTGAGCCACATCAGATTATTTTTGAGATCCTTACCATTGAAAAGGCTTACTTACCATTTTTTCACACTCCAAATTGTCTAGAAAGTAAAACAGGTGTTTTTGGAAACAATCCCAGGCCCACAATAAGGAAAAGACAGCATGTCACAAAAAAAAGCTGCATACTTTTTCTTCAGAAATGGAGGTCTGAACTCAAGTTGATAAAACGGAAGATATTTCATTAATTACTGTACTCTAACACGTTAACATTCAACAAGGCAGCTGTGTTTCTTGAACAAGCATATTTCTGGGCTCTAAAACCTCCACCTTATGCAACTAATATAATTATGTATGGTATCAGTTATATTTTTAATTTGAAATAGAACAGCATTGTTTTCCATCAAGAGATTAAGTTAATGTGTTCCCAAATGGGATTGTTTTCATCTGTTCTATGAATTAAATTGATTGCCGTATTTAGTATTCAGAAAATTTATCTGAAGATATGCTCCGATGATGACGAGATTACAATGAAGACTCCTTAAATTTTACAAGTGCATCTTAAAATTCTTGTTACACCTCAAAGTTTCCGAGTAATTATTGTATTAAGTAATTAATTCGATGTTAATCATTTGGAATTATTATAAGTTAATAGAAATGTTTTAAATAATATATTTTGTTAATTTAATTATAATGCAGGTATTTGTGAAATCATAGTATTATGTAATTATCTAAATTTTTTAATCATTTCTAATAATTATTAGTAATCTGAAAGAGTTTATGCAATGCAATTTTTAAATTAAAATATTATAAAAGAATTTATCAAGCCTTTGTTACCTTATGCATATTAAACATCACTTCAAAGAATTTATGTGCAAAACTGGGTATAAGTATTGTCAAATAATTTAAGTATTATATATTTACTTTATCCAATATAGAATCTGTTTCATCATACATTCCTTAGAATAATTGCTTAGAAATTTGTGAAAATACTTTCATGAATTCAATATTAAATTTTATTACCACCTACTTTTCTTAAATGAAAAAAAAAAGTTTAAGAAATAAGAAATATTTGTGATTAACGAGGCGTCTAGGAAGTACTTTCATAATTCATAAGATTATTAAAAATTCAATAAATTCAAAATGAAAAAATAGTAAAATTGTAAAATTAATTACTAGAAAGATATCATAATTTTCCTTAGAATCGCAAATAAAATTGCATTTCCTTTGTATTGGACAAAAGGAGGGTTCCATCAATCTTTTCATATGATTAATTCTACAATGGAGAAATTACTAAAACATAATTTATGAGCCCACAATTACTTTTGTGATAAATCAAAATAGACATGTCATCACTCTTCTAATTTAATATACATTATAAAATCGGGAAATATAATTTAAATATATTTTATCAAAAAAAATGTTAAAACAATTTACACTACTCATTTTATAGGAATAAATTATAACTAATATTTTCCCTTTATGTTGTGAACTTTGTTTGCATGATATTGATACATTAGTAGAATTTCATATTTTTTGTACTTATTCAAATCTTGCTGCATTTTTTTTTCTTTTATAAGTTTATTATAATTATGTTATTCAGTCTATATAAGATTTGATTTTGGAAATTTAGATTTTTAATTTACATTATTAAAGGAGAATACATTTTTTTTAACTATGATAATGCGAAAGTGTTACATATATTCAATATGATATGTCAATAATAAAAACTAAATATAACAAATATTGTGTGCAGAAAAATTTATTTTTCTTAATTACATTAGTTAAATATTCTCTCAAACTTTCAGTTCTGCGTATTGTCATTTATCTTCTATTAAATATAAAAAATAACCAAAAATATAAGAAGTAAAAGAATATAACAAATCTTTTATGAAAATATTTTTATCAAACAATTATATATATATATATATATATATATATATATATATATATATATATATATATATATATATATATATATATTCATCACTGGAATTTTATCTGAAACGCACGGTGGGAGGTATGCAGTCATCTCTTCCAGCACTGACAGGAATTCGAAATGCTTGACTATGGGGTTCTAACGAGGCCAGCAGAATAAAGGTGATGGATTCCCACTCTTCTTCCTAAAATATTCACCAGTTATTTTACCATTAATCAGTACCTCAATCGTTTTCTTTGCGGTCTCAGTTCATTCGTTTCATATTACAAACTTTTTGGTAGACCTCCATATGTTCATGCGGCAAATAACGTTCATCAGTGCACTGAATCTTTGATTGCACCATTACAGCCTGAATCACATATGATCTACATCAGAAATCCCGCCTATCTAAAATCTCCAGCTTTGCATGAGTCACAGACCCTCTCAGCTCTAGCTGCTCTGGTCTTGTGATTAACAGAGGCTTCAACGTTTCCCCATCCATGACATCAGTCTATGCCAGAACACACCCTTGAGTGCCTGGGGCTATCCAAGCAAGATTTACACGACGATCCTTTGATGGTGCTAAAATTTTTGTGGTCTTTAATGTTATGGACGTGGTCTACTGTGGCTGGCCAAAGAGGGCATGCAACAATAGTAACAGGTCGCATAATTGACATAATAAAAGACCCTCATGAACTTGGAAATGAACGCGTGCCAACTGACACCAAACTTTCAGTCACGATCTGATACCATAACATCGTCACGACCTAACAGACCGTAACATCTTTTTTTATTTTACTTGCCAGTTATGGGGGAATAGCATTGGCTTGCTAATCCTTGGTACGTACCATGCGCCTTCATTCTGGGTTCACTGCCCATTGGTGTAACTGGGAGCAGTAACAAACCACAAACTATCTTGCGTCTGAGCGCAAAGAGTAGTCAGATATGAAAAAAGTCAAATGTAACATAAAATTCACATGGCAAAATATTTATTCATCAAAACCCAGAACACTTTCTGGAATTAGTTGCATAAAGTTATTAGTTTAGTATTAGTTGAATAAAATTATTTTAGGATACTGATTGAGGGTATAAGTTATTTTAATATTATTGTGTGTGTGTGACTGTGGATGGGGATTATTTTAAGAACATTGATTGAATATATATGATGTATTTCTTAATTACATATATAAACTCATTAAAACAGGCAGTCAATAGAAATTAAATATACTAATCGCATAGTCATTTTGTAAACAAAAATTTAACTTACAAATACTTCTAATCGAATTAGTTTTGATGAACGATTGATAGTATTTGTTTATTTAAATAGTATTTATTTGATAGTATTGGTTTACATAATTTGTAAACCAATACTATCAAATGTTGTTGTTACTGATAGTATTTGTTTACATAATTTTTCTCTCAAAAAGAAATTTTCTATTCCAACTATAATATTTGTTTGTAGAAATGTATGTGTGTGATGGTATGTAGAAAGTGCAAAATATGTATAGCAAATTTGAATACAAGTTACATGCTGGCCACTAAAAAGTTAGAGTTCTAACCTACATTTATAGTGGGTTCGTTTCTTTATGCGGGCATGAATGTTTATAGTATTTAGATATTTCGGTATAGTATTTTAGACTAAGTGGCGTGGGAATTGAAAATGGAAGTCCATCTTATTACGAAATCAGGAAAGATCTATTGAGAATAGAATACGTGAAAAATTATGAAAATAATATTCTATAGTTCCGGATGCCATAATTTTTTTAAAAAAGAGATTTAGATCTTTTATTTAGTATAAAATGTTGTTTATTTAGTATAAAAGTCATAAATCACGGGGAATGAGGCAGCTGATCAAGCGGCAAAGGAAGCACTACCCATCCAACTCTTTCGTTGACACCTTTAAAATGGTCCAGAGCCAGTCTAAAATGAAAAATTAAAAATTATATAGAGAAAAGCTGGCAATCTCTAGGGAATAACTCGCTGAATGGTCACCATACAAGAAGACTAATACCAAAAGTTTCATCAGATGTGCTATATTCTCCAATCCATATTTAAATTGTATCTTAACAAACCATGCGCCCTGCTACTTCCACAGAATTAACAAATCCAGATCTTCATCTTGAATCTGTGGCCAAATTGGTACACTACTTCATTATATCACAGAATGCCTTTTAACCAAACATCCACATCTATTCAAACCAACTACCAGTTCCTAAAATTCAGCACAATGAACAAGTTCAGAACGCAAAAATTAATACAACAAATTACTTTCCTCCATGAAAAGGGACTCCAAATGTGTAAAGACATGGCTGTCCATCAACAGAAATCTTATATCTTAGAAGCAGAGTCAACAGATCTCGAAAATTAACTAAATTCTTCAATTCAAGTAACAAACAAACTAATCATCAGTTTTTCAATTTCAAAAATTACTAGTTCTTAGTACATATCTAAATTTCAAAGCATACAAAGAACTAATTGCATTTTATTCTTATAAACTTCTAAATTACATTAACTATAATCAATTTCTGTTCGTAAATTATGTAAATATTTCAGCCATCCTTACTTAAATTTAATTAGACCCTGTTAACATTTATTTTTATTTTTCACTTGATCCTATCCCATTAATGCTGTTATTTCAAATTTGTATTACGAACTGTGATACAGTGATCTACTGCGTACATCACTGTAGGCTTGAAAGCCCTACCTTTATAAAGCATCCATCTCCCAAAAATGTGACACTGGTCGTGCGTTCTAAAGAGCCTCTTAAGGCTCGAGCTCGCAAATTACGGTACGCAGCGGGCACCTGGCACTGCGTGCAGGGTGTCCGACATTCTAGACTGAAGTAGAGGTACAACCTGATAGCCAATAGGAATAGAACACAGTATCTTCTTCTCGTTGTCTGTCTGTCTCTGAGAATGTATCTTTCAATTGCATTCACATCGTCAAGCGTGACTTTGAAGGTATTTCCGTCACAGAGTTTTTCTTCCTTCCTTGGCAAGTTGATCCATTGCCTTTGAATTTTGTGATTAAATTTGGATTCATATTTTACACTTTATTTTAAATCCACTTTCCTTCTATTCTACTTTTAACATTATCTGTTTGAATTCCATCATCCTCATTAAGTGATTTTTCATGCATTTCGATGTATGTGTACTCATGAATGGGTGCTGCTCGTCTAATTTAAAATAAAGATTTAATGATCGATTTCTAGCAGGTAAAAATGATTAAACTGATACTCATTGTAAGGTAATCATAGTTAAAAAATCATAGTTTTCTATTGTTTACAAAATAAAATGATCGATAAACTGCTATATCTGAGTCCTACAACCATTAGTCTAAAAATCATAATAACTTGTAGTTCCCTATATTTTTGCATCTCATACAACCGATCCCCTTTTGAGAAAATGCACAACATTGTTAGCTTGGAAAATGTATATATTTCTGAGCAACAACATATTCAAAGCTATTGATTTTCTTTTTTGAGACCTAAAATGTCAAGTGTAATGGGTTTTTAAGAACTCTTTTAAGGAAAAGAGGAAAAAAAATGTGTCTTTTACTTGGTTTGACGTTTTCAAAAGAGGCAAACAAGTTTCGACACAGAGTTATAAGATTAAAAAAGTGTGTTCCCAACTATTTTCTTTTTATTCTAAGAGTCTGATAAGACTACAATGAGTGGTTTCTTTACGACATAATTAGGATGCATTTGTTGGCAAACAATGCATAACAAAGATTTGAGACGCTGAATGGAAACTCGTGGAGAGAGAATCGATATTTACTGCCTCTTCTCATGTGAGGGAAAATGTGGCCGGTGGTAAAAGTTTAGCAACTGAATTGAAAAACTTTCATGGGACACATTTCCACTAATGCTTAGAAACTTTTTTTTTTATCTTTCTGGCAAGATAAATGCTTTTAAGCTTAAATAATTAAATTACAGCATAAAATATCAGATTGTATCAAAATGCAAAGTTAAATATAAGATATAGATATTAGTAAAAATGCTATTATAGAATGAATTGTTAAATGGGAGAGTAACAAATCTTATCAAATGTGAGATGTGATGCCGTTTAGCATTTGTTAACGTATGATTTTCTGTGGTTATAATTGCTAGTTGGAAGTGCATAGACGCATTTACTAAATTCACAAATATTTGAAACAGTATAACGATAATTTTTCATTCATTTAAATTCTTCAGAAAGCGAATATTAGTATAAATATTTGTTCTAAAAGTATTATTATTAAACAATATTATAACATTTAAGAATTTTTATTCATAGTTTGAAGGCCATAATATTGATAACAAGATTATCATTTGGAAGAACAATATGATTATTTTTTAAATAAATTTGTATTGTTTATAAAATGTGTAAATAAGGAGTACATCTATAAAATTAAATATATAAAATTACTGTTGATAAGTGATACAATATATTATTTAACAGAGAATAGCATAAGATGCATTTTAATTTTAGCTAAGAAAAGAAAAAAATTTCTCAATGTATATATAACAAATTTCCATTCATTAAAAACAAAGTTAGTTTTTTAAAATATTTATATTTTTCTTTGAATAACCAAGGATTATGTCTGTTTTTTCTAAAAACGTTTTAAATGTTTTTTAAAAATATTCCTTATATTACTTGAATGAAATATTGTCGTTTAATTGCTGAGAAAAGAATTCATTTTCATATAATTGATAATATCTATTTATATTTTAAACATTTATATTAAAAAAATATTACTAAAATTTTCCAACAGTTTGTTATATATTTTATGTACTCCTTCATATACTTTTTTATGAAAAGAAATTTAATTACAGTAATAAATTTTATTTAATTCCAAAACAATTATATTTTGTTACAGCCGACTGATCACTGAATGTTTAACTAACACACATACACGCACGCACGCACGCACGCACGCACACACAAATCTTATAAACTTTGTCTTATATATATATATATATATTTATTTATTTATAAAAGACAAAGTTTATAAGATTTGAACAACATACATTGAGTTTTACAAATTTGGAAAATTCGCAAACCATTTTGAAATAAAAAATCTCAAAAGGAGATCATAAAAGATCATAAATGATTGGAAAATTTGGATTGCTTTCTTCAAAATTCCATACGGATTGAGTTAAAAAAAATATTTCTCAGAAAAAAATAGTTTGCATAGCTTTGAATATTGAAAACAGGAAAACTCTTCCAGTTTGGAATATTTAGATTGGTATGTTGTCTTAGGCCCTTCTAATATGGAGATAAAAAATTTTCATCTTGACTAAAGCAAGAGGAAAAGTCATTTTTTTTTAATAATGATAGTTGTGAAAGCGGTTTTTTATTTTCATAAATTTCAATTTGTGTGGTCAGATTATATTTAATCTGAATTGTATGAAATCATTTGGTATGTTCGTGACATGCACATGAAGAAGGTACATTTGAAAATTCAGAAGCGCAACTTGCATTATTCATCAGTGCTCAGGTTTAATCCCAGGCACTGATGAATAATGGAAGTTGAGCTTCTGAATTTTCTACGTATGTTTGTTGGGGTGGGTGGCAGCAAAGTTTCCTCGTTTGCTCCCCCGCGACACATGAATGCAATCTACTGTCTATAGAAATATCTGTGTAACAAATGGTTAAAGAAATTTCATAAGCAGCTTCCAATGGTTGGATCATCTACTATACCGTCTCTGAAAATTTCGGAAAATATTTTCACTGGTGTATACTGCGGTTTGACTCTTTCACAATAACTCTAAATGCTCAAAAGTTATTTCTATTTATTTATTTTAGTGATAATTTAAATTTTGATAGTAAATAATTTGAATAAAATAATTTACTTTAACTGTTTTAACTTTTAGCAATACTTTAAAATTTCATAAGATCTCTTCACCATACCTTTAAGCAAAAAAATTCATTTTGAGATGTTGTTTGACCAATAATCCACTTTAATGGGATTCTGATTTCTTTTTTAAGGGTCACAATTATAACCAGTTTCATTATTTAATTAGTTTTCCTTTTGTATACAGCTCTCATTTCGGGATTCTTTCTCTCTCTCTCTCTCACACACACACACACAGTTATTCTTCCTTTTTTCCATCAACAAAATATTTATTTTTCTTTTAACTGCTTGATTAATAGTTCAGTAAGATCACTTATGTTCTAAATTTTCTAATATTTTTACGTTTGGGATACAGAATTATATAAAAATAAATCAAGAACATAATAAAAGTGCAATTTGATCAAAATAAATGAATAAAAGAACTTTTTTACTGACTAAATGAATCAACAAGAAGCTAATTTTTACGGTATTTTACTAGTTGAATAAATCTTCGGATATAATAAGTTATTTTAATGCAAATTAAGTAAAGTTGAACAAGTGCAAAATTTGTATTGATATTAAAAGAGCTTCTGTCATTTATATCAATGAACTAGCTATTTCAAAAAGCATTTACTTACTACTGAGGAATGAATCACAAGTTCTGCTCGATCCGGATAATTAAGGCCCATTAGAAGTCGACATGGTTTATTTTTAGTATCGTCTGACATGCTTTTCCACTCAAGGAGTGAACGATGAAACAAATGACTTACCTTAGTACGTTAAAAGTATAAATACATTCAATTTTCCAAGTTATCTCATTTATTCAGCTTACAATTTAACTATTACAGTACATCGAGCATTTCAAATTGTTACAAATTCTATTTTGTTTGAATTGCAGTGTTAAGAAAGTGTGTATAAAAATGTACGTGATTAAGAAAATTTCTTAAACTGCTTATTCAATACATATTGGGGTTGAAAGAATTGGTTAGTAGAACTATTAGCAAAACCAGATGGAAAAAATAATCATATGTAAGTTTAAACAAGTTCTATCATCTATAGTTTTAATTTTTTGTATAGTAATATAGTTTCGATAAAGATAATCCATTTGGAGTGATTTCAATTTTGGCGATTTTTTTTTTTGCTTTTATCATGGTAACCTGAAAATATTTCACTGAAGCCAGGAATTTTACTTTCAAAGCAATTGTGAAGGCATTTATGGAATTCTTTTGAACTGTCTTTAAAATATTTTCCTATCGTGTAGCTTATACTCTATCTTAATTCCAATAGTTTATACCTTCCAACCATCATTTTATGAAATGTGTTAATATTTTTGTGGATGCTTGTTATAAGCATCTTAAATGGAACGTGGTACAGCTTTTAAATCTTCCTTCCCTCAAAAGAATCAAAAAGTAACTTAAAGTGATTTTCTTAAGAAATTTTATTTAAGTTTTATTTTATCAATCACAGATTGTATAAATATGGAATTTTTAATAATAATTTTAAATTCTTAACTAAGGTGTACTGCATTCGCTTGCATTTTCAATTCTCGATGTATATAATTGAACTATATCAATAGTGGTGGTATGTAATACGTTTAATGATACATATAGCGTAAAAATCAAATGTGGAGAATATTTTCATGAGCGCGGAAAATAAAATTCCAGATTTAATTTCAGTGAGTTAATAGAACATGAATTCAATTAAATAACTTTTTATGAAATTTTATCGAAGTATGTTTGAAAAATAAAATAAATTTCAAACATAAGATATAAAAAAGCGCAACTACTAGATTCTGTGATTATATGTATTAAAAATTACATATTATTTTTTATTTTTATTCTGTTAATTGCATTTACTGTTCTTAATTTTTCTCGACAGGATGTTAAACTAAAAATTCATGATATTTACTCAATATGTTGATGGCTTTTTAGCCATATTTTTGTTGCCCATTACTTTTTTGCCTGTTGAAGCCCTTTAGCAGTTAAACATGACATTAATTTTGAAATTGATGAAAGTAAGCGAGATTGAAGTATCAATGTCGTTTGTCACTTGAATTCTGGTATTTTGGCATAAATTTTCTAGAACATATTAGGTGCGGAATTTTGAAGATCAGGAAATAATTTTTCTGGACACGACATATTTTAGTTGGCTCAGGTATTAAACTTGCTACACTTATGACATAAGAACAACCAGTAAGGATGTGCAATATACTGTTTATGATCATCAATTCAATAACTTTTATCACCATCTTCATAATATATTTTTAATCAATAAAATATTCTCCGTGAAAATGCTTGAAACAGGTTGTTATTAAAAGTTGTCCCATTTTATACTACAGTGTTTGTAGCTCTAAAGAAATAATATATTATTTTAAAAGCCAATGTATTGTAAGGTTTACAGTGATTTGAATAAGAGAAGTTGTTTCTTTTTTCTGTTAGCAACTTTTAATTGTTATTATTTTTCAAATTACTAAGTAAAGAAAAAAATTAAGCAGACTTCTTCTGTGAAAAACAGAAAATCGATACCTACATGGCAAAAAATTTAATCGAAAACATAAGAGTCATCGTTTTTTTTTTAAAATGTGATTTTTTAAACATTTTATTTATAATATCTTTTAAATAAAAGTACAAGATTTTTAATTTCAATTTTTACTTTACACGAATGAAAATTTTGTTATAATTTGTAACTCTTTTTTATATTTCATGTGCTTAAAATATGTATTTTAAGAACATTTGAAAAATGTTAAAAGTTGATTTTTTGATAACTGTCATTAAATATTATTAAATTATCTGTGCTCATCTTTGATATAACTGTTTCTTCAATTCAATATCATATATATATATATATATATATATATATATATATATATATATATGTGTGTATGTATGTATATATATATGTATGTATATATATATATATATATATATATATATATATATATATATATATATATATATATATATATATATATATATATATATATATATATATATATTATTACATTTTGTACAATACTTGCTGAAATTGTTACTTTTTATTACAGAGTTCTCCCCAAAGATTTAGTTTTTATATTGAAAACAAATTCCCTCTAACACATCCCGGAAGATAAGAATATAAAAAAGATTCTGCGCTTAAAATATATTTTTTCATAAATTTAATATTTCTTATAAAAAAGTAACTGAGATTAGATGCATCTGAAAATGTAGAGAAAAAAAATGTAATAATACATTAAAAAATAACAAAATGTTGGGAAAAAGAGAAAGTATAATATGGTGATTTAAAAAAAATCAGATTCATTCATATGAATTCATTATCCCTTAAAAAAATGAAATAATAGGAAATATAGATATCTGTTAAAATTTTCCAAAGTAGCTCATTCAAATCTGGAAAAAGTGCTATCTTAATGATGTAACATTACCTTTTCTTTAATATCATATTACCACTCTTGATAAAAGAAATACTTTCATTGTTATGCTTGTTAGTTTCTTAAAAACTTAAGCTTTAAGATATAAGCGTGATCATATATTCTTACCCATTTTCTTAAAATATCATATATATATATATATATACATAAGTATATGTATATATATGTGTGTTCGTTAAATCTTTGGAATCGAAAATCCTGTGATCGATCAATGAGAATTTACCATTTGTGTAATGTTCTGCAGAAAATATTCTTCCCCTTCAGACCAATGTTAAAATTGAGGGAGTGGATCCTCTAGAGGTGCTATCTAGCGGAAAAGTTTAGAGCAAAGTCATACTTTCACCTTCGTTCCTATGGACATAAATTTATAGCTAGTGGGTGGCATAGTGAGCCTGGCTTATCCACGTGTCATAAGTAACAATATATATATATATATATATATATATATATATTGATACTTTAATTGAACATGAAGAAGGAATGCATAATATTTGTAATCAAAATCGAAGTTGATAAAAAAAATTTTTTTTACAGAGTATATTTGATTGGGTTAAAATTGTAAGTGTAGATCCACGCTTTTGAAATAAAATATAAATCAATAAATGAAAATGCAGTTTATAAAGCATGATATGCAGAACTCTATATATTCATATGCCGACGTGTAGAGGCATTTGATAAAAGTTGTATACGTGGATATACTGTAATGAAAGAGTTTTAAAATATAAATTTAGTTATCTTTACAATAATGTGAAATATTTAAAAATTTTATAATATCCCAAATATATTTATTCAATATCTCAGAGTTTTATTTAAATGTAATATTGTTAAATAATAATATAAAATTTATGATATTCTTTCTTGTCTTAAATATACTTATTTTTGTCTTTGAAAATTAGTAGATATTACTTACTCTCCAACTTTTAACTTTCATGTCTAAAGAAAGAATTGTTGAAACTATTAAAACTATGATTATAAATTGGATAATACATATCATTCACTAAACGTTGAATATCTTGTGTATTATTGTTGATATTCATATTTTCCAACATTTAACTTAATTTTCTTATTCTTCTATGATAATTATTTTAAAATCAGGTGCAGTTGCCGCATAATCCATCATGCCAATTTCTGAATGTTTTTGGCAACTGAGAAATATTACTAAGATGGTATAAATGTGACGTGATACCTCGAAGAGGTCGTAAATAGGACATAATAAATTCCTGTAAAAAGCTAATGCGTATAAAATAACAAATTTAAATCTAATAAATAAAAATAATTACATATTTTTGAAATATTAAGATTTTTAAAAAAGAATATATAAGAACATTAAAAAAAAATCCGAAAATGGAACAAAATATTCTAACTTTCCTCGTGATAGCATAATTACTATCGTTTCCAAAATAAATTGTTTACAAAATTCTAATTATTATACATCTATATGACGTAATAAAAAACCAGGTTGCCAAATAAACCAGGAAATTCACTAAAAAAGAATCACCAAGTTCAGAATTGGCGTGATGGCAGCTCTGTCAAAATGCATTCGAAATGACATATGTGTAAGTGAATTTTCCAAAAAAAAAATAATTATAAATTTTGCTTCTTTAAAAATTAAATACACTGCTTAATATCATACGATTTTAAGCAACAGTTTCTATATATAATATAGTAAAAACATTTATAGCGATCTATAGTTTGAGATCAAATATATGTTAAGTAAATAAGGTTCTAAGCATAAAAGGATTGCACACCTTTCAAATATTCTGTTATCAACCGGCACTCGAAAGAGAAAACAACTCTGAAATTGTTCACTATAATAGGAACTTCTTATAATATTTACTTATCAGCCTGTACCAACTATGAAAAAACAACTTATTTAAATTTGGTAGCATATTTTTATTTCGTAAGAGTTTTTTTTAGAAAAAGTATAGATATTTTATTACACTTTCAAATCTCTTTTTCCTGATATACATATTTCTAAAAATGTTTTTCTTATTTGCATGTGATAACAGACAAATAATTTAGGTTTTATCTTTTTTCAAATACTTTTACAAATTTTTTTTTAAAAAAAAAAAAACATTCTTATCAAAAAAGTTGAATTTTTTCATTTGAAGTTGTTTTGTCTATTATCAACCGAACTTTTGTGTTTTTGTGAATTTAAATCTAACTTTGGTATATTTTGATTTGTTGGATGAAGTATAAAATGTGACTGAAATAACATCTGATAAAATGGTATTAAAATATATAATATATATAATATAACATTTCTTTCATGGAATTCAATCTTGTGCTTTTTATTTAAAAATATCTGAGTTAACGTATGTTTTGGAAAATAAGTATGTATTGCAAAATTATATGCATGGAATCAAATGTGACAGATTTTAAAAGATAAATTTTATCACTTTAGGAATGTTGTAAAAATTGTGAACTAAAATTTTTATACCGTAAAAATAGTGAATAGGAATGAATCTTAAATCTGCATTTCATATAGAATTCAATTTACAATTTTTGAAAATACTTGGATATAAAATTTAGTTAACATTCTAGATATTCTTTATATTTAATTGATGTTCTCGTAGAGAGTAATAGAGTTACTCTGTTCTTTATTACTATATATTCTGTAAAAGATTACAAACGGAAACCCCTTGATTTTTTGGCGAATTTTTTGACGCAAATAAATGAGTAACAAAATGTCTGCTATACGAAAGTTACAGAAGCAAGGTTATCAGAAATTAAGTTTTAACCCTTAATTTTTTGCCAAACCAATGGGTACCCGTTTTCTATACCTATACCATATATTCAAATATATGAATAAAATTTGGAAACTTTTATGTGTCTATGCTAGGACAAGCCTAAATTAAATAATATTCCCCACAATTTAGAATGGCAAGAACACCATTCCACAGATAATTTTTAATAAGCTTATGCGGCACAGTTGCCGTATAATCCATGATTCTAGATTCTGAAATTTTTTGGCAATGAAGAAATGTTACCAAGATGACATATCGTGACGTACGCGATGACGTAAATATTAGGGTTACAAAAATAGAATTTCCTGCATAATTCTTATAAATCTCAGCATGTATGACGCAATAAAAACGAGGTTGACAGATATAAGAATATCTGCCAAAAAATCGTCAGTCTTAGAATTTGCCATCCTGAATTATACGGCACCTGTGCCGCTGATGCTCTGTTATTTAGTCAAAATATATAAGTAAATAAATTTACATATTTTTATGTATTGTGATGCATTTTGCAGCTGCTTACTTCTAGCGACTGATGCCACTAAACATAGATAACAATTTCCTAATTTTAAGTTTAGTGAAAAAATCAACACCTGACATCATCGTTTTCACATCATTCAGTGTGTCTGTCCAATCAATGCAACAGAGGAAAATTAAACTCTACAAAAGGTTTATTGAGCTATCAGCATGACGGACTTCATGACATCATCTCTAACAAACTCGGGTTGATTCCCAATCAGGATCTTGTTGACTCATTGTCAACATACAATTCCTGTTTGCATTTGGCTTACTAATTAATGTATCAAATTCGTTACCTTCTAGCAATTAGAGTGACGAATTTTAGTAATTAAATTTTATATTCCCATTGAGAAAAATCTGGAAAACTCATTTACGTATTAGTTGTTAGAAGAAGATTCCAGTACAGAAACTATTCCAGAGATATATTTATTTTATATAAATCTAGATTAAGCAGATTAGAATATTCAGTTTTCATTCCACCAGTTTCCAAGTCTCTTCAAAAATTCATGTTACAACACAACTTTTGAGTTATGACATTTTTTTAAAACTCACATTTTTTACGAATTTAAGAAAATTATAAGGTATTTATAACTAGGCTCACAGTGATAGGAAAACACTGTTTAGAATGAAATGAACGGAGATCTTTCCTAGTTTTTGTTGTACAACAGAAGATGGATGTTGCATTTCTATCATCTGCAATCATGTCTGTCGTTGTGGATGCGTGGGAGTTTTTCAGTGGGCCATATTCACGTGTCTTAAAGGGCTCTTCTATTGCGACACGGGAATATGACCTACTGGCTGAGAAAAATCCTCTCAGAAGACAATTAGGCAATGGACTTTAAAGTGATTCACAGCATCTTTATACCGTCAGTCACTTCACAATGTACGTGAGCCATGGTGGTCTAGTGGTTAGGGCATCGGACTTCCATCCAGAAGGGCGGGGGTCAATTCTCAATGCCCCTAAAGACCCACCAACCGAGTACATGCGATATACGTGCTCGTTAAATCTTTGGAATCGAAAGTGCTGTGGTCGGTCGTTGAGTAGTTACCATGGCTGTAATAGTTCGGGGAAAATTTTCTCCGCTTTCACATCAATGTCAAAATTGAGGGAATAAATCTTCTGGTGGTGTCATCTGTCGGAGGCTCTTAGAGCAAAGTAGTAATTTTCACCTTCGTTTGTTCACGTTAAACGAAAGACGCAACCTACTGACTTAATTTCGCATAGCCAACGGCATAGCGAGCTTGAGCTACAAATAACAAAATGTAAATCAAAGATACTTGCAATTTATTTATGAAACTCAGAATAATAGTGTGTATAAGTGAGAGAGTACCTTTGCAAACAGGGTGCCCAGTGAAGCCTTGATTTTAGAGTGGCAGCAAATATCAAAAAATAGGTATCTAGGCCTAGGAAAATGGTTATGAGCTACAAGACGAGTCAATTTGCAACTTTTCGAGTAATAAAATCTAGAAATTAGTGATAGACGCATTTACTGTCACATAAATGTGTGCTCATTTTCAATAAGCTATCTTACTTTGTTGAAAATATCTCATTCCTGTGATGGATATTAATATCTTTTTTTCCGTGGGATACAATAATTTTAAAAATCACGCAAAACCCAATGTACTTTATATGGTTGTTTTTTCATACATATTCGTGTGCAAATGTCTCATTTGGTATTAAATGCTACTGCTATATTACTTTGTAATTGAATTTTATTCTAGTTTTATTTGTTTAGTTAGTTGTTTCAGATTTTACCGCTGGGGATGCTGCGAGTTGGAAGCCGCTAATTTACAATTTTTACTTCGTGGAATATTCTCAAATTATTTACAGAGCAAAACTACCTTATTTTTTTGCCATTCTACATATTTTTTGTAACAATGACAACTATAACAATCAGAACTTCTGTATTGAATTTTACTGAGAATATTACATTGTGGGCTAAACGAACAAAATTAAAAATCCTTTCCTACTTAAATACTAACATTAAGAAATAGTTAAGCATTTTAATTTCTTGTCGATATCACATTTTGATTTTGCATAAAGAATAAATATGAATTTTTTATTTTTAATCATTATCATCATCATTTTTTAAACAAATTGTCAAATAAAATGGTTTGAGATTAAAAAAGAAATAGAAAACATTTCTTACAATTAGTTTTTTAGTTAGATTATTGCAAATAGATAAAATTAAAAGCAGAAATATAATTTAGTACACACAATCAACGTACTTTACTTAGTATCAGTATTTGACATATTTTATTAATTAATATTTAATTAATTTAAGCTAACCATAGAGTTATAAATTTACTTGTGGTCATAGATTAATAAGATTATTATACGCTCTTTTGCGGATACCAAGATTTTCATTTTGCTAACATATTCGATGTCAGAAATGGCTGAAAACTTTGTTGACGATCAGTCATTTTTTATACTTAACGCTTTCTAAAAAAAGGCTTTATTATGATTATAAAGTAATAAATGGAAGTACGGCCTTAATTTTTCTTATTCTTCCGTTGCGAAGATTAATAATCAAAGTCAACTATGTGATAGATTATTAAATAATATATTATTAATCAGTATTTTGTTATTTAAAGGTTGTAAATTTCTCAAGAACAAAAGATCATTTCAACTAAAGTTTAAAAAAAATTATATTCTTCTATTCAAAGTGTCTTAATGATAGTATAATGCACGATTAATTTTCTATTAATAAGATAAGAATACTTTATCTTGTTAAGCGTAATCTAAAAAGGTTATTTGTGATACACAAAAATATTTCTTGTAAGGGGTTTAATTGATTTATTATTATTTAAAATATACTAGATTTATTTTTATGTATAAATTTCCATTTTTATAAATATTCTGTAAATAAAGATTTTATCATTTATCTTCGGTCAGAGTTACAAATTTTTATTTGTCTTTATTACATCTAAAGTATTTCCAACGAATAATAAAAATTTCTATAAATAAATACTGATAATTTTTCAAACCAAAACAACTGCCTGTTAAATCTATGATTAAGAGTTTATCGTATTCAAATTTGACTTATTTAATAATGAAATCTATCTGATCTCTGTGTTGCAACATACGTTTGCTTTTCATTTGAATTAATATTTACCAAAAATATATATAATTATTGTACTGTGTATTCGTAACTTACACAAAATAATAAACTTTTTCAATATGTTGATTATCAAAATTAAACTTGAATTATTTTGCTTTTAAATACAATTATATAATTTGCGTGATTAAGTCAATTTTCCCAGATGTTTTGCATTAAAATTAAATAAATATATTTTATGATAAACTTCATTTTTTAGTATAACTCTCTATTGATAAGTTTTAATTGGATTTAGTAGATGAAAATGAAGTATGTAGTATTATTATTGCACATCACAATATATTATTACAATTTTATTACTTACGTTCAGAGTATAATAAAAATAAAAAAACTTGACATAATAGACATAATATTGTTATGTCTGATTGTAATATTTTAAATTTATGCATATAAAAATGTTTCTAAACGTTAACTTGAATCTTCTATGTTATGTTAAACTTTCTTTTTTATGAAATTCCCCTTTCACATTTCGCTAAAAAGAAAGTAAAAATTTCTGAAACTAAAAACTGATTTATTTTAAATGCAAAATACCACTATTGCTTAGGGAAGATCCATCATAAAGTAAAATGGGAAAGGATTTAGAGAATCTGAAATCCAATCTTTTCATAAAATTCATTCTTCAATCAAGTGTAACTACGAAAGGGATATTTTTAACTTAAATGCTTTCAGATATAACTGCTTTTTTAATCTGACAGTTGTAAAACACAGTTGTGATCTTTTTTAAATAAGAATACTTTCTCTAGATGTGAAATTAAAGATTAGAATTATTCGCACAGTCTTTCAGTTGCACAATGACTTCAATTGGTTGAGAGTTAATGAAAAATTGATTTATAATGATAGAAATTTCTAATACTGATTAAGTGAAATCACTTTTTTTTGCATGAAATTTTAAATATACAATTTTTTATGTGAAGAAAACTATGTGTGTGAAAATTGTTTCCACACATAAGATCTTCTCAAGGGGAATTTTCAAGAAAAAACTCATTTCTTAGATTTATTTTAAGTTATTGCTTTTGTTGCGCACACACATACATAACTGGAGACTTTATCATTTCCTTAATGAATTTGATGTATTTTAAACATTATAATAACAAAAGATTTATAAAGTAATAATAATGGCGAAATATATTTTTGATGCAAATATAATTTGAAAATTGTGTCGACGAATTTCATGGAAGAGAATTTGTAATTATTTCGATAAATCAATTATTTTGCTATGGTATCTAGAATACAAAAAAGAAATTTTGTAGTTGTATAGTAAAAAAGAGGCTTTTTTACAGAAGTTTTTATTAGTTTTTATCATTGTTGATCAAAATTTTATTTATAAATGGTTGCCAAACAATTAATAACAATTTTCTGTGAGGTAAAATTCAAATGCAGTTGCTAATCAGCATGTAGTTAAAAGTAAAGGATATAAAAATCAAATCCAAAATATGTTGTGAAACTCAACTTTATGAATCAAAGAGGAATGAGAGAGAAAATTACCGCATACAATACATGCTTATTGTATAAATTATCAACTAAATAATTTCCCTGACGAAACGCTTCACTTTTTGAAAATGCCTTATCATATTTTAAATTTTTTATAAAAATTATAAAAAATGATTCATAAATTGAAGGTTCTAATTTTAAATCAGATATTTATTCCATGACTATAAGGGAAATCTACAGTGGTGGCCAAAAGTATTGGTACAATATGTTCTTTATCATTAATTCTTAAGAAAATCACACAATTTTGAAAATTTTTTCACAACCAATAAAGAAATTTACATTGATATAAATGTGTTTTTAAAAGTTTTGTTTAACTATCAATTTTATTTTAAAAAATAAATTATTTAAGTAAGTCAAGTGGTAATAAGTACTGCCACAATTAGTGCTCTCTAAATTTTGTAGTTAATTTTGTTTCATTGTTTAGCTATAATACATAGTATAAATTGTGAACAAAGTTTCTGAGTGTATAAATTTATATAAAAATTTAAATTAACTAGTTATACCTAAAACAAAAGAACTTAGTATAGGCACACGTGAAAAGATAATTTTGCTGCGAAATCAAGTAAAAACATATGCTGAAATTGCGAATTATTTAATATTAAGTTTTTCTTCAGTGAGAAATGTGTGTGTGTGTAAAAGGTATGAAGAACGTGGTACGGTTGAAAACCAAAAGCGCACAGGACGACTAATGAAGCTAAATGCTAGAATGGTGAGAAAAGTTAAGAAAGAAGTCGAAAAAAATAATTATGCAAGCGCGAGAAATTTGGCTAATATCGTCGAGTCAATTTCTGGAGTACAGGTCTCTAAAAGAACAATAAGAAATAGATTGCACTTTGTTGGTCTACATGGTAAAACACCAAGGAAAAAAAACTTTTATCAGTGAAATAAATTGTCAGAAACGCCTCGCTTTTGCCAAAGAATACATAAACGTCTTGATTTTTGGAAAACTGTTGTTTTCAAGGACGAAAGCAAGTTTAATGTGTTTGGTTCTGACGGTAAAAGGACAATTTGGCGAAGAAAAAACGAAGAATTAAAGAAGAAAAATGTGATTGTTAATGTAAAGCATGGAGGTGGGCATGTTATGATGTGGGGATGTGTTTCATATAATGGTGTTGAAAACCTTGTTTTTATTGAAGGCAATTTGAATACAGAAGGATACGTGAACATTTTGTGTGATAATTTGAAAAAAAGTGTTGCAAAAATGGGACTTCGAAGTGACTATATGTTTCAGCAGGACAACGACCCAAAATATACTGCACTCAGAGCCAAAGAATGGTTACTGTACAATGTACCAAAACATCTTCACACTTCTCCCCAATCACCCAATATAAATATAATTAAAAATTTATGGCATTCTTTAGATGTGATGGGGAGAAAATACCACATTACAGGAAGGAATAATTTGAAACAACTTTTGGCTGAAGAATGGGACAAAATAAGCTTAGACTTGATCCAAAATTTGGTTCACTCAATGCCCAGGCGTCTCCAAACCATTATTGATGCAAATGGGCTTCTTACTAAGTATTAAATTTAAATTAAACGTTGTTTAGCGCCAAATGATGAAAATGTGCCAATACTTTTTTCCAAGTATTGGCACATTTTATGTATTTTTTTACATTTATATGTATTTATGTATTATCATCAAGTATGTATTTTTTTATATTTATTTATAGTTTTTAAAATTTAAAAATTTTGTGAAGTACATATTGTTTCAGTTAATCATAAGCATTTTGTTTATTCTAAATTGAATGAATTGTTTTATTTAATAAATTCAAAATTTGCAAAAAACTAGATGTGCCAATACTTTTTGCCGCTACTGTAAAATAATTATAACGTAATTTGATAATTAATACTAACGAATTCTTTCTTCAATACAAGGCATTCTACTTTTACTATATATCAGTATTTTTCTGATGCTTTTTCTCTTGTTTATATCACTTATTTAAAAAAGACGCTCTACTCCAGTCTCTGCCTGTTTTATTATGTATGCATATTTCATTAAGTTTGATTTATTCGATCAGGGTATGCATAGGATCAAATTGGATACTGACACTTTATAAGATTATTATTAATTGATTACGATTTTAATTTATGAACCGATTGGAGTTATTTAATGATTCCAAAGGTCATTAGAAGCTGATACCTTGAACCGCAATTCCACGAGATTTAGTTTGAGTAGAATGGTTAAAACATTTTACCTTTATTATTATTCAGAATATTTCATTTCATTATTATTACGATTATTTCTTTCGATGTATCAAAATATAGTAACTCTAGGAGAAAGTAATCCGTTCAAAGTCTCCCTTGAAGAAATAATGATACAGGTACCATTAACTGCATAAAAATTATAGATGCAGGTTTTTGTATATCCGAGCTGATTTTTTCCTTTGACACTTCACAATTTTTTAGAAGGATTTATGAGAAGTAAAGTGATAATTTATTTCTTGAAACATTTTAGAATGTTTCTGTGTGTGTGTGTAAACAGTCCAAACCATTATATCTTAACAGTATGGTCCACTATCATCTAACAAACATTTATACTATCCTCATATCAGCGAATAATATTTGCATATTTTTGTTTGCAAACGAATAATTTTGAATCAATATTTTTTTATATGGTTATATCATTATACTGTTATTTCTCGCACACGAAAACTTGTTTTTCGACAGGAATTTATGGTTTAAAGTGGATTACTAACCAATAAATGTTTCTTTACCCGAAGTGGGATTCAAACCCACGATGTGTTGATCTGATAACCAAAACACTAACCATTCAGCTGTTTACATGAAGGAAAAAAGGATAGGTATAATTTAAATTAATGTAAACACGAAAGAATTTTTCAATTTTAAACTGCGATTATTCGAGTTTGTCAGCATATACTCATTTAGATTTTATTTTAACATCCAGTATCTAGTATAATATTTTGTTAACATAGACGTATCAACCCATAATATCTAATAAGAACGTTTTTATATTAAATTTCATAAATTATGAAATTACTATGAAGAACTAAATGCACACTGAAACTTATCACATCATTCTTTTAACGATTTCGTATTTTATATTCTTGATTTAAGTTGTTTACAACTTCCATGAAATTGAACAATGAAATGTTTAATTATGTCCTTTCTCTTAGATAAAATAAAATTGAAATTCAAAGAAATAAAACCTTTTAAGTACTTAAAAAAGACACTTAATTCTTGATGCATCTTCTTTTAGAAAAATTAATGTCCTTCGAAATAATTTAGTAAACAATTTAAGATTTCTTTCCTTTCTATCCGAAGTAATGAAGCAATTTCGATTAAGGAATCTTCCAGTACCACCTCCAAAGATATCTTGCTTCTGCAGATACAATTATCTATTGAAAGCTAATTAAACTTCGTCCTCCATAAACTATGCTGGGAAGCAAACTTACGGGGCCCATAAGTCATAGGGAAGCACTTATTAGCCAAAGAGAATTCTCCAGCTTATATCTTCTTATGAATCCTCGAAACTTTCTCCTTCGGGAACAAAAGAATATTTTTTACAGAAAAATAATTTGAATACTTTTCTTTGCTTTTCATTTGTGTTCGAGAATTCAAATACAAGGTATGCAAAATCCGTCTTCAGGGAAATGAAAGTTTAGTACTTTCAATAGTTTTACGAAAAGAGTTTTATATTCATGATCTAGAATAAGGAAGAATTTCCTCTCCCCCTTCATAGTCATGTTCTTTTGCAATAACTAAATTCTTGTGTTTCACATCTAAAACGTACATTTTACTTAAACATTTCAAATATAAAATCGAAATTTAAATCATTCACTTAATACAATTTAAATACTATTTAATATTATTCCAATGGATTTAACAAAGAGAATTGATTTCAGAAGATAAGAAAATATTTTATAATTTCATGCTTATCATCATAAATCTTATACAACATATAAATATCCTAAAATTAGGAATTGAACATCATATTCTTACATAATATAATAAGGAAATATAGAAAAATATTTCCTGGTATTCTTATTTACGTCGTCTTAAATTATAGTTGATAAAAACTATTCTTGATACATACATACATACATACATACATACATACATACATACATACATACATACATACATATATATATATATATATATATATATATATATATATATATATATATATATATATATATATATATATATATATATATATATATATATATATATATATATATATATATATAACTTTGTTGTCATTTATTTATATAGTACTTTTGCACTATTTGGTGATATCCTTTAGTGTATTCTTGAATTTTTAATGGGTAAAGTGAGACAAAGTATTAATAGCCGAGCAAGAAATACAAAATCAATTTATTGAGCCATATGAGAATGATGCTTTTGTTGATGCTTTCCGTATGACTTTTAAATTCATCATATGTTTATATCCTAGATTATTTTGCATTCTAAGCGTTTAAGACATATTATTGAATTTGAGGATTTTCATCTGTTCTTTTACTAGGACGTTACATAATGAATAATTTAAAGGGTTGGCTGAGGAAATTTTTGGGACTTTTTTAATATTATTTTAACGTAGACGTTTGATAGATAACATTATATTTTTACATACCTTTTGCGAAGAAATGTGAAAAATAAACAGTCACCTTTGCAACAGATGTACAAGCAAAATGGAAAACATAATTATTTAATGGATCTTAATAAATTTTACTATTGAGTTCAATGAATTTCACCAATAAATTCTTACCATTAAACAATGGTAAAGCACATCCTTTCGTGTGAACTCGGAGTTAATAAAGTATACACTATTAAAACGAGTTGATATAAATTGATTTTTTTCTAGAATCACCATGGTGATTGTATCTTTTTTCTTTAACTAGATGTTGTCTGATATTCTCTTGTTGATGGGTAGTGAAATATTGAAAATCCATAAGGTATGATCAGAACCACTTGTTCTTATACAGTAATAAAATTTGTTGACTCGAATATTGAATAGTAGCGAAACACAATTTTCTCTCTGAGAAATTCCTTACAAAGGATAAAATTTACACCTCTGAAAGTTTTAATGAATCCGAGATAGCAATTCTTTTGTTTGCAGGGAAAAATCTGTTCAAGCGGTTATTCAAACACAGAGGCCTTATTTTAGACAATCTGGTACAAATTCTAGCTGTGCGACAGACAATAGAAGGACAAAGCCTTAATGTTCTATGTTTATCTTCTAGATCGAAGGACGGTCCCAGCTAAGCAGTTAACGTAATGCAAAACCCCCAATTTTTACATCTTTAGCATGATTGGTACTCAGTTTTATTGATCCAATGAAGAGATGAAGGACTGAATCGACCTTGTCCAATCCAAAGACAGAATCTCGAACCTGTGCCTTAAAGAACTCGCAACACTACTGTTGCGCCAGCGGACTTCTTGTCGAACAATGAAAAAGGTACAAATAATTTCAGTTTCCAGTTATCTGGCTTACGACTATATCGGAAAATTTTAAATTTTCTTCGTGCGATGTGTAAATAGGCCTATATACTGAGAAATTTTGTCATGAAAGGCAAACACTGTGAATTTTATTAATTGCTGTACATAAATTTTCAAATATAGAATGTGATTACTATGTGAAGATACATATAATTGAAATTTTTATTTGGGAATATGTTCCTTATATGTATTAGAGATTTCAAGGATAATATGATCTGATCGCTGTAGCAGCCAATACTTATAAATTCCTTATATGTATTAGCAATTACAACGATAATATGACACAAAATTAAATTTTTGCGGTGCTCTTATTACATTTCAAATTTTTGTACTGGAATGTTGAAAATTAAATTTCTTGGTAATTATAATTTATCATTTAAATTAAATAATTTAATTCTTGCATTTCTCATTGATAAAATTAATGGAAAAATGAAACACAGTAATATATACTTTTAAAATCTATGTTTAATATAATCCTCTTAAAATAGTTATTTAAATATTTTTTTATAGATTTTCTTTAATAAATTTTCATTAGATTTTAATATGGTGTAAAATTTAATTATTTAAATTAGAAAAACTATGATATCTAATACTTTCTGTTGGTGACTGTATATTGTCAATGTATTTTTATAAATGCGATATAATGTAATTTCTATATATTGTGACAAAATTATAATTTTGGCATAAGAAATCATAGAATAAGACAGATAAATATAAACTAATTTAGTTCTAAAACATTTATTTCATTTTAATCCTTGCAAAATTATTTCGTTAAATAATTTATGAGGTTCAATATCATTAAATAAGAACTCCGAAATACTTAAATTGAATTTTTAGTGTGTTGATAACAACTAAACTTATTCTTCTGGATTCGAATAGAATTCTTTTTGACTAAAATGTCAAACTAATTTAGTTTAGATTTTATGTTAAATGAGCAAAATATAGTTCATTATAGAAAATTTTCTATTTTGGATAATTATAAAAATATTTGAGTTTGTATTAAACAAATTAAGCTAATTCATGAAGATATAATATTTACAATTTACAAGCTTTAATTATAATTTTATTTTTTTCTTAATTAATTTTTTATTTTTGGAAAAAAAGTACATTTATTTTTTAATAATTATAAAAGAAAACATTTAACTGGTAATACATTGTATGTATGTGCAGTCATATAAAAATAAATGTTTGTGGAAATGGTTTTATAGAAAGTCAGTTGCCTAGAGTGCATTACTATAGAGTTTAAGAATTTAGCTAAAAGATTTGAAATGAAAAGTAAAATATATTAAAGACATTTGTAACAAAGCATACAAGTGATAAAAGTAGCATATAAATGATTTAATTTGTATAAATAGACAAATATTAATTTTAAGATTAAAATGTATTAGATTGCATCAATTATTTTTATAAATATTCATTTGTAAAATAAAGCAAATTTACTAACTGTATGTAAATAATAAATTTGGTTATCAAACGATAGAAATTAAACTTAAAGAGAAAATAATTGTGATTTACAAATTTTGAGATAGAGCATTTTATTTGCTTAATTTTATATTTGCCTAAATACTCTTTAGGTGACATAAATATTCAAATAAATGTAATTAAAAAAAACTTTTGATCAATATAACACATTTGCTTGCATCCTAATTTATTAGAACAAGTTACATATGTAAATTCTTTTAACTACACTATTTTGGCAACATGAAATCTAAGTGTTTTCTTCGAACATCTCAAATGCAAATTCTACGATGAAACTTCTTTATCACGCAAACATTGCGTGCAAATAGATTTGAAAGATGTGTAGTAACTCGGTAAACGCAAAACACAGAAATTATTGAATGAGATTAGGAAAATATTAACTAATGAACAACTTATCTTCACACAAATGTTTGCTTTTGTCATCAATCTTAGTCAAAAGGATTAATTACACTTTTATGTGATCGGGCAATATTCTATGATTGCTTTTCATTTACTTGTAGATTTCTTCTCATATTAAAATAAATTAATTATATTTTAATGGGGAATTAATTATTTACTTATTGCGATAGGCACAACATCTGAATAATTCATAATCTGTTGCATGTTAAACGAAGTGATTAAGAACATTGCATTCAGTGCTTAAAAATATTATTTAGAAATTTAATTATGAACGTCTCATTCTTACCAAAAATATAAATCGCTAATTCTTGCGTGTAACACGTAAAAATGAAGGTATAATTACCTGAGTGTTATGTGTTATCTCATAGTCCACTGTCATTAAATGTTGAAAATTCATTTGTATGAAGAAACTCATGTGTAACGGTTGGTAAATTGTCCTATTTGGCTCTATGTTACGGCATTTGAGGACATTTTATTTCACTGAAGTTGTCACTAATCAATATGTAAGTATTAACACTTATGTTGACTAATGTCTTATGCAAATATTTATATGCTTTTAGAAATATAAATTTTCATTAATGTAAGTGAAACTTTTTATTGTAAATGGATAACCTATACACACACATATTACAAATAGTCATAAAATGGCAGTGCTTTTACAATACATAAAATGATAATATATATTGAAAAATATTTTATATATTATATGGAGATTCTCTTTAAGCAATGACTCGAAAAACTAATTCAAGGAAAATTTAACATTATGGACATTAACATAAGCTATAGTAATAAACTTTATTTAACATAAATATCACAGAGATTTAAACATCGTGGGTTTAAAGGTGAATATGTTTAGTATGTATACTAATTAAAACTTTTTTTATCACTAAAAAGTGTTAAATTTACCTTCATTTTCTCCAAACATCCATTTGAATCACACTATTAATGAAATTATAAGTTAGTTTATCCTTATACGCAAATTAATTTTTAGCTACATTTTAATAGAGATTTAAAAATCATTATCAAAAGAAATATCCATTGAAAAATGTTACGGAAGTTAAGACAACTTAAAATATGAACTGTAATCACTGACAAAATGAATTTGTAAAGAAAACACAATTGCAGCAGTAAAGCACATGTCCAAGGAAAAGTCAACAGCAATAGTCTCAAGAATTTAAAATCCCAATTTTCATTTTATTTTTAACATACGAAAGAACTTGTATCTGAAGAAGAGTTGAAGTACTTTTCATTTCCGGCAGTTTGAACCGGTAGTACCTATTATTTCCGGATTACTTCAATTTTAAACACCGTTCATTTCCTAGAAATGTTCATTATGTTGAACTTAAGAACACACAAGTATTCCTCAAATTTCTATGCTTCACTTATTTACAAAATCCTACATGTAGTCGCAAAGAATTCTAAAGAGTATTCAGATATCTTAATGAACACTTTTATGCATCATTTAATTGTTAAGAAGGAAATATGTAGGAATAAAGACATTAATTTTTCAGAGCAAAAAATAAAAAAATTTAACTTAGTTTCTTTGAAATTTCAAAAAAATTGTGGAATATTAAATTAGCATGACAACAGAAAAAAATTCCAGCCTTTTTTTTGTCTTCTCATCGTAATGGTACTAATGAATTAAAATGGAAATATGCGTCAATTAAATTTATGAGAAAGCATTATCATTTTGATACCAAAGATACAAACCAAAAAATTCTATTTAGAAAAGTACAAAATTATTATGCTTAAATTTGTTCAGAAATTATATTAATTATTTATAAACTGATTATATCAAGAATTTTTTAATTAATAATAAGGTATGAAAAAATTTGAACAAAACAAGACGAAAAATAAAATATCAAAGTAATTTGAATTTAATTGAATAAATATAAATAATTTGGGGCAAATATATCTTTTTATTAATGTTAATTAATTAAAGCTAACACATTTTTTTAGTGCGTGCTATATTTTCTTTTTTATAACTGTGAAAATATTTGAAAAATTACTGTCTTTTATACTGCAATTCAAAGTAAACTTTTTTTAATAGTTTGACTACGCTTTCAATATTTATAATTTTTTCCGGCGCTTTTAAAAATGAATAGTTTATATATTTATAGACATATAAGCTATTTTTCTTTCTCCTGACTTTCAATTTTTATTGTCTATCAATGAAAAATTGAACAAGGATGAAAATATAACAAAAAAAATTATTAAATACAATATTTTAACTTCAAATATAAATATGTTTATTAATGATAAGATGGATGGATTCTACTATTAAACTAATATTTAACAAACATCTACTATTAAATTAAATATTTAATTATAAAATATTTAATTTAATTTTAAAAAAAACAGGAAAAAATTTCATCACCAAAAACTTTTAATGTATTTTTATATGAAGCTTGTTTTTTAAAATAATTATTAGCATAAATGCAAATTTTACGAAAAATAAGTTGTACTCAGAATCATTATAATATTTAATAGCACAAAATTTAATTTATTAGCATATAGAACCTCTATTTCTCTTCGGTATATATTAAACTAAATTTCAATTGAAAGATTTTTCCTCAAAATAATCCTGCAAATATTTGCTTTTTTGAGCAAATATTTCTGTATGAAAATAAGTTTTGTTTAATATTCATAGTCAAAATACGAACCTATTAAATTAATTTTACTATTTTTTCAATTTTTTTGTGTATAATATTAATTTACAGAAACATTTGTATATCAATATTCTTTACATAAAACCTTTTTTCATATCACTGTGTACTGCGAAAAATATTGAAACACATAATAAATGACATAAGAATGATGTATTACTTAATAAGGAAATAGTCTTTTTGCCCTTGATATATACAATGATTTATTATCTGATCAAAACAGGCAAGTATAAAAGATACAATGCGCGAAAATAATACTGAAAATTATATCCTTCTATGCATTCAAGATGTATGTTTAAATGCTTAAAATACATGATCAAATTAAAAGGAACTAATTAAAATACATAATCAATTATTACACATTAATTAATTATATCCAAGTACTAAAATTTCTCTTTTTAAATAGAGCATAATTGGAAGTATAAATTGAATTTTATTTTAAGCTAATTTGTTATTAATAAACAAATAGTTTATAAAATTATCTATGAAGCAATTATATTGCCTCAATTTATAAGTAACATT